>JAQHUG010000005.1:1663351-1782753 GCA_028555095.1 Dicrostonyx torquatus
GCTCAGATCTCACCAGCCTTTCTGAAACAATTTTCTTTTCTGACTCAGCCTGGAGCTAGGCCTCTATGTGGTTATTCTTAGGTGCAAACTGGAAATGATCTCTTTAGATCTACTGGGAGCCTCAGCATCCATGGTCACATACTCACAGTGATGGATTGATTCGTGTTGTCCAGAAGGCTTTCCTCTAGAGGTAACAGGCTGTAAGCTACCCTGAACCACTATTGCCATTGCTCTGAACCACACCAATACCACTGTCCCTCCCTTGGCAAAGAAAATTAAAACCCGGTGACCTTCCACATTGGGTGTGATTTCACAGTAAGCCCCTCCTGTGGCCAGTCATGCATGTCTCTGAAGCTGTGTGGGCTGAGAGATGAGTCTGGTTGTTACTGGACTTGTTCAGGTCAGCACCTGGGCCCTGCTAGCCCTAACAACACAGATTCTGCCATTAGTCCTTAATGTGCCAACTCAAGAGATTGGTAACAGTGCAAACTGGGGACAGGAGATGTATGTAGTCATCGAGGCTACATTGGGAAGAGGAACAAAGGTATTTCCATGACAACTCCCCTGCCCCCTAGTTCATCTTCAGGGTCCTGGCAGGAGGGTTTAAATAGAAGGCAGGAGCTGTGCATAGTTTCACAGTCCTGATCTAAGTATGGTCCTGTCAACCCTCATCGCCAGCCTAGTCCTGCATAGTGCTTAGAACTGTGGGCTATCTTTCCAGGAGCCAAGTTCCTCTGGCTGGCACCAGGCCTGTCTTTTCCTTCCTCCAGTAGGAGATGCCTGGGGAGAGTCCAGTTCCTTGGGGACATCATGTTAGTAGTTCAATAGCTCAGGGAGGAATGCAAGTCTGTCTGGTTTAGAAAATCTCCCATCCTGTCAGTGGCTATTCAGGGGAAATTTTAAACTGGGTGGATTTGAGGATGGGCGAGCTTAGCTCAGACATGAGAAGGGCCCACTGACTAGGTCTCAAGAGGGTGTGAACTTAAAGATCAGGGGCCATCCACCAGCACAGGACAACCACAGTCAGCAGGGGTGTTGGCAGTGGCTGCTTCTGTCTGGACAGCACTAGAAACTCACAGCCCATCCCATTCCATTCTATCCACAGTGCCCTGTGTTCATCACCTTGGGCCACTTGTGCCTGTGACAGAGCAGGGCAAGCTGTCCAGGGAGCGAACTGTGAAGAGGCCAGCCATGTGGGCATGTATTCATGGGCACCCAGAGATACAGCCAGTCCCACTGTCACATTCCTCTCCCCAGCAAGCTGGCCATACCATGCATGTGCATTCGCCAGCAGCCAGAAATGCAACCAGCCCCACAATCACTCTGCTTTCCCACTAAGTCTGCCATGTGCCTCTGCTTGGTGCTCAGCCACAGTATAGGTGTGGTTCCTAAGGCAAGCCATCCCACAGAGGACCTTGTCTGTGGGCGACAAGGGTACCTTGTGTGTGTCCCAGCAGTCTGAACTCTTTCCAAGGCTGACAGCCATCTGAGATTAACTTAGGGCTATGCCAGAGCTACCCTGAAGTCAACATTACCTCTATAAAGTGACTCAGATCAGTGCCTTGGCGATTCAGGCACGATCCCAGCCTCTGCACATGACCACTGCCAGGCTAGGGGGACATGGGCACGTGTGACTTGGCATCGCTAAACTGCTACTTGGAATAAGGTCCCGAGACCTTGAAGACTTGCTTTCCCTTGGCCATACCAGCCCAGTTAGAGCTCCATCATACAGTGGCAACCTAAGGATCCTTGGATCCAAGGATGATCTTGGAGGAAGCAGGCAGGGGTGGGGTGGGTCTGAGCTAGGGACACCGGGTACTGATGTGAGAGCTTGGTCCTCAGATCCCATCTCCCTATCTACATAAAAAGCCCAGGCTCTTTGGAGGCACTGTCTGCTGGTCCTGTCCTGCAGCACTATGGACATGAGGAACGAGGGCCATTACCATAGTCTCATCACATTAATTCTATGTGGCCTCCATCAGAGCCCTGTGTGGGGTCCTGGTGGAAATCCCAGGTCTTCAGCCCTGCCCCAGGGCTTTTGTAGAGCATCCATCAATTACCTTCACTCCTACCCCACCCCCACTGATAGACAAGGCCTGAAAGGGGCAATCTACCACATAGGCAAGAGATTTTTCAGTATCTGTTTACAGATAGAATATTAAAGCCGAAAGACATGAGTCCAGCATAGGTGGGTGCCTGATCAACAGTTTCAGAATGAAAGACTTAATATTTCATTATTTGGGTTATAGACAACTTCAAAACTATTGGGCTGGAGAGATGGCTCGGTAGACAAAGCGCTTGCTCTTCAAACATAATAACCAAAATTCATTCAGGTCCCCAGAACCCATGCAAATGCCAAGTTGGTATGACAATTGCTTTTAAGTCTAATGTTTAGACAGTGGAGACAAGGGAATTCTTGAAGCAAGTTGGCCAGTTAGACTAGCCAAATCAGCAGATTCCAGATTCAGTCTAGAGACCCTCACTACAATGAATGAGATAGAGAGTGAGCAGGGAAGACTCTCAACATCACATTGAACCCTAATATGCATATAAACATACAAGCATGCATATATATATGTGTGTGTGTGTATACGTATATATATACACACACACCACATATACATGTAAAGATATTATAATTTAGGGTTTGGGGATTCAGCTCACGGGTAACACGATTCCACAGTAGTGTTAGGTCCTGGGTTTGAATCCTAGCATCACAGAAAGAAAATACTTCAGCATGGAACAATATTAGGGGTTCAAGTTGAAAACTCTTTTCTTACCTAAGCATACAGATTGTTACACATTTGAGTAAACTAAGAATTGTGGGTATATGGGATTTATTTTTGGTTTGGTTGGCTTTGTTTGGTTGGGTGGTTTGGGGTCAGAAGAAAACAGGTTGGCTACAAGAAAAAGTGTAGAGACCAACAATTACATTGACACTGTTCACATGGTGCTTACATGTCTCACAAGAGAAATTAGATATATTTGCATAAATAATAATTATGAAAGTGCACATTAAAACAAGAAAGCATCGTCAAGGGTCAGCTGGTAGATGCTAGCATGACATCTGCTCCTGCTCTGGGGACAGAGATGCTCCCAGTAGGCATGCAAGTCAGCATGAGATCTTGCAATAGAAAATCAAAACTGCTTACCCAAGACAGTGCCAGTCCATGGCCGAGGAGTGACAGTGATGCCTGAGAAAAACCAGGATGTCCATTGGGCCAGCAAATTCTGGGAAACCCCTGGGCAGGTGAGTAGCTCCTAACTGGAGAAGTATTCATAACATGCTAAGGTGTGGCCTCTGCAGAGTATACACTGTTATGTTCATTCACAGGCATTACATGTGTGTACGTGTGTATGCGCAGATGTGCATTTTTCTACTCTTTCAAGCATAGAGAGAGCTCAGCACTACCTACCGTGGTGGTGGGGGTATTGGCAGATAGAGACCCATCTGGCCAGAACACCAGGCAGCTAGCATATGCAGATGTATCTAATCCTCATGACATCTACCCTGTTGACCAGAAAACTGAGGCAGTTTTGGCCAAGTGACCCATTTGACTCCAAAGCCATCCAACAATGCCTACAGCCCATGACCAGAACTATTTATCCTATCCTGCTGGCAGACTTAAAATACTGAGGGCCAGGAGGGCAGGTGTGGCTTAAACCAGTGATCCCAGCATGTGGAAGGTGGAGCCAACCTGGACTACACACGGAGCTCTAACCAAGACTGAACTACCTGTAGGCCTGTCATGGAACATGAGATTACAAAAAGTCAGCATAAAGGCTGGGGAGGTCGCTTCATCAATAAAGAGCTTGCCTTGCAAGCATGCAGACCTGAGTGCGAATCCACATACAGAGCCACAGTAGTGTGCCATGCAATGCAATCCCAGCACTGGGGAAGGAAGATTCTTGGGACTCACCAGCCAGCCAATTTAACCTACTTGGTGAGCCCCAAGGCCAGCAAGTTTCCTTGTCTCCACAAACAAGGTGGGTGGCTCTCAAGGCAAGACAATGGAATTAACCTCCCGCCCCCACATGTGCATGCATGTGCACACACACACACACACACACACACACACACACACACACTGCAGGAAGGAAAGTGCACGACTAAACATTTTAAGTGAAGGGAGTCTAGGCATTCATTTGCTTTCTTTTTTGTATTTCTTCTTTTTAAAGTGGTTTTATACTGAAGTTTCTTAGTGTAATAATCAAAACCAGTCACATCTCTTCCTTCTTGAGAACACGGCAAACCTTGGGTTTTCTCCTTTCTGTCCACGTGAGGTGGTGATGCATATGGGTTCCGTGAAGAGGCATGGTCCACCTGACGGTGTAGTTACGCAATCAGCATGCTTCTCAGGAACTGCAGTGCACCTGAGCTCCTGATGCAATCCCTGGATCCCAGAGCCATCAAACACGGCTTCAGAAAATAAAAGGGGTACACCCAGCCCACACCCTGATGCTGTAATCCAACATTAATTAGGGGAAAGAAAGAGAGAGCTGTCTGATTTTATGATCTCAGCTTTTCCACCTGGAGAGTGAGCCCTAAGGATTCCATGTAGCTCTCTGCCAGCACCGATTCGATCACTAGGGACTACAGACAGCTTCTTGGCTCTCATGCTCCTACGCTAGCCACAGTGTCAGAGGTTAGACCAGAATACCTGCTGGCTCAGCCCAATCTTTGAGTTTCAGATGTCTTATTTAGTGGAGGGGATGCACATGCATGCGGATCTGGGGACTCATTCGGAGTCTAGGGAAGGGTATCCGGTGTCATCCTCTGTTGCTCTCCATCTTATCCCTTGAAGACAGAGTCTCTCATTGAATTGGAAACCTAAAGCCTTGGCTAGGCTGGCAGGCCAGCGAGCTCACAGATTCTTCCTATCTCCACCCTACCCCCTGCAATGCCACCCTGCCCCACAGCTATGCCAGACTCTGTCTGTGGGTGCTGGGAATTTGAACTCAACTCCTCACTCTCGAGAGCACGTGCTTTTACCCACAGAGTCTTCTCCACAGCCCCTGCCTGCGCTTTTAATTAGACACGCTACTTCCAGAAATGAATAAATGCACATTCCTTTTAGTGTACGTATGTGTGCCTGCATCTGTGTGCACGAGTGCATGCTCATGTGTGTTGTGGGAAAGTGTGTGCATAAGTGCGGGGTTAGAGGGCAGCCGTGAGCGTGGCTCCTCACGTGCCACCCACCTTGATTTTGGAGACGGGGTTATCCGATAGCCCGGAACAGGCCAAATACGCTAGGCTGGCCTGCCAGCAAGTTCTAGGAGTCCCTCCCCTGCCTTCTCTGCCTTCTCAGGCCTGGTATCACAAGCGTGCACTAGCAGGCCTGGCTTTCTCTGTGGGTTCTGGGGATTTAACTCAGGTCCTAATGCTTTTCCATGGCACACATTTTACTGAGAAAGCTAGCTTCTCGGCTTGCATTTTTTATTTTTAAATTCAACTTAACTAATTAATGTTTTTGAGGTAAGGTCTCACTGTGCTCTTGCTCTCAAACATCAGAGCCAAAGGTGCTCCTTCCGGTTCAAGTCCCCTGCGTAGCTAAGGCAGGACATGCCAGAATCATAGTTGTATGCAATTTTCTGCCTAGGGAACCTAGCTTGGTGGAGGCCTGGCCTCCCATCCTCCATGAGGTTAACTTGATTGGGCTGAGAGACTAGTAAAGTTTACCCCTGTGTTGTCTCTGAGGGTGTTCCCAAGATGAACAGATCTAACCAAGGGTTTAACAGTGGGCTTCAAAACTGGACCAGACAATCAGGAAGTGGTTGAACAGTGGAAAGTGGCCCTGCTTGGAGAAACAGGTCTCTCTTTGAGGCTCTTTCTTGTCCTAGTTCTTGGCTGTTGCTGGTCCAGTCTGTGTCGAGGCCACCATGATGTAAGCAGCTCTGCTCCATGACATCCAGTCCTCCATTCTGGTGACACCTCTGATACCATGAGTCCAAACACATTTTCCTGTCTTAATCTGCACTATGTCCAGTATTTTGTCACAGTGATGATAAAACTGACTTCCATACCCCTTAGGCTCTAGTACTATCTACTTCTTTCAGAAAGATGCTGACTGGGTGAGTATCTCTGGGGATGTCCCCACCTCAGCAGTTGGCTCAGGGAGTTGAAATGTATGAGGTCACCAGCAGCCACAGACCTGCATGGAGGAGTTGCCTTTATTTAGGAACTGCCTACACAAGCTCTGAGAAATAGGGTGCCCTAGGAAACTCCCTCGGGCAGAGAGGTGGGAGGAGGATATTGTGTCTTAAGCAAGAAAAAGGAGGATAAGCCACCCACTGTTCCCAGAAAGCGCAAGGCCGGAGCGTGGAGCGAGCAAAGGGCAGGGATTCCCAATGGTCAAGAGTGACTGTGGAGCTTGGTCTGCACTGATGCCTTGATGCCTGAGAACTGTGAGATGGAAACCTGGACAAACCCAGCAGGGGTCCGTGATGGCCTCTAGACAGCAGCTGGACCCTGGAAGACCGATTCCACTTCTCTGGAGGCTTGAGAGCTTGACATGCTAGGGCTCCAGCCTCGGACAAAGTCCTAGGCTACGTCTTCACGGGGCAGGACAGGGAGGGGCTGGGACTGGGATTCATGTCCTCAGCCAATATCACACCCAACAGGGAAGTCCCACACATACAGACCCACCTGATCCAAGCAACTGGACAGTGAACCACTGGGGGCGTGGAGACTAAAACTGCCGATTTCTGACTCTGCCTTGATCCTGGCCAGCGACTCAAATGACAGTTCTCCGTAGTGACAGCCATCCCCAGGACAGAGTAGACATGAGGTGGGTGCACCCTGAACAATTAGCTAATGACAGAAGGACTTACAGCAGTGGTTCTCAACCTGTGGGTTGTGACCCCTAAAGACTACTGGAAAATACAGATATTTACATTATGATTCCTAACAGTAGCAAAATTACAGTTATGAAGAAGCAATGAAAATGATTTTATGGTTGGGAGGTCACCACAACATGATGAATTGTATTAAAGGGCCGCGGTCTTAGAAAGGCTGAGAATGATTGGTTTGCCTTGCTGCAAAACAATGTGTTTTTACAGGCTACCAGGCAGCCACTACACTGTGTCCAGACATGTCCCACTTAAACCTCACGAGCTCAGAATAATCCTCTCCCTCACAGTTTTGACCATCGCCATGTGGGTGATAGAAACTTCTGGGCCATTTGAGTCCAGAGCTTCAACACTCCTCCCCATGTTTCTAGGACCTCCAGACCACATGGAAGAGAGAGAAGAGTATAGCGGGAAAAGGAGGTGTGAAGGAAGGAAGTCATTTTGGATGTCCTGCCGGAGAGGTCAGGGGTAAATGTGGCCCAAGAACAACTTTGCTCACAAGAACCAGAGAAGAATAACTACCCATTTCATTCCCGCCTCACTGAACAACCCAGCTGAGGGTTTCCCGCCCTGTAGACTCCATAGCGTACCATAGAGTTACCACAGTGATGGCACACTCGTGCAGTGAAACACGATGCTTCTGTTGATATAACAGAATACTTGGTCCAGACACGGACAAATTATTTTTCCATGGCTGGAAAATGTTGGTTTATTTTTAAAGAGGTTTGTTTAGTGTACAGTTTTAGGGATGGAGAGCCCAGACAGTATGGTGGCAGCTCTGGGAGGCCCCCTGGCTGCATTCACCTCTGTTAGACTAGCTGGCTTCACAGAAGGACTGTATGCAGGAGGTATCACACAGGAAGACAGAACACAAAGAGGAACTAGGTACCGTCCTTTATAACCAAAAGCTCTGGCAAGAACAGACATGGGATCCCTAGTCCCTCTCCTGCACGGTGCTCCCAGTGACACAGCACCTCCTACCAGGCCTCACCCCGTAAAGAGTGCTACAGCTTTTAATGCCAACACCTGGGGACAAGACTCTCCGCATATGAACTCTTAGGAGACATTCAAACCATCAAACCAGAATATCCAAGCCATAGTCTGTGGTCCACACGCATCCCAGAGGAGCTATGAATGCAGCCCATGTATGTGCTATGGATGAGAATGTCATGTCACAGTGTTAAAAAACCATAACAGTGTGTGTTATTTTTTTTCCTCCAAGCCTCTCTCCACTGCCACACTATTTCTTAATAGTCACATTCCTGAGGCAGGTCACCATCTCCTGTCCCAGGCACAGGTGGGGAAGTTGTCTGGCCCCTAAGTCATGGGCTTTTTCAGGGTCAAAGGCCATTACAGCATCATTGGTCTGTCCACTGTGTTTTTCAGGTATTGTATCCTTATTCCTTTTTTTTTTCTTCTAAGGAGAGTGTATGTGTAGTCTAGATTTGTTGAGTGTCCTTTGATAAACTGCTCTAAAATATTTAAGGGCCTTGCATTCTATGATGTGCTTTTAGCCTGAGGTCACGAACACAAGCAGGAGGTGGCCACTGAAGTCCTTAGGGACTGAAAGAACCCGGGGCACCCTTAGCTTTCCAGGAACCCGGGGGCTCTTCTCGGTGTTTCCTGAGCTCTGTGTTGGAAAAGGTGTGGGGTTGGAAGCCGTCTACAGATTCGGTCCCCACTCAGCCTTGGAAAAGCCCTCCTGGTGGAGAGCACCCACCTCCCACATCAGCGCTGTACAGAAACAGCTTCAGCTCAAGTGATCCAGCAACTAACACGAAACCATCAGATAGCTGGACAGTTTCCTGTGAAAGAAAAAGGCAAGTGCCACCACACGTTCCGGCCTGACAGTCACTGAGGGCATCTGCCAGATGTAGTCCCACTACCAGCAGGGTTCTTGATGGCTCTGCCTGGTGAAATTGGTGGCCTCTGAGTCGCTGGCCCTTTGGAAACCCTTCCAGTCCCTGACCTCTGCTTCCCTTCTGTCCCCAGAGATGTCACTCTGGCCAGACTAGGAGTGTGTGCCTGTGCACATCACACACATGGCCCTTTCCTTTCCTTTAATAGAACATGGGTGAGGTGGGCATAAAACAGGAAAAAAAAGCCAAAGTCACAGAGGAGCAGAATCTTGTGTCGTAGGAGAGCAGTCTGCTTTAGGGAGACACCGGCAGGAGCCGCCAGGGCTTGCTCTGCATACACTAAGTACATTCTCTGGGGACAGGGACATGGTACGTGACTCAGCTTAGGAACCTACAGCCACTCAACTCACTTCCAGTTTAAGGAGGCTTGGGCTACTCTCTTTCATTTGAGAACACAGAGCCATCTGGAAACTTGGGATGGGTAGGCAGCCTGGTTGATCAATTTAGTCTTTAAAGGGAACCAAATCTCCATGTAAGGAGGTGTCCTTGAGTCCCATATTGAAAGGCCCCTCTCCAAGAGGAGGTCAGGACTCAGGGTCCCTTGAGTGTCACAGCCCCCTTGTCATGCTGAGGTTGTTACACAGAAAACACTGCTGATGTGTCAGGCCAAGGACCGCGGCCCTCTGTTCCTGCCATCATGCTCACAGTGGCAAAGTCTGTGTCAGGGTCAGGTGTCTCATGGTGTTGCTGGGGAACTGGTTCCATCATGCCTGTGGTATAAATATTCTTTGATGCTGCCTCCTTGCAGGCCTAGCCTGTGAGAGCCTCCTGAAGACCTTAACTTGTATGCAGATGGCCTGTAACACTTCAAAAGGTATCAATGCTGAGCTAATAGATGCTCTACCATATCTCAAGAAGACATGACAGGACAAAAATCTACAGCGTTACTACAGCTAGAACTATTTCCAAGCCCAGAGTGACTGGACCCCAGGATCTGAAGGGTGGATTCTACTTTGCAGAGAAAGCTGAGACCTTCATGCATCCCCTCCAAACCCAGCAAACTAAGCTATGGTCATTCAGTGTACTGAACTCTCTCACTTGAGGTCCCACCCACTGGGCTGATATTACCTCTCAATTCAGTGTCCCCAACATTTCCAAATCCATCTTCTCGGTGCTCTTTGAAGCTACTCCAGGCCTCTGTCAACCTCTCCCCGCCAAAGGCCCCCAAGGCTGGGTTAGCTGAGTGGAGGTTCCAGATCTCACATCACACCTGAGTCCAGTGGACTGGCTCCTTGCCCATCCTCCCTTGGACCAGATGCTTAGCCTGGCTCATTCACAGTGGCAAACAGTTGCTCCCTGGTATTTGGCAGGGCCGGTCTCCACAACTGAGTGTCTCTAGAACAGATGGTAATTTGTTGACACTCAACGACGTAAGGGGACTCAATTACAGTCCCACTAAAAAAAGCTTTCTCTAAAATAAGAAAGTACACAGATTCCTCAATGTGTGGAAATCGCTGACAGCTTTGTTCCCCCCCCACCCCACAGGAGTAAAAAAGAAGCTGACAGCTTATTTTTTGCAGGCTCTGCTCATTCAAGTCTATTTTAAGATAATTTTCCTAAGTCAGTTCACCAGAATAGCACTCAGTTTGAAAAATCACCATCTGTTGGGAGCACAGGGCAGGGTCTCAAAGGGTCTGGGCTAACATGTCTGACCTTCACAGGGCATCTGTCCCCTGGACAAGAACAAGAAGGCGTTTGGGGGCTCCAAAATTAGTGTTGAAAGAATGTGCTAGAACACAGCATCAAAAATTGTCATTAACTATTGATATAAGGTATTTATAAAAGCGCGCTCACGCGCGCGCACACACACACACACACACACACACACACACACACACACACACACACCCTTGACCTTTTAAAAAGCTGTTCAAACAACCCCTTGTATTTAAATAGTGTTCCTGTAAAAAGGCCATCCAATCTTATCTAGGTTGTTCAGATAAAAATTAGCCTATGGAAAAGAAAGCCTCCTCAGAAAGCTATAAAAAGGCCCTTGCTCCACTCTTTTTTTCCGGTGACCGGGGCCCCTCCCTCCCTCTGGCCTCTGTGGTGACTCATGTTCTTCTCTGGAAGGCAGCAGGGCCTGAAACACAGCAGGAGGGCAGCTATTTGACTTATGAGTAACATTAGGACAATTGCTCTGTCCCCCCTATGAAGTGGGGACTCTTTCGGGCTGGGCTGGCAGGCAGCATGGGGGTAGGAGGGTAGAGTAGCCGTGTGAGCGCTTGGTGCCTGGCAAGCCTGCCTACCTGGCCGCAGGTCTAGGCCATTTTTAGCCTTCTCTAAACTTAGCTCCATCCACCCTCTTTGAATAACCTGCATGTGAAATGCCATGTTTTTCCTGTGGGTTAGAATGCTAATACACACAAGAGTGTATATTAAATTGCTAACGATGGGCACTTATCACTTTACAGCCCAGATAATAAACTGTCCCTGTGAGTGGCTCCTCAGGCAGCAAGGACAAGCAGAAGCCTCTGGAAACCCTTGGCACCTGCAGTGACCTAGGGCCTTCTCAGCAGAACCCCTCCTGTGTTCTGAGGTTCCAAGACCTCCTGTGCAAGGAACCACCCAGCTGGAGCCTCTAACTGCTGTGTTTGTCCTGTTTTCCAAAGCCATCTTGAAAGAAAAGCATGTACATTCTACAATACGCAGTTCATACATGTACACGCATGTGCACACACACACACACATTCCATGTACATCACATGCACATATACAAACAAAGGCATACATACATGAGCATGCACACACCCATCGCATCAAACACAAAGCATATACCATACATATGGGCAAGCATAACCACACACAGACACACACACCTTTCCTTTTTGGGGCAGCCAGGACAAGAATCATTCTCCAGTGAAAGTCTGAGAGCTTTGTGGTCCTCAGTGAAGCCGGCCTTTGCCAAGAGCACAGTCCATGGGTGTGTGACTTCTCATGGGCACATGTTCCTTGACGCAACCTGGCGTTTGCTTCTGGCCTTTTGGAGCAGCCTGTGCTAAGGGGATTGGCTGTCCTTACTCTACAGTCAACATCTCAGCTACAAGGAGCAAAACTGCGGGTCTCTAGAGGGGAGTTCAAAGTCAATGTACGACGTTATTGGATTTCCGTGGGGCCAGCATGGGAAAGTCGGGCCCAGGCAGGTGGGAGCCCTCAGTGTTCACTTGCTGTGAAGCTGAGATGAGTGTGCAGAGCTCTGGAGGAAGCAGGAAACAGCTAGGGCCTTTTGACCGTTACGTTGCCCGGCCACTTCCCCACCTGCAAACCCCAAAGTTGAGAAACCAATTAGATTGCCACCAAGTCTGTTCTTAGAGGCAAAGCAGTGAGGCCAGGGTCTTTGGGGAGGGGAGGGGGGCACTTCCTACTTCAGACAGCTTTAGGGAATGCAAACTGTTCAGAAGAAAGGAGGCCCTAAAGTGTCTTCCTCAGACGTTTACTTAGGAAGTTTGCTTGTGGGGTCAGATCATCTTGGCCCAGAAAGTCCCAGAACTTCTTTCTAAGCCCTGAAAACCAGGCTCCTATTTTCCCCAAAGAGCTCATAAAGAGACTAAATAACACTGATATCAGAGACAACACATAAAGTGGCCTAGAGCCGGGTAAATCAGAACTTTGCAAAACTCAACAGTTCTTGAAACCCTGGGAGACAGTGAGGGTGAGCATTGGGAAGACACAGCAACAGGGATGCTTTTCTGGGGTTCACAAGCTGCCCACGGGGGGGATCTGGACACACTGTGAGTGCAGAGGTAAACAGAGAAACTTACACATTCCTGATCAGAGATCCAGGAACCTAAACGGGCCCAGCCAGACTTCACTGTGCTGCTGATAGAACCACAGCTAAGGATGGTGGATGTCTCCCACACTGTCCTCCTGACCTAGGGCAGAGGCCTAACTAGAGCTGCCCATGACAGTATGTCACCCCCGGCCAAGGTCCATGTCGTTTTCAGGTTTCTCCAGAGAGGTCAATTTAATAGCACTCTCTCTGATGGAGAGGCTGGGAACTGGAAAGAGCCTTCCTCTCCAGGAGAGTCGGGAAAATTAGGCCATAGATCTGGTCTAGGTATGTCCTCTCCCCAGCCAGTCTATTTAAACCGTGTGTGTGTACATCCCCGTCTACCTACATTCTGGTTCAGGTGTTGACACCTCCACAGGTTTTGACACTGCCCCTATGGCTGACCCGCTTGTCCAGCAGTGGCTGGAGCTCCTTGCTGGACCAAAGGCTGTTACATTCCCAGGGCCTCTCCTTTCCACTCCCCTCTGGCAGAGGCCATGAAAGCTTCTGGGTTCTGCTGTCAGCCAAGGCCACCCCTAGTACTCAAAAGACAAAACAGAGGTGAGTGGTGGGGCTGGGGACACCACTCAGCCAATGAAGTGCTTACATGACAGAGGACCTTGGAGTTGCCATCATATGGAACCAGAGAGTGAAGCCATACACTGGACACCAGGCACAACAGGAAACACAGGATGTCCCTCCAGCCCTGAGAGCCTGGCCCTACTGTCCCCATGATGCTGCCTCCTGTCCTTTCCTGATGAGGGTTGCCGGTCAAGTGACATTTTCTTTGATCTAGGCCTCTTTCTTTGAACTTGTGCCACTCACAACAAAGACTCCTGACACATCAGCTTGTCAGACCAAACTCCCTTGATAAGATTAAAAACCTGCCACAGTGTGGCATTTACTTTTTTATTTTTATTTTTTTGGTTCCATGGACTCAGTAGCAACCACCACAGTAAGTTTCCACTGTCTGTGGAAACATGACAGGCCTTGCCTCGTGGCTCCGGAAATATTCACCAAAGCCACTTACATTAGTCTTTAGCTCATCAGACAGAGAGGCAGACCTGGGTTCTCAACAGCAAGCTGGAACCCAGAAAGGTAAAATCAAAACACTGCAGAAGAGAGAGAGTTCCCACAGGAAACCTCTCACACAGAGCTCCCACGTTTAAACAAGAAAGCCCTGAGTTGGTCTCTCTGTTTCAGTCAGAGGTTTTAAAAACATTTGTGAATCGTGCAGGAAGGGTAAAAAGTCCAAAAATGCTTAGCTATTTCTGAAGTGCTTTATTTTGGAATTTCTGCTCTGTTCGAGCGGCGAGTGTCTGTGGGCGAGAATTATGTCACGAGTTAATCATCTCAGGAGACTGCAAAGTCGAGGAAGGAGAAACTTGGGCGAATGGCCTTGCGGCTGTGGGCTGTGTTGCATAACAGGCTCCTGCGCACGCGTCCGTCCAGGATCCAGGATCGGCGTGCGGGGCTGCACAATGCAGCCAGTGTCACATCCCCTGTTGACCTTTCCAAGATGGAATCACAACCACGCCCCGCCCCCCAACACGCATGCTGCCAATACTGACGTTGGCTGTGAAAGCAAAGCAGAAATGTCAGTTCCCCCACAGGTCCCAAAGGAAGACTTTGAAGTCCCTGGTTGCTGGCAGCCTGGGGCTTGCCTGCCTGTCTTACTCCAAAGCGCTGTAAAAAGCTGTCCTTTAGCACCGAAGTAAAATGTTTTGCTGAAGTACTTCCTGGCATCTGTGATGGGAACAATAGGCACAGCCTCACAATGGAGTATTTTGTACGTAAGAACGGCAAAAGGTCAGAGATGGGGGGAGCTGGGGCTGTGCGCGTCACAGCCCTCCGTCCGTGTTTGATGCTGTTGAGCAACCACGCTGGCCGAGAAGCTGTTACTTAATCCTGCCAGTATTCTCCAGAAAGAACACTTGCGAAATACCGAAGACAAATATGCTGTAATTATTACATGCACAGGGAGCTTGTCAAGCACAAACTGTTAGTGTAGCATCAACACAGTCTCCTGTTCCACTGGAACCGACCAGTAATTAGCACCAACAATGCACCGTGTGTGTGTGTGTGTGTGTGTGTGTGTGTGTGTGTGTGTGTGTGTGTGTGTGAGAGAGAGAGAGAGAGAGAGAGAGAGCAGCGGTGGTGGTGCTCAAGATCTTGTTCTCCATGATACTTCTGCTTGAAAATTCTTCAGAGCCAAGCACTAAGTGTGAATTCTAGAAGAAAATAAGATGACAGCTAATTCTCTGACACATCAGAAAGGGGCCATCAAATGTCACCAAGCCTCTCCTTCCTTCTACCCTCCTTCCTACTGTCCCCTTTCTACATTTTCCCTCTCTCCTTCCTCCTTCCCTCCCTCTTCCTTCCTCACACCCCTCCCTCCTTCCCCCTCCCCCCTCCTTCTTCCCCTTTTTCTCTCCTCCCTTCCCTTCCCTCTTCTCCTGTACCTCACCCACCCCCTTTTCTTCTGTAAAAAGAACCATTGGATTTCATCACATCGACGCCTCTGTACTGGAAACCCTGTCCAAAGTCTGATGGGGTCACATCAAGGAGACTGGTCCTGTCACGATCTGCATCACAAGTGTGGAGTATGAACTCAGTTGCCCCAAAGAATTGTTCCCAGAAAGGCAAAACATAACAAAGGTGGAGCTTTCAAACCAGCTTTGGGTTTTCATCGAGCAATGCTCTACTTTAGCTCAGCTTGCTCTGTTTCCGGCATGTGCTTAGCCCCTGGGGCCATCCAAACTGACGATAAGGCAGAGCTCTCAGGTGGGCACTGTGCTCTCTTCTCTGTGCCCATCTTCAGTCATTGAAAGAAAATACACAGAAAATCCCATTCTCTGACCACAACTAAACTTTTTGTGTGGGAGATAAGACATGCTCACATTTCAATTGAAATAATAATAATAATAATAATAATAATAAAAATAGATCAATAAATGCCATATTTTTCTATCAGAAAGTTACTCCGCACACTAAGTTGATCAATAAGAGCTGATATAGGGCTGGAGACCTGGCTCAGTGCTTAAGAGCATATCTTGCTGTTCCAGTGGACCAGATTTCAGTTCCCAGCACCCACATCAGGTAGCTCACAACCACCAGCGTAACTCCAGGTTCAGGGGATCTGACGCTTCTAACCTTGCAGTGAGCCTCACTCATGTGCTCATACCCTACCCACACACACACATAATTAATAACAATAAACGTAAATAATTTTTAAAGAGTGTACTGGGCTGCACTGTAATCAGCTTCCTAAGGCCATAACTGAGGCCAATAAGAAACTGGGAGTTCAGAGAAGATGCTGGAAAATGAGATGCTATGGACAGTTCAGACATAGTCTCTGGTGTGGGATATCCTTCTGTGTATGTGTTGCTTTTATCAGTTAATGAATAAAGTTGTTTTGGTCTATGGCAGGGCAGACTATAGCTAGGTTGGAAGAGATACAGAGAGAGAGTAGGTGGAGTCAAGGAGACACCATGTAGCTGCTGAAGGAAACAGACTCCCAGAACCTTACCCGGTAAGCCACAACCTTGTGGCAATACATAGATGAATGTAGATGGGTTAATTTAAGATATGAGTTAGCCAGAAATATGCTTGAGCTATTGGCTAAACAGTGTTGTAATTAATATAGTTTCTGTGTGATTATTCGAGTCTGGGTGGCCAGGAAATGAATGAGCAGCCTCCACCGACAGTCTCAGGAGTCAAGGCCTGAGATCATAGGCTCATAAAGGAGACAGAAGCTACAGCTCTTGGCTCCCACTGACCTAAAGGTTCTACAGAGGAAGAAATGGAGGCAAAGGTAGAACCGTCTTTGTCAGCCCAAGGGTTGAAAGAGTGCTTCAGTATGCCACAGAGTCCCCTCACCATCCCCCACCCCAAGAGTTGGATACTTGCTAGTTAAAGAATTTAAGGACACCTCAGGAGCCGGGCTACAGTGCAGTCGGTTAAGTGCTGGCTAGGCAAGCATGAGGACTTGGGTTCAATTCCCAGCATGCAGGCATGGTGGTGCACGCTGTAATCCCAGTGCTGAAAATGCAGACGCAGGGAGATCCCGGGGCTCACTGATAGGTCAATCTAGCCAACTTGATGAGTTGCAGCCTGGTGAGAGGCTCAAAACCCAAGACGGACAGCTACTGATAAATGACACCAAGATCAACCTCTGGTTCCCAAACACTCCACACATACATGTGCATGTACACCTGCATGCCAATCTCTTCTCCCAGTCACTAGCTGACTCTGAAGAGAAAAAACACAGAACTAGGGAAGTTAGTAAGCAAACAGCAAGGGAACTGCCAGCCTTGTCAGTCTGCTGGGGGAGGCCCATTTCCACAGTTGCTATATTGTATTATTTCAAATGTTCTTTACTCAAAAATACTATGTATATATGGAAAGAAAAATCTATGTAAGAATTATTAACACTCAGAAGAAACTACGCCAGAGAAAGCCCGGGGGTTGAAGTTACTACTACATATATCACAAGTCTTTCAAATGAGCTACTTTATGTGCAAAGAGACTGGAGAGGCAGCTCATGGTTAAGATGGTTTGCTGCTCTTACAGAGGACCTGAGTTTTGCCCTCAGTACCCATGTTGAGTAGCTCACAACTGCCTATAACTCCAGCTCCAGGGAATCGGGTACCCTCTTTTCTGCAGGCACTTGCACCCCGATGCACCATGTGCACACACACACAGTTTTTTTTTTATATTTTTAAGTATGTGCAAAAATCTGGAAAAACACGTGAGAATGATGTCTGATCAAACGAGGGACATTGATGCAGAGAAACTGGGGAAGAGGAAGAACCAAAAAGGTTCCTAAAACCAAAACTACAACCTGGTGGTAAGAAGCTCACAGCAAGGTCTCTGACAGCACCAGAAAGGGAGTAAGCCTGAAGACTTCAGGAGAAGCAGTCACATCTAAAGACAAACACCTTAGGAAACCCGTGGGGTTTCCCTGAATATGAGTGATGGGAGTTCTACGGGGTGGGTTAGGAACACATTTGAGAAGATAATGGCCAAGTGGTCCTCAAGTTCAACAGCAGATTTAAACCCCAAAAACTTGAGAAGCAGGCTCCAGGCAGAAACTCACACGGAGAAGCATTACAGTGCATGTGTCAGAAGGCAAGGGGCCTTCAGAGCAGCAGGGTTAGGCACAAGGGGTTTCAAACACGGTGACTGTCCCATCCCTATGAAACACCACTGGTCACAGACAGCGGGGCTGGCACACTCATCGGTCAGATGGGAAAAAGTGGGGAATGCTGGTCTACTGGATGCAGGCAGGCCTGCATTCCATTCCCAGCTACTTAAAGGGTGGCTAGGGGAGGAAGATTGTGCCTGGACTACAGAGGGAGTTCAAGGCCATCATGGGCAAGTCATTGAGATTTTATCACCAAGCAAAAAGAGGGCTCCAAACGTAGCTCAATGGTAGTGTACTGCCTGTATTATGAAGCTCTGGGTTTCATTCTCTCTCTCTCTCTCTCTCTCTCTCTCTCTGTCTCTCTCTGTCTCTCTCTCTCTGTCTCTCTCTCTCTCTCTCTGTGTGTGTGTAAGAGAGAGAGAGATATACAGCCACACACACACACACACACAGAGATACAGCTACACACACACACACGAGAAAGAGAGAAATACAGCTACAGAGAGAGAGATACAGCTACACACACACGCAGATACAGCTACACACAAACAGAGAGAGATACAGCTACAGAGAGAGAGAGAGAGAGATACAGATACACACACACACAGAGATACAAACAGAGAAACAGAGAAACAGAAAGTCCAAATCATCTCTTGAGCACAGCGATAATGCCGGGAAGCACAGCACACAGACACCAGAGGAAAGCCCATGTGAACACAAATGAGTGCAACACTCCTAGGCACACTCTGGGACACCACAAGCAAAGCAGCCCAAATCCTGTTAAGACAAGACCAGCAAATCAGTGCAGGTTCAGCTCCCCAAGAGCCCACAGTACTGAAATCCACTGGTGAAAGTGTGAGCCAGAACACAGAGAAGACAAAAGCTGCCAGGATGGGCACTGTGCCCAGGGGACATTCTCTGCGGAGGGCCAATTCCTAGGCAGAAACCTACCTTGGCAAGACAGAGGGAAGGCAGCTTGCACACGGCACACTGCATCTACTGAGCCTGAACCTAGAGATACAGATTGATCTCTAGTAAGTGCAGCTGGCTGTAAAAGACAACTCAGAGGATGGGGGAACCTACATTCATACCAACACAAGGAATTAGCAATGTTATAGCTATCGGTATTTTTATTTTTTGTTTGCTTTCACTTTTATTTTAAATTCTTATCTGCATTTGTAATTGCTTTTAGTTTTATCTTGCTTGATTAGGTTTTATGACTGTTACCTCCATTGTCTGTCTTACCTTTAACCTACATTCTTGTTTTCTTGTTCCTTGTTTCCTCCTTTCCCCCACTCCCTATTCTTTTTACTTCCTTTAAAAAAAATCCATTGCCAGGCTGTGGTGGCACACGCCTTTAATCCCAGCACTTAGGAGGCAGAGGCAAGTGAATCTCTGTGTTTGAGGCTAGCCTGGACTACAAAGTGAGTTCCAGGACAGCCAGGGCTACACAGGAAAGCCCTGTCTCAAAAGAACAAATCAAAACAAAAAAAATCCATCTACTTATCCATTCATTTAATGTGTATGTGTGTGTGCCTGTGTGTGTGCGTGTGTGTGTGTGTGTGTGTGTGTGTGTGTGTACTTGAGCACATCATATTCATGCAGTACCCTGGGAGGCCAGAAGAGGGCATCAGATCCCCTGGAATTGGAGTTAAAGGAGGTTGTGAACTGCTGTGTGGGTTCTGGGACCAAACTCAGGTCCTCTGCAAGAGCATTAATCACTCTTGACCCCTGAGTTAGCTCTCCAGCCCCTCCCTTCTTTTACTTAATTATTCTTATCTTTCACCTTAATAGCCTTTCAACTCCATTTATCTTATGAGAACCTGAGTTCCTTTGTTTCCTAACACCAATGGCATTGCTGGCAAAGTTTCTGTTTGCTTTATAACCAGGATTATTGTCCAATCAACGTTCCTGCTACAGCTGTCTATGGGGATCATAATCCCAAGCGGAGACAACCTGCTAAGAAGACCCATACAAAAGAGAACAAATAAAAAGGGAGAGAAAAGAAAATGCAAAACCTAGCATGCATTCATTCCAACAGATGCATGGATCATACATGACACAGATACCAACACAGCAAAAGCAAGCTAGCAGCATACCATCCCCAAAATCCAGCCACAGTTCCTCATTAACCGGAACCACAGATTAGGAAGCAACCGAGACACCAGAAAAAATTCAAAATCCCAAGAGGAGCCATGCTTAACTGTACAAACGATGTAGTTAGTACCACCCTTTCTTTTGAGGAAGATGGACTGTGATGCTTCTTGCACAGACTATGTGTGTGCAATGCACCCAGCAAGACTCCTGGGCTCTCAACATCCAGTTAGTTGCTGGCAGGGCTTCACACAAGTTTTATGCAAACCATTGCTGGAGCTACACACATCCCATGTGACCTGCCCAGCAGAAAGATCCTTGGATGTTGCCTTTCTCCCGCAGCCTTTGTCCTGATCCTCCTCCAGTGCTGCTGGGCACACGCACCTTGGGGATGAACCACTGCCTTGAGTGTGAGCACGCGCTGCAGCTCCAGGTGACCAGAGCTGAAGGGACTCTTGGGGGCATCCAACATGGGTAGTTTTGCCTTTATTCATCTCAAAGCATCTTTGTTATTCTTTTTAAGGATCAAGTTTATCCTGTGTTGGTAAATTTACAATTTTCCTTTTCTCAAAATTTTCAAATTTCATCTCATTGTAGGTGACAAGCAAACTTTGAACAGACTCCAGGCTTTCTCGAGGATTCTTGCTTTCTGGCCAATGTATGTTCTTGTCCTGGAGAATGCATGAAGGACGCATGCCCCGTTCTGCTGTTACTGGACATCAGCAGGCATCTATTGAGCTGAGCTGGTTTAGAGTCTTGTTTCATCCTTTCCTTTCCTTATGAATCTGCCCACTACCAGCAGTGTTTGAGCATGAGGTATTGACACCTGAACTCTTACTGTTAGACTTACTACGCAACAGTTAAGAGTTGCCTAGTGCCCCTCCATCAGTCAGTGATCTTTCCATATGTTCTGGAGTTTTGCTTTTAGATGATTCCATGTTTATGTCATTCCACCCATTCTGCCTTTGGTAAGGGACCCTACCTGCTGACAGTCACTCGTGTTAATGTGGGGCTCATTCCTGCCATTTGCTGTTGTTTATCTAAATGTCACAGCTGTGACTACTGCTTCCTCCTCTTCCTCTCGGTCTCTCGTCTTTCTT
This sequence comes from Dicrostonyx torquatus, assembly GCA_028555095.1. NCBI lineage: Eukaryota > Metazoa > Chordata > Mammalia > Rodentia > Cricetidae > Dicrostonyx > Dicrostonyx torquatus. The sequence continues at coordinate 1,684,229 of JAQHUG010000005.1, forward strand.
CCTCTTCTTGTCTTCTCTTCTTTCTTCTCCTTTTCTTCTTCTTCTCTCCCCCCTGCTCTTCTCATTATTCCTTTTTCTCTTCTTTCTTGTCCCCATTTCTGCTCTGCGTTTTTCTAATACAGCACTTGATTTGTCATTTCTTTCGCTGTACGTACTTGATTTGTTAATGAGATTTCTGGAAATTACAATTACTATTTTAGCCTATGAAACCTATTTTGGATCGATGCCAACTTAATTTCAACCATCTATACAGGTTCTGCTTGTAGGCAGCTTTGTCGTCCTCCCTTCCCTCTGTGCTCCACTGTTACACAATTAAGTTCCTGTGCATCACGAAGCCATCAGAACAGCTGCATAGCGACGGCTTTATGACATCATCTTTCAATCCCGAGTAGAGCAAAGGGAGTTACACGGGAAAAATAGGCTCACACTGCCTTTTATGCATTTTGTACCTTAGCTGGTGCTCATGTCCTTCATGTAAGTGTGAGCTAGTCTCCAGTGTCTTTTCATTCCACCCTGAAGAACTCATTTGGTTCTTTCTCAATAGCGCAGCCCACTTCTGAGACATGCTCTTATTGCTTCTCTTGGAATACCTTACATTTTCCTTGAGTTTCGATTCTTTAATAATAGCATAAGTGCTGAAAAGATGGCTCAGGAGTTAAAAGCATTGGTTGTTCTTCCAGAGGACCCAGGTTCAACTCCCAGCTTCTACACGGAGGCTCACAGCTTTCGGTATCTCCAGTTCCAGGGGATCCAATGTGATTTTTTTTTTTTTTGCTTCTGTAAGCACCAGGCATGCATGTGGTGCACAGACATACATGTAGGCAAAAAACTCATATGCATAAAGTAAATATGATTTTTTAAAAAAACCATGTGCCTTTGTTGTACAAAGCAGTGGGTTTCATATTATTTCGTTCAAACATACCATGTACTTTGGCATTACTTATCCATTACCTCAGCCTGTCCTTTCCCCTGCTCACACTACCACTCTTCCTTTTCTCAAGAAATTCCTCTTCCACTTGCATTGTGCATTTGTGTGTGTGTATATGTGTTTGTGTGTGTAAAATTTGAAGTATATGAAGGAAAACAGTCTTTGTCTTTCCAAACCTGGCTTGTTTAGATCAGTAATCTCCTCTTCAATCCATTGCCTGGCAAATGACATAATTTCATTTTGCTTGTGCATGAACAGTCTTGGATGGAGATCACACTTTCTGAGGTCGCCGCCATAGCATGGCTGCTGAGAATAACGCTAGAGCAAGCATGGACGAGTGGCAGTTCTGCTGTGCATGCGTGTCTCTAGGAGTGATACAGTTAGATCAGAAGGTAGCTCTATGTTTAGTTCTGGACGACCTTCCAGACCGATCCCTACAGTGTCTGGACTACCTCCATTCTCATCAGCAGTGTGTTCCCCTTTGCCCCACATCTCCACTACTGACTGTTTAAGGACAGCCATCTCAGGGCGCAGAGGAATCTCAGTGTGCTTTTGGTTTACATTTCTCTAAGGTCTGTGGATGTTGAGCATTTCTCGGGTACTTAGTGGCCAGTTCTGTTCTGTATTTTGAGGAGTACCTGTTCATTTCAACTGGCCTTTAATTGATTAGCTTATTTAGTTCCTTTTATGCTCTTCAAGTTAACCCAGCAGGTGTGCAGCAAATGGTTTCTGTTCTACTGTCTGTCACACACTTCCAATGTTTCCTTGTCCGGATGATTTTAATTCCACACAATCCCAGTTGTCTATTCTAGCTGTGACTTTCTGAGCTGTCTTGGTCCCCTTCCCTGCCCCTGTGATAGAAGCAGCTATATGAGGAAAAGGTTTGCTCTGGCTCACAGTTTAAGGGCTCAGTCTGTCACCACCTGAAAGTCAAGGTGACTGGCACATTCTTTTCAAATCAGGAACAAAACATGCATATCCCACTTTCTCTACCCTTCCTCAATAGTATGTTTGGAGTCCTAGCCAGAATCTGTTTGGGGCACAGAGGGAACACCCTGGAACTGGGTCAGGACCACAGTTATACAACTCTGAATCTACTTAAACACTCAATTGTACATGCAGGTGGTGACTTTTGTCAAATATGAGATTTTCAAAAGAGAAACCCCAACTGAGATGGGTTTTCCTCCACCTCAAACCCCATGGCATGGTAGGTGGGAGTAGAGTGTGGATACATGTGAAGGGTTCAAGTCCAGGAGGCAAGGGTTGGGTACCCTGTGCTAGGTCTGCTGAGCAATACCGCGCACACTTGGTACCTACCTTCCATCTGTAGCAGACCACAGAGACAGAGAAGTGGAGCTGGAGTAGGGCCAACACTGCTTCTTTTTCTTAGCACCTTGACCCTTACGCCTGGAGAACTTCAAACACTACTTAAAGTCCTAAACTTGTTCAACTTTTTCAGGAAATCCAAGAGACACACCTGTCTGTATACAGGATGCTCACATGGGCATACAGAAACCGCAGTCACAGGGAGTGACGTGAGCACAGAGGGCTTGTGTCGCTACATCACAACTGGTGTCATGGATGGGCCAGGATAAACACCCCACACCCATCAATTCTCAACAGCAGATTAACAATCCCAGATCACACGCTACACTTTTCCAAAGAGACCAGATAAGAGAGCAAGTAATTCCATCTATTGGGCACTTCAAACAGAGTCAGCCACTGCAGGCTGCTAAGAATAAACACCCTGGGGATGGAGATGAGGGTTAGTAGGTGCGGTGCTTGCCTTCTGTTCCCACCACCCTGTATTTGAGTCCCAGCACCACATAAACCAAATGTGTTCATTCCAGCACTGGGGAGATCAAGGCAAGAAGATCAGAAGTTCAAGGCTATATCCTCTGACACATAGCCCGTTCAAGGACAACACGGGCAACGTGTGATCCTGTCCCCCAAACAAGACTATAGCACTATATCACAGCTGTCCATCATCACAATTACCTCCTGTCACGTTAAATGTCACTGTCACTGCCTATCTCTTATAATATGTCACATGAATCTTGTAGTTATGTTTTAATGCATTCGAACGATGGCCCTCTCAATGAGCAAGTTCTAGGCGTCGTGAAAAGCATTTTTATCAGACGGCTTAAAAAAGAACTGTTACCCAATGAGGGAGAGGCTGCTCAGAACTGGACTTATCTTACTTGCCCAAACACTTTACTTTCTGCGGACTGCACAAAAGATTCATTCAACCCGGTCTAGGCTGAAAGTGAAAGTGACTCATTATTTTTGAGAAGGTCAAGAGGGTGCAGCTGCCAACTTTCAAATGTCTCTAGAACCTTCTGGGTGAACATCACCACCAGACGCCCTCGGTCCTCAGCTGTCGCCTGCTGCAACGGGGCTGCTGCTCTTCGTGGGAGGTGAAGGTACCTGCTGTAAGATGGGTCCTGCTGCGATGGGCAGAGCCTGAGGTGATCTAGACACTTCAGAGGCTGATGCGCTTGAAGATGTCTTGGCACCAAGATTCAGGAGTGGAGACTTAGGCAGGAGACCTGGCTGCTCTCAGCCCAGCCCAACGCCTGCTCAGGTGGCCCACCAGACAAAGGAAATAGTAGCACAGCCATGTGAAAGCCAGTGGCTGATGAGAACATTCAGTGCTTTCTCCAAGGTAATCCATATGCCCAGTACAAACTGGTACTGTAGAGGTGCCATACATGTACGTGTGTGTACAGGAGCATGCATGAGTATGCAGGTCCGTGTTCAGGTGTGTCTATGCATGTGGAGGCCAGTGGACACTCCTGACCACTGTTGCACAGGCACTGTCTGCCCATCTTGTTTCGTGAGACAGGGTTGCTCGCTGACCTGGAGTCCATCGAAAATGCCAGTCTGGCTGGCCAGTGAAGTCCCAGGACTACCCCATCCCGGACTCCCCAACACTGGGGTTGAAAGCATCCCACCACATCCAGCCTTTTTTCATGTGGGTTCTAGCACCTGAACTCCGATCCTCTTTACCCGCTGGGCTATTGAGGCCATGGCGGTGCCAATTCTTGCACCAAAACTCCCTACATCAGGGACAATCCAGTAGAGCACAGTGGCCAATTAGACCCCTCCTGGGCCATACTATTTTTCTCACTTCTAAGGCCTGACTGCCTTCTACCTGAGGCCAGTGTCTATCACAAAGGCAGAGCTCCATACTTCAGCCTTTATCCATGCTGAGGCAACAGGCTGGTGCACTCCACAAGAGTTGGTCCCCTATCTCCCCCTAATATAGCAGGCCTGCCTGGGACAGTCCACTTCCTGTTTACAGGGCGGTGTGGATGGGTGTCTCAAGCTGCTTCTTCTGCTGCCTTCAAGTATCATCTCTAGTGACTGGGAGACTGTCATGTAGTAACTTCCTCCCACCCCGATAGCCTCTAAAGTCCCCCCGCCTTGGGAAACAGAAGTGCAGTGGAGGGTGGTGACAGCTGCCAGGGTCCCCAAACTGGCTATGGCTGTGAAGTCCACCTTCTTGTCACACTGCTTACCCTGAGCACTTCTGATCAAGGCTGACATGCCTCATTCCTCCACCCTGGTCCTTCATACTGGATGCTGTGCCCAGCTCCAGTGGTGGCTCAGGGACACAGTGAAAAGCCAGGCCAGGTCACTCGGCTTCACATTAGAGGCCAAACGCCCACCAGCGTCCTCCACACCTCCCAAGGTACTCTGCTGTCATTAAGCACCAGGGGTCCTGTACACAGATACCCAGCACAGCTTCCATTCCTGACCTTGTTCATCAAAATAAAACTGGATAATGTACATTTCAGAGGTCTTTGGGGGGTCTAGGGCGGGCATACGTGCAGCACCTGGGCAAGGAGAATGGCAAGGAGCATCAACTCCGCCGCCTGCCTGTATCACCATTCGATAAGCACACCTCCTTTATCTCGCCAAGTCATGAGACGAGTGAACAATCAGGGCGAAGGACACGTGTCCCTGTGTAGACAGCACACCCATCACAGCATACTGTGGCTCTGTTATCCAGCTGGCTGCAAGTACAAAAGAGCTGAGTCATCAGTTCTGGCTTCAATCCCTGACTCAATGTGCTGGTCTCTGGGCACCACAGGAGACCCAGAGTATGAGTCCTTAGAGATAAAATGCAGTGTCTGAAAAGCTCTGGGCAGCTTCCTAATTCAGCCATTACCATGACAACATGTCAACATACCTACATAAAGCACCTTGTTTTGCAGTGCTACAAGCTGAACCCAGGGCTGCATGCCTGCTAAAGTGTGCACTCGACCACTTAGCCACACTGTCTGCCCAATGCTGTTTTTATGTTAGGATTTTACAAAGAACAGCCATGCTGTTTCCTGTGAGCAGTTGTCCTCAGAGATCTGTCACTTGCCAAGGAAGGGTCCTCTGATCACCCACCTCTTCTATATGTGGACAAGCAAGGGACAGGGTGGCCTCTCCATGGCATCTGTGTGCACTGTCTCTGGAGTACCCCACCTTCCCTGTCATGTCCACAGTGTTTTCCTGTTGTCCTGAAAATTTAGAAAATAATCAACCACCAGCTGTCTGAGGTTCAAGGGATGTTCTCCAGCAGGGGAGGGGAGGGGAGGCAAGTTAGGAATGTTCTAGAAGGGAGGGGCTGTGGCAACATATAGACGGGTGTCTGTAAAAACTTCAGGGCTCACAATACTGATATTTTGAGCAAAGGGTTGAAACGACCCTCCTTCCTGCCCCCCAATCACAATCTATTAATTAATGTAAAACAGCTCTTAAGTTTTCAGATTATCAACTACTTTCAGATATTTTCTTTTGTGACACATCTGCCACAGTTATTTTTAATACTATGAGAAAATATGAATTGATTTTTTGATACAGCCCAATAAACACAGACACACTTGTCAGTTAATATTTAACTAGGTCAGCAGACTAATAGTGGACTTATTATTTAAAACCGGGATCTTTGGACTCCAAATGAGAGCCAATGGAGAGTATGTCACCAAAGTGGACATGCAGGGCAACTGAGGGACAGGGCCACAGACAGCCACCCCCAAAGGACCGTTTGCTCAAAGCACTGTGCCCAAGAACTGACACCTCACATCTGGAAAGCATCGTTCCCGCTGCTGCTGGGAAAACGACCCTGCCTGTAAGATGCATTTGATGGAAAAAAAGAGGGTAAGTTGACTGGTGGAAAAAATGTACCTAGAGATGACCCTTAAAGTCAAAGATGGAGAAAATGGACCTAGAGACGACCCTTAGAGTCAAAGATGGAGAAAATGGACCTAGAGATGACCCTTAGAGTCAAAGATGCAGCCACAGAAAATCAGAGCTGCTTGCTTTGCTTTGTCATTGTTTTCAAGAAAGGTTTTCTCTGTGTAGCCCCGGCTGTCCTGGAACTCACTCTTGTAGACCAGGTTGGCCTTGAACTCACAGAGATCCACCTGACTCAGCCTCTCAAGTGTTGGGATTAAATGATTCTAGCTTTTTTTAAAAAAGGGATTCTAGCTTTTTAATTTTTTTTTTAAAAAAAGTGTGCTAGAGATGGCTCGGGGGTGAAGAGCACTTGCTGCTCTTGCAGAGGACTTGGGTTCAGTCCCTGACACCCACATTGAGTGGCTCACAGCTGTGGGCAAATCCAGCTTCAAGCAGAGTGCTTGCTGCTCTTCCAGAAAACCTGAGTTTGGTTCCCAGCACTACCATTAGGTGGCTCATAGCTGCCTTAATTCCAGCTCCAGGGGATCCAGTGCCCTCTTCTGGCCACCGTGGGCACCTGCATATACATGCACACAGACATATTTTTAGACAGAGTCTCACTGTGTAGCCTGACTGTCCTAAAATCCCCAATGTAGACCAGACTGCCCTCCAAACCCAAGGGAGATTTGCCTGTCTCTGCCTCCCAAGTGATGGGGTTAAAGGCATGTTATTATCATGCCAGGCCCATAAGTTATATATATTTATTTAAGATTTATTATTTCTGATTGTATGTGTATGTGCATGCATGAGTGTGTACATGGGTGAGGGTTATGTACAAGTGTCACTGTCTGTAGAGACACTGACTCTCCTTGAAGCTCTACACTAGGTGACCCGTCTTCTACAGGTTTAGTCGAGATGAAGTGAAATGCTTTTGTTGCTTCTGCTTCTTGGAAGACAACCATGACTGATGCCCTTAGTCCCTTTCTGTGCCAAAGGCTGGAATATCAGCAAGAGAAAGCGCAGGCAAGGCAAAACACCCCGAGCCAGCATCCAACTCCTGCTCCTTCCCCATCTAAAGCTACCACAGTCTTTGCTTCCAGCCTTGCACCTTGTTAGGAAATCAAATGTGATTAACTAGCAAGTGCAGTCTGGCTACAAATCCACACCCTTTCCCATTAGCAGTACCACTTCCAGTCAGAATACAAGTGACATTTTTAGCATGCTCAGCAGCTTCCTCGGTAAACAAGTAGGGACACCAGACAGGATCCCCCGAGGGCCAGGTGTGCACACCAGACACGAACCCCAGAGAGTCGAGCTCCTCAGCTGGTTAGCTGAGCTACCTAACAGGTAGGTGTGCAGATCTGCAGCCTCAGTGGCTGAGGGAGTGAGGGAGCAGCTGGCTCATGGGCAGCATGTGGCTGCCACCCTAATCAGGACAGAAACTGTAGGTCAGGTGGTGGTCAGCCTACTGTGTCTCTCTTGAGACTTTTAAGAATCATGTCTGTGTGCTCTCAAATAGCAGAGCAGCCTCAGGATGAAGATGTGAGCGCAAGGAAAGAAGCGGGATGCATATCTGCTGCAGGACACAAGGTCCACTGCAGTCTCCAGCAAGCACTAAGTCCTGTCTGAGCACAGCAAGGCTCATATTCCTACAGATGACATTGTGGCTAAGCCAAACATCCCTCACTCACCTCCTGTTCTGGGACCGTGTAACATGGTTCCATGACAAAATCAGCACAGAAACGGTACTCCGAAATCCAATACGCAACAATCAGTTTTGAAACACTGGGCAAGGGGCAAGAGGCAGATTCCCAAATCATCTTCACTGACTTTATTGACGCTGGGGAGTTTCACTCAGAATGTCCACCCAGGTCCTCAGGTGGCAAAGGACATGTACATAGTTACTCAGCAACTGTATTTGGTATAACTTCACATTTTTGGTATACAGAAATAGTTTTATTTTCTTGATGCAGCACAGTAGACGTACAATCAATTATTCCCTAGAGAGTGCAATATAAATTATCCACATTTAAAAATTAACGACAGAAAGCTGATATGCGGGGAATATTAAAAACATACACCTAATTTGAATGTGTTTTGACCACAGACACAGCTAGCTTTATAAATCTGAATAAACACGACATGGCGCACAGTGGCTCGAGCACAGATGGGCCTGCTCCAGGCATAGTGAGAACCCACTCTCGGCTTTGGTCACTGAGATTCCCCGTGCCAGACACGGAGCCGATCGAAAAGAGTATCCAGCACTACAGGGCATCTCGGGATTTTCCTTCTATTCTCCTTTATAGCGAGGGGGTCTTTTCTCCTTAAAAGCAAGAAGACCTTCCAGTCTGTCTTTCGTTGAGATGGTCTAGGAAAGACAAAACATGAAACACTAAAATCTACAAACACATAGCACATTAAAGCATTAATTATGAAAGCCACCAGCAGGTGCTGGAAAGGCCACTTGTCCTTGAACAAATTTCCTAAGTGTGTGGCAAACTATTTTTAATCCAAACATTATTTTCCATTTCGAATATGCTTAAAAAGTCAAGTATTTTGTTTTCAGAGGTAAACCAATGAAAAGCTCGGCACAGAGACCTCTGTGCTCCCTCTACCACCAGCTCCAACAGCCTGCGCCAAAGCACATGGCCGCTACCTCCTAAACAGTCTGTGCGCTTGCCCGTTCTGGGAGTTTGACAGAGGTACAACGTCATCTGCTTATCACCACAGTGTACAGAGAGTGACTCAGCTGCCCCAAACATTCTTTGTTCTCCACATACTTGTCTCCAGCCTGTCAGACAGCTCTTCCAGGATGTCACTGGACTGTCAGGAATGACTCAGGACCCAGTCCTTTCAGACGGGACCCTTTCACTGAGTGCCACGAATTCAAGGCTCCTTTACACCATTTTCTTGCTTGACAGGTAGGACAGACTTGAGAGAAGGACATCTATTTATTTATTTACTTACTTATTCTTGAGAAAGGGTCTACATAGTGGAGCCTACCTTCAAAGTCCCAAGGTATGGCACACCAGCCTTGAACTTCGTTGGGTTTGAATCATGTGCCACTAAGCCTGACTATGAAGGACAGACATCTTTACTGTTTCTATATTAGTAACTAGGAATAAAGTTTAGCAGCAGGTTCTGGGGCAGAGATGTTTTCACCTTATCTGGGCAAACATCCAAGGACACAGCTGCTGGGCAACATGGTAGAGGGCACTCAGGTTTACCTCAAACTGCCATCCATGCTGGGGCCACAGAACCACTAACACCTGGGCAGCCACGGTCATTGCCCACTATCCTGAGGTTTGGTCACTTAACACACACAGCAGTCTTCAGTTTCCAAATGACAGGTACTTCCAGCATAGTCTCATGGCTGTGTGCCAGCTGCCCATCTACTGTGGCAAGGGAACTATTCAGATCTCCTTCTGTTCTTTTATTTATTCATCTATTCAGATCTCTTGTCCTGTCTGTCTATCTAAGGTATGAGAACATTCTGCCTACATGTGCACCTGCAGGCCAGAAGAGGGCATCAGATCCCATTACAGATGGTTGTGGGCCACCATATGGTTGCTGGGAATTGAACTCAGGACCTCAGTAGCAGCAGTCTCTTAACCACTGAGCCACCTCTCCAGTCCCTCTTGTCCATTCTTAAAGAGGTTTTCACTACTTTATTGTGCAACCTTAAAGTTCTTGCTGTGTCTTGGATGTGAGACACCTTCATCTGATCTGTGTTTGGAAAGACTTCCCTTCCAGCACAGCCCTTTCCATCATCCTTTCAGCAGTGCCAAACCCACCACTCCTGTCTCTTGAGGGTTTGACATTGCCAAACCAGGGCTGACCATACCCCGACACCAGGGCTGACCGTCCCCCCACACCAGGGCTGACCGTCCCCCGATACCAGGGCTGACCGTCCCCCTACACCATCTGTACATTCGACAGTTGCTCATTTCACACGCAGCTTCTAGTCTAGGTAGAACCTCATTCTGTGCACACTTCCATGCTGCTGCCTTCATGTCCATCGCTCTTCACTGAGCAGCTGTTGTCTTTCTGTCCAAGTGTCCATGGCTAGACTGTGTGGGTCCACCAACGTGCTCTCTCATCAGCAGCATCACAAAGTGACACTGGGTGCTCTTGGTCTCCCAGTAATATCTCTGGCCACATGGAGCTATCTGTTCTATAGCTCTAAACGCTCAACCTTTCATCCATAAAGTTAGGAGTCAAGGTGCTTGCTGTGATTGAATTAAATGTACAGACGTTTTATCTTTGTTTGGAAACAAGGCCCCATTTCACTATGTAGCCCTGGTTGACCTGGAATTCACGCCTGCCTCTGCCTATGGAGTGCTGACCTAAAGGTGTGCGTCACCACATCCTGCAGGACTCATCCTGCCCTCCCACACAGACAGCTAATGATGTAGATCATGGTTTCTGCTACCAGTGTTTACTAGTTTTCTCCTCTAGAGCCTGTGTATACTTTATTAAATGTTTTGACTACTAAAATACTAGCTTTATTTCCCTTGTGGCTGGTGTGCAGGGTCAGAGCGATCTTGCTGACTTCTGAGGAGGTTTCCATTGTTGCTGGTATACAGGGTCAGTGTGATCTTGCTGACTTCTGAGGAGGTTTCCATTGTTGCTGGTGTGCAGGGTCAGTGTGATCTTGCTGACTTCTGAGCAGGGTTTCCACTGTGGATCTTTTAGAATTTCCTCAGCTATGTCAGCAGTTTCGTTTCTACCTTTCCAATTCTGTCCTCTTGCATGAGCTTGGCTCCTAAGCCAGAGCTGAAAGGAAGTGAGAGGACGCCACCACCTTGACCCTGACAGAGAAGGACCATGTCAGTACAGGGCCTACTCTGCTCATACTTTTTTGAGAGCTTTGAGGGTGAATAAGGACTAGAACTTGACAAAGACTTTTGTTTTGGGGAGGAGTTCATTCATATGACCATACGGTTTTCTTTTTCAGTGAAGACAGTAGGCTTAAAATCCAGGAATAGCCAACGAACCACAAAGACCATCAGTGTGGGGCAGGGCACCCCTGCAAAACCTCGATGTACCCACCCCCAAGGATGGGAATGCACAGAGAAACAGAACCCCTTGGAATTATCATGGCCTGATTGTATGGCCATGTTACATACCTGAGCATAGCAGGCTTCTTCTATGGCTAACCCCGTTACTAAGTCGACCTGAGGATAAAAATGTATTTTAGCAGAATAAGGAAGATTCAATATAATCTCAAACAATCTAAAATAATAGAATCCTTCAATTTAGCACAACTGTCCTGAAGTATGTACAACTTGAGACCTCCAACTTGGCTCCTGAAGTCACAGCCTGACTCCACCATCTGAAGCTGTGCAACTTGGGAAAGCTGTTGACCTCTCTCTGCTTCAGGGGCACATCTGACAAGGACCTAGCTGCACTACTCCCTACAGAAGAGGTACAGTGAAGGTTAAACAAAGACTTGCACACTCAGGCACGCATGCAGATGAGTTCCAAAGTTTATGAGAATCTGCACTGTCCACTGTTCCTCCTTGCGGTCATGTTCCCAGTGTGACACACAAAGACCTCAGAACATGACCGCACCAGAAACACTCACCTCCATGCCTTGATTAATTGCTAGTTTGGCCACTCTCATTGCAACAGGCCCCTGAAATTCAAAGTCGAGAAACAAGTTTTAATTAAAACTTATGCAAATTATACAGAATACCTAAGTATAATTCCCATATTCTCAATGCAAGATCCACAGATCAGCTAACAACAACTGAGATGCGAGGTAGAAACTGATTTTCTGAGCTTCTTGGCCTCCAGAGTGGCTGTCACTGATCACAGTGGGTCTTATGGCAGCAGGAGGTGTGTGTTCTTTAAATGTCCAGCATTCTTTGGTTACTGTCCTTCCACAGGAAACAGAGGGGAGTGTGGGGAGTCTGCCCAGCTTGGCATCACACTACAGTGGCAGAGCCTGAAGCTCAGGCTGGAGATGAGCTGGGCTGTCATGTGGGGCTCTGTGCCGTCACTGATGTATTAGCATGGGAAGCCCACAGGGATTGGCTGGGGTGTCCTCTCAGCATAGACAGCTAACCGCAGCAATGGTGGGCTGACATAGGTATGTCCCCTCAGGTATGTCTGGGTTATGAAGGGAAGAACTAAATGCCCTCTCTGAGAAGACAGTGACACTCACAGGCTGTGGAAGGCCCTAGAGACGGTCACACTCTGCACACAGAGCTGAGGTCTCTGATCTTGGTTTACATCTATCTACAGGAGGAAAGTATCAATTTGATGCTATATTTTGTACTGAATGGTCTTTGTAGATTAACACACAGTGTAGTAGGGCCAAGGAGAGGGCTCAGTGGGTAACATGCTTACCGGGAGTTCAGATCTTCAACGCACATAACAGGCAGGTTGGTGTGGCAGCCACCTTATACATAATCCCCTAACTTGGGGAGCAGAAACAGGTAGAAAACTCCCTGATTGGACCGATGAGCTGGACTCCATAGCTCAGGGCCCGAGAAAGAGACCCATCCTCAGAACGTAGGTGGAGAACAATGGAGGAAGACACCAACAGCAAGCTTGGCCTCCATGGGAGTGTGCACATGTGGTCTCCTGACTCAGAGGGAGGCAGGGTGTCATGATTTAATGGGAGGTAGCAGCCCGTCATCACTGTCTCTACAGAGATGACTTAGGTTAGAGTATAATTGATAAACAAGCTAAAACAACTTGCTAGGAGGTTACACTGTGTATGTGTGTGGTGCGCATGCGAGCCATGAGTCTGTCTGTATGTCAGTCTCTCGTGCAACCCACGGATTACCTTCAAATCTTATTTTAATTGCTTTACTTGAGGCAGGACAGGGCCACCTTAGTTTGTGAGATGGGTGCTACACTATGCCCGAGGGTTAGTGATCTCAAATGGACACAGGTGCTCTCACTGGTACCTGAGGTAGAAACTCTCTCGCCAGGTCCAGTGCCTTCCTGTAGGCAGCATCCCCTTCTTGGTTCTGTTCTAACACGTGGCTGATCAAGCCTACAGCTTTGGCTTCTTGACCATCAAGAACTCGTGCAGAGAAGATGAGTTCCTTGGCCAAGGATATCCCGATGGCACGTGGTAATCTCTGTGTCCCTCCTGAAAGGTGGGAGTGTGTGTGTATGAGAGAGAGAGAGAGAGAGAGAGAGAGAGAGAGAGAGAGAGAGAGAGAGAGAGACACGAATAGCATGTGATGATCTGAAAGGATTCCCTCCTAAAAATAAGTCAGGAGCAGAGATACCTATGTGCTCCAAGACTCCAGTGTACTGAGTTACCCAACTGCTAATGCTGAAGCACGTAAGAATGTGTGCCATGGAGTGGTATGGGCACCTGGACACAGCTGGTCTGGCAAGGATAGGCCCTCCTCCCAATCACTGGCATAAGCCAAAACCACACCAGCAGAGAGCAGCAGACAAGCAGGGCTACCAGGAACCCACCCAGGAAACAGTTCCATTGAGCTTCCATTCCAGCCTGAGTTCACAAACGTGAGAGTCCTTGCTGGCGTGTGAACTGTAAGCTAATTCTAACTCAGCAGAAATGAAAGAGGCTCTGCGGGCCTCTGAGCCGCTGGAGATGCTCGCTCACAAACTCACGTATCCATTTGTTCACTCGCCCTCCTCCTCATTCAGATGTGTTCTCTCTACTGAGGAAGTCTGCTCTCCAGAGTCAGTGCGCCAAGGGAAGACTGGTACCATTGCCCAATTTAGGGTAAACACAGGTCAGAGGATAAAGGTCCATCCATACATCAATTCATTGCAGCATCTTCTGGGGAAAGAATGGGAGGAGGAGCCAGATGCCCTGGGGCTGCAATTACAGGTGTTTGTGAGCTGCCCGAATGAGTGCTGAAAACTAAACCAGAGCAGTAAGGGCCCTTAACACTGAGTCATCTCTCCAGTTCCAACACTGAGTCATCTCTCCAGTTCCAACCAACAACTTTTCAATTACTGAAAAGTATCCCTAACTTGCAGATTTAACCTACTGGACACTTGACAACACTAAGAATTTCCCACTGAGGCTGGAGCCAACCCCTCTGGGATGCTGGGGACCCGCAGGCTCTGGGGAGGTTCTGATCCGTGGTCATGCAGCACTTTTGCTCTGTGGTGCTGACAATATGGGACAGCCATGACTTCACATGCATGTTCCGAAGAGTCTCTTAAATATTTTGCATAGGTTGAGGTTCTGCCTCCAGGGTGCACACTGACTAATTGAGTGACCATTCAGAACGTCCATGTGATCTCAGAAGATCTCCAACCTTCCCACTGCACACTCTGCAGCAAGGCATACATTTTACCATCTTGATTTAACTGTTTCTTGAAGCCCAGAAGTCAAAAACAAAAATTTGAGGGGCTAATTTTCTCAAGGATGCACAAAGATGACAAACAGCTTCTATAAGGTCAGAAACCAGATTCTCACCAGGTTTCTCCTTTGCTATCATCCATACTTTGTATCTTCCAGTCTCTACATTAGATCAGGGGTCCAAAATTGCTGCTGAAGCCTTGCTATCACGTCTGCAAACATGTAGTGGGCAGAAAGAAGGGGAAAAAAGCAAAAAGTACTCTATTTATTGGAGACCTTAATTAAGCACTGGTCAACGACATCTACTTGTGACTATTCACTGGCTAGAGGTGGTTCATACAAAGGGGCTCAAAAATGGGACTGTCTTTGCTAGGTGTCTCGCAGCATGAGGAATTAAACTGGACCTCTGTTTCTAGGAGAGTAGAAGTTAGCAGACAACCAGCAGTCACAAACTAAATGGGCAAAACAGATTTAATCCTGTCACTAACACTTCACATTTACATGTTATTTGAATAGGGCGAAAGTACACTGGAAATGTCAAACCTGCTTTGCAATTTCTGTTATTTAATCTAATGGAAGGCATCAAAAAATCTTAGAAAATAGCCTTCTGAGGGTATGCTACATAAAACAGGCAGAGGCTCAGCAGGGGCTCAAGCAGAGCAAGCTTTTGCCAGGGGAGAAATACAAGTCTGAGTGCAGGAGGCAGCAGACAGATACAGCTTCCCTTAAGAAAGCTCTAACATTCATAATCGATTATAGCATAACATGTAAACAACTGAACATAATTTGGAGCCATCCCGTACAAAACGTCAACTGTAGAAAGCACCAGGCTTGGTCTGGCTTGTTTGTCCTTCATTTTTCCACCCTCTTGACTTCATAAAAGAAGAACCCACACTAACAAAGAGGGACACTTAGCACACAGACTTCAAGTTGAAAGCTACACAGGCCATTGCAAGGAATTTTACCTACAGGATTAGCAGTGACCGTTGGCCCCAGGAGCTCCTTATAAATCCCTTCTCTTAAACAGAGAGCTCCACACTGCAGTAAATGCCCTTACATGCAACAGATGCTAAGAGCTGTGTCAGAGGCTTTGGGCCAAGCCTCCTCAGCAGACCAGGGCCCAGTGCTCACACAACTCACTTTCTCTCCTTTACAATATGTTGACTGGTGTGAACACGCATGTCACAATCACACAGAAACCATAGGAATAGCTAGCCTCCAATGTGATCAGTGTTCAGAGTGCTGTAACGCTTTCTACTACCCCATGCTTTTGGCATGTTGTGAAGCAATGGGGGCAGGGAGGCCGCGATCAGAACATATGAGAAAAATCAGCTGGCTAAACCACAGCAGAACATCCTGAACCACACAGGGACAGCTCTGCCAGGCTCTCACTAATGCCTCATTTAGCAAAAACTAGAATGCTTAAGGACTGGACAGGAAGACACAGGTTAGACATTCAGTTATTTTCACAAGGTCAATTAAGCAAGCTACAGCAAATTAGAACACTTGATGCAGCTTTACAGTTTTGGAATTAGTTATTAAAAGTCTTTCTACCAGTGCCCTATACACTGTGAGTGGAAGACAAGCTGAAGCTTAACTCAGCACAACAAAATGATGCTTTTTAAATGTCTCGATATGCTTGTTTTCTCTAACAAAAAGAATTCGTTCAGACATCACTGTATGTCTTAACTTCTCTCTGTGGTTCTGGGGCTCTAATCCAGATCCTTGTTAACTGTGGTAAGAGCCCTGCCTCAGAGCTACACCCCTAGCTGGAATCAGTCCCATGTCTCTTTAACATATAAAGTACGTCACTGCAGACCAGATAACAGTCTTCCTTTCAAAAGCTATGGGAAGACAGCCAAAGAGCACTGTGACCAGTTCCAGCCACTACCAGCAGCACAGCCACCCTCTTGAACCATGTGGGGTCTGCAGGCTGAACTTCAAGGGGATCTTGGAGCACCCAGAGATCAAATGACTACCTCACAATAGCTGCTTCCCACACAGCCGAGTGGACTCTGCAGGTCTCATGTAAGCAGAGAGCTCGCCAGCAGGGTCCCACCATCAACATACGACCCACTATCAACACACTGTGTGTGTGTGTGTGTACGCACCCGTGTAAGTGGACATACAAAGGCCAGATAATCCCCTGGAGCTGGAGTTACAGTGGCTGTAACTCCTCTGCAAGAACAGTAAGCTAAACCAGGCGGTGGTGGCACACGCCTTTAATCCCAGCACTCAGAAGGCAGAGGCAGGCAGATCTCTGTGAGTTCAAGGCCAGCCTGGTCTACAAGAGCTAGTTCCAGGACAGGCTCCAAAGCTACAGAGAAACCCTGTCTCGAAAAACCAAAAAAAAAAAAAAAAAACCAGTAAGCTATCACTCTTAACCCTTGAGCCATGGCTCCACTGCAACCCCCCCAACACACACACACACAAACATACACACACACACTTCTTACATCTCAAATGTTGAAAACCAATTATGCAACAGTATTTCCAAACTCAGTTTGGTGGTGACAGTGTCTTCACTAAGTTCTATACCAAGAAAAGATTTCCTCATCCCTATGACCGGATGAGGGGGTTGTGACAGTCAGCAAGCCAGCATTGCGAAGGACTCCATTAATCAAAACAAATGGCTTTCATCTCACAGGTTCTACAGGTCCCGAACCCAGGAGGCCTTTGCTGTAGGCTTCCCCTGCCTCTGCCTAACATTCTGTGTCCTGCAGCAGTGAGCCAGGTGAGAGGGCTGCCTCCTGGCATGGCGTGACTCAATGGAGTGATTCAACAGAGACAAGACACAGTGGAAGGCCACAGTCTTAACCTCTCTGAGGGGTGTCAACTCAGAGTGAACCGCAGTGGCGGATCATCCACGGGAACAGGGCAGACCATGCAACACACCCTGTTCAGCCCCCCTTCCTACTCCTCTTTCTCTAGAAAGTCTTCCGAGCACTTCCCAGAAGTTTACAATCATCTCCATCCTTTCCAGGATGAGGAGAGGAAAACAGAGCATGCTCAGGAGTCACCTTTAAAAACAACGAAGGAGGAATGGGGAGAGAGTAGCATAGAAGACGCTGCTGTTGGACAGCTCTTACAGAGGACGCAAATGGTACCCGCCCATGACAACAAGGAGTAAAGGATGAGATGCACACACATGAAGAGCTGGGGGCTTTCACTCAGTGAAGGCCCTGAGGGTTTAAGAAGACACAGTGGAGCATCCCTGGTAGCAGGCACATACTCTGCTTCAAACCCAACTACTATGCACTTCCTTCTCACAAATGTGGGGCGTTACCATCGACCAGCAAAATATTATTGAAAAAGAAGAACATGGAAAAACATTTAATGTTTCCAAAATACAACCAATGACTCAGAGATGAAGACATGAAAAGTTTTATTTTTCCTAACAAAACTAGGTCACACGGTGAAAACCGCAAGGTTCTAGTACAGCAGGATTGTCATGAACACACAACCAGCATCCACTGAGAGCTGCCCACACCCCACAGCATAGCACAATGTCCGCAAGACTCCCAGGAGGCCACACTGTCAATATGTTATGAGTGAAATTGGCAACCCAGGCTCACAGAGCTGCAGTGACCAGACCATGTATGCACACACACCACACACACATCACACATACACACACCCCAAACCATGTATGCACACACACCACACACACATCACACATACACACACCCCAAACCATGTATGCACACACACCACACACACATCACACACACACACCAAACCATGTATGCACACACACCACACACATCACACACACACCAAACCATGTATACACACACACCACACACACACCACACACACCACACACATCCCCAAACCATGTATACACACATCACACACACCCCAAACCATGTATGCACACACACCACACACACATCACACACACACACACACCCAAACCATGTATGCACACATACATCACACCACACACACACACACACACACACACACACACACACACACACACACACACACAGAGGCTCATGAGTGGATGGTGGCAGACCAGCTCACCTGCCTTCCCTCACCAGCAGAGGCCAGAGCCTCACAACTGCCCGCCCTATTCTCCTTTGATGGACAAAGGTTCTGTGAATCTAATGAAAGGAGAACATGAAGTTGACCGTGTCATCTGAGCCAGCAGTGACAGCGGCAGAAAGCTTTGAGAGAACAGCAGTGCTCAGCTTAGCCAGCAAGGGCTGCTGCAGGGAAGAAGGGGAGTCGCCTGTGCCTCCTGGGGGTGGCCTGGTCCCCAGTCACTCTGCAGTGGATACATCTCCCATTGACTGTGGGTTTGGGGCCTGGCCATTGTTAACAGCATCTCTATGAACTCTAAGGTTGTGTGCGTGGGACCCGTCCCACTGCTTTGTGTTTTTTAAAGACAGAAAAACAAACAGCAAAATGAGAAAATTTAAGCAAGTAAGATGCTCAAGAGTTCACTGAGAAAAGTAGTGAGAATTACTGGTCACCGGGGAAACCACTGGCACTGCAAATGCCAGCACAGGAAAGCCCTCCTAGAGAAGCCAATCCACAACTGCTTTACATTAAGAAAGGATGGACACTCTCTGGGGCATAGCCCGGCACAATGAGGCAACTCTAACTTATCGGAAAAAATTATTTTTGTAAACCATATCCAACTACTGGTCAGCTTTTCAAAACTCTGAGTCATATCTCAAGAAAAACAGAAAAGGAAGACAAATAACATAAAAACAAGATATACCACAAAATGCCTCGTCTTCATGCAAACCAGCAAGAAGAACCATGCACAGCATAAACCAGTGTCAGCTTACTGTGCCTACCCTTCAGGCAGCACTGCTAAAAGGAAGCCAACAACACTTGCTTGTGGAGCTGTACCCTGCCCCCAATCCACGGTTTCCCTTTCTGAGGTTCAGTTCCCCAAGATGTGTGCAGTTTAGTGGAAAACTCAGAAGTAGTTCATGGATTTACACTGATGCAGCTTGGGGACAACTCCTGCTCCGTGCTGCCCTGCTTAGGACATGATCTCCTTTCCTTTGGTGTGCTTGAGACAGGAACACTACTGTCCCACGGCAGCTGGGGATGGTCTACACTGCTGACAGTGTTCCCCTGCACCTGGTTTCTACCATCAATGCTCCCACAAGTATGTACCCAGAGGGAAGGCAATGGACAGGACTGACCTGCTGTTTTAGGCATACGCTGGGGATCTGAGAACACAGCCCTGCCGACAAGGGGCAACTGGTGTATTAACAGTACCATTACTGTATACTGGTCAAAGCTGTCATAATGAAATGTTGGGGATCCCCACAGCACTGCCCACTCAGACTTCCTTCTTAGAGACTGCTCATAAATAGACACATTAGTTGAGCTTTAACACCCACATTTTGGCAGATTTTACACTGTGATATTTCAAACTATTTTAAAGTACAGTTGCAAGTTAACCTGTCTAATGCTGACACACTTTCATGCTACTGATATCTCACAACCAGCTCCTCAACTATACTGCCAAGTGCAAGAGTGACAAGCCTACAGAAAGAACAGTACCATCCCTGTCCCTGTCACAGTACCAGCCTGTCCTCAGAGTGCATTGGGGTGGGCGTGCATTGCGCAGGAGGACACTAAGAGGACTACTGGGACACAGTTGACACTGTCACAGCTTCCGTGTGAGAACATGACTATCTGCTACCACTGTGACACATACAGCTGAGGGGGCAGCGATGGATTTACGGTGTGTGTGTGTGTGTGTTTGTATATGATTAGCCCACACTGTCAGTATTTTAAACAAAACCCTCACACTGACTGTAAACTTACAATACCTGCCGACACCTGCAGGGAACTTAGGTCATCGTTAATTCCTCTTTATTCTCTTCAAAATCTGTGGGAAAAAGTCTAGTTGAAAAAGCGTGTTGTGTGGGGGGGTGAATCGGTGTGAGCAGACCGCCCTCAAGAGGAAGAGGTAAAGCCAAAAGAGACAGCACAGGACACACGTTCAAGCCACACAGCAAGCTGGGGTTCCAAAACCCAGCTCCTCCCTCACCTTGTCGGGTGGTTCCCACTGTGGAGATGAGTGTTTTACTTTTTACCTAAGAAGAGGAAAAGCCAAAAGAAAGCAGAAAATATTACAACAGCCTGGTTCAAGGATAAAAGAAAAATCACATGATAATCTCAAAAGATGCAGAGGGCTTTCCACAAAGTTTACTTTCCCTTCGGGATAAAAGCCTTGAAGAAAACAGGAAGACCATTCCCCTACCACAATAAAAGCTATGTATAACCAACCTAGAGCCAGTGCTACACTGAAAGGGGAACCAAGGATGAGACAAAGGTGACTACTGTCTCCGATTACTCACAGAATACTTAGTGGGCCAGAGCAATAAGCAAGAGAAAGAAACAGGAGGAGCCTGAAGGAGAAAGGAACAGTCACAGTATCCCCATTTGGGATGACACGATCTTACACAAGACCCTAGGACGACCAGGGAACTCTCTCATCCGGTGAGCACGCTCAGTGAAATGGCAAGAAACAAAGCCGGCCTAAAGAAATCATTAGTCGGTCTGCTTATCTGTGACAAACGAACTGAGAGCGAGCCATCCCGCTGATACCCAGCTCTGAGATGAATGAATAAAGCACACAAATAAAATACGCAGAAACAGACCTAACCAGTAAGATGGAAGATTTCTGTAAGAAAAACTTTAAGAGATGAAAGAAGACAGTGTAGGTGGAAAAACTTCCCATGCACGCAGATCAGCAAAAAATCAATGTAGTCAAAGTGGCTATGCTACTGAAAGCAATCTACAGAGTCAACTCTTCACAGAAAAACAACCCTAAAACTCATACATAAGCACAAGAGATTCAGATAGCCAAACCAATCCTGAGTATAAAGAGCAACAGCAGAGGTATCACCCCCACTTATCTCAAATTATACAAGAGTCACAGTGACAAACACAGCATGATAACGGACGTTCAGACCAACAAGACCCCACTGAGGACCCATGAAGAAGCCCACAAATCTGTAGCCATCTGACTTTTGAC
This sequence comes from Dicrostonyx torquatus, assembly GCA_028555095.1. Taxonomy (NCBI): domain Eukaryota; kingdom Metazoa; phylum Chordata; class Mammalia; order Rodentia; family Cricetidae; genus Dicrostonyx; species Dicrostonyx torquatus. The sequence continues at coordinate 1,705,649 of JAQHUG010000005.1, forward strand.
AAAGGTGCCAAAAATATAACTGGAGGAAGAAGAGACTCTTCCACAAAATGCTGGGGAAGATGAACATCCAAATATAGAAACTCACACTATATCCCTCTCACACTGAATTGAAATCCACTCAAAATGGGGTAAGGCCTGAAATTGGAAAGTTGCTAGAAGACCCTTCAGGACACAGGCAGGCAAGAGTTTCCTGAACAGGACTCAACAGCTGGGACGTAAGAGCCAGAACTGACGGGGGGGCTACATCACACTGAAAAAGCTCTGGACAGCACAGAAAAAAAAAAAAAAAACCAAAAAAACCAAAAAATGACAGAATGGAAGATGGGAGACGACCTTCGGCCATGTACCTGGTGGGTGTGTACACAGACTGTAAAAAGAACATGAACTGAAATACAAGAACCTCAAGAAATCCGATCAACAAGGGCCAAGCGAAATGAATAGGCATGCCTCGAGAAAGTCAAGCTCAACTGGCCAATAAATATGCAGAGAAATGTTCAATGCCCTTAGCCATAGGGGAAATGACCTGTCAGAAGAGGAACTACCAAAACAAAATCAAAAGCCGGAGAGCACACTGCAGTGGGCACTAAACCAGTGCAGCCAGCAGAGAAGCAGTACGGGGCATCTGCAGGGAACTAAAACTGTCTCCGCCCTCTAGCCCAGCTGCACCACTCCAGGTACACCCACGGGAGTAAAGAAATAGACAAGAGACACCTGCACATCTGTGCCACTACAGTACCAGTCAGGACGCCACCTATGGAGTCAGCCGAGGTGCCAGTCAACAGATGGCCTGCAATTTACATGAACTGAAGTATCCCAGCCCAGCCATAAGGAAGGATGGAACTGTGGCATCTGCCACAAAGTGGGTGGAGCTGGAAATGTTACATTAAGTAAAATAAAGACAAATGTTGTCTCAGAAAGACAAAAGTTGCATGCTTGTGTCCTCCCACCACGTCTAAGGTGGGAAACATGTAGAGGGGGGAACTACTTAAGAAGAGGAAGCGGACTAGTAGGAAAGCAAGGGAGCAAGAGGGAAATGAATGTAAGAGCAAAGCGCACAACACACATTCCTAGCACATCAGAATCCTGAAACTCAAACTCCCGAAAGCAATACTAGGAGGCTAAAATGTAAAGAGGGCAACGCCTGAAATAGACACTAAAATATCAATTTGGCTAGAAAAGAGATGTGTGCAGTGCACAAACTCGGGAGTCCTTGCTCATGTGTCCGATCACTAACTACCTAAGGTTGGAGGAAGGGGCAAGTAGGATTGTCACAGTCCTCAGAACACCCACCCTTAGTGACAGGGCTATTCCAGTCTTGTGGACCTACTGAATGGCACACTGTGACATAGTATGTGAAGCTTTTCCTTGTGACATTATTTTAATAACAAAGAAAGTACCAAGAGGGGGCAGTGGACGGACACAGCATTGGAGAAGAAAACAAGGATGACGTTCATGCAATGTAAAAGTAGCTGCAGTAGACACTCGCAGACCAGATGCTGACACACTGCTCAGATGTAGGCAGGCACTCAACTTCTTAAGAAAATTCCACAGTGTTTCCTAAATTGTGCCTATCGTTTTACGTGAAGATGTCCCACACCAACAGCAGTGCCCATCGCTGTGGGTGCGGAGCTCAGGCCTGGCTATGCTGAGTCCGCATGCCCAGGACTGCTGATGGTCAGTATCTCTCCATGCTCTTATCTGCCGCCCTTCCACTTCTTGGGGCAATCTGCTCAAATCTCTTGACTCTTTCTTCATCTGGTTTCTTTAATTTCCAAGGAAATCTCAAATCTCTTTTTTTCAACTGGTTTCTTTAGTATTCCTTCTATTGAGCTCCAAGGGTTCTTTACATACTGCAGGCACGGAAATTCTCCATCAGTCATGCCCTAATAGTGCACACATTCTCCCCACCCCACCTTAACAGTCTTCTGACAACAGTTTTCATTTCGATGGAACTGGCTGTCGTCCTGCAAGTCATGGGAAGAAGGGTTTCAGGACCCCTGGGGTTAGATGCCCACACAGTCTCAAGACACTCATGTACACATACTGCATAGGCAAATCTATGCTAATCCTCTTGCACAAGCACAAGCCTTTTCTAGATAATTACACAACATAAACACTATGCAGGAGGGATGTATTGTTTGTGGAAAATGACAAGAAGGCAGTCTACACGTGCTCAGAACAAAGTGTCCAACTGTTTTTGGCTCAAGGTTGGATGTACACGTGGATGACAAAGGCTGGGATGCAGAAAGCCACCACATTTCTGCATTCTTTTCAAATTAATAATGCTTTTGGTGCCTGAGAATTCAGAAATCTTACTCTCTAACTCAAGAGCAGAAAGATTTTTTCCTCTGAACTGGGTTGTGAGTTTCTACTTTGGATCTCTATACTTAGGTCTTCGACACACATTTATTTGTTTTGACTGTGGTGAGACATGGGGACTGATGTTTACTCTTAAATGGGGACAATGAGTAGGTGAGGACCACTTGCCAATGAGCTGCCGGTGCACCAGGCCTTGTTTTTAAATGTTTACATTTATATTAATTATTATTTTTGTCTTGAAAGGAGCACAATAACTCAAAATGATGTTTCTCTTTCTAAAAATGCCTACAATTGCTGGAAACATGAGCAGGGAGAGTGTGAGCAAGCACAAGAGTCTAACAAGGCTGTGTGAATGGCAGGCAGGGCTGGGCAGGGGAGCGTGGTGCAGGTCAGCGCATGGGCATTTAAACAGCTTAGATACAGTTCACACAGGCAGACCACTAAAAGCAAGATGACTCTTCTGCTCATGACCATCAGAGACAAAGCTTGCTTGCCTGTAGGAATGGGTGCTCCAGGTAAATGGTACAGAGAGAAAACAAAAGGCAAAGGATGCAGTGTTTCTGAACACTGACCAGACAGACGGCGGGTGTCATCCTCTCAGCTGGGCTGATGCAGTCAGCTGACTGCATACAAGTGACCTGTGGAAATCATGCATGTGCAGTGGCGAAAGACACCCATGAAAAGTGGACTCCGGATACTACGTTCAAGTCCAAAAGCTGCCTTTAAAATGTGCTTCAACTACTGTCTCCCTTCACTTTAAGTTTATTTTTTAAAGAGTTTTCAAAACAATGTTAAAGATTTCTTAAAATTTATAGCCTCTATTACTCCTTTCATTCAGGAATTAAAGGGTGAGGGGGGAAAGCCTCTAGGGCAGTGGTTCTCAGCCTTCCCAATGCTGTGGCCCTTTAATACACTTCCTCATGCTATGGTGACCCCCAACTGTGAAACTATTTTTGTTGCTACTTCCTCACTGATATTTTCCTACTGTTACAAACTGTAAACATCTACGTTTTCTGATGGTCTTAGGTGACCCCTGTGAAAGGGTCATTCCATCCCCAAAGGGGCTGCTCTAGGTCAAATGCGGAAGGCCAGAGAACTGTCCTGGGTTTGCTCTCTCTCGGGGGCAGGTCTGTAGATGGAAGCACCCAGACTGTGGCCGACCCAGCACACAATGGATTCAAAGAACTGAACTTGGGTGCTCACACTTGCATGGCAAACACACTATAAACTGATCCCAGACACCACCCATCGGCTATTTAGTATTACCTAATTGTAGGATGGACCACTACTGCAAACAGAAACAACCTGGTAATGCATGTAGTCTCCCTTAAAAAAGTCCACCTTTCCCACTCCACAGCGACTAATGGACAACAACCAGCGGAAAGCTGAGAAGACTCTGTTTTCTACTCTATGAAAAATAGCCATGGCATTTGCCAGCTTATTAAAAAAGAGAAGTTTCCAGGTTTCCAATACATAGCTGTCCTAGCTAGTTTTATTTTACCTTGATACAAGCTAGAGTCATCTGAAAGGAGGGAACCTCAATTAAGAAAATTCCTACAAAAGATCTGGCACTAAGACATTTCTTAGTTAATGACTGATGGGGATGGTGCTATCCCTGAGTTGATGGTCATGAGTTCTATAAGAAAGCAGGCTGAGCAAAGTCATGGGAGCAAACCAGTAAGCAGCACCCCTCCATAGCCTCTGCATCAGCTCCTGCCTCCAGGTTCTTGCCCTGCTTAAGTTCCTGTCCTGACTTCCTTTGTGATGAACAGTGATGATGAAGTGTAAGCCAAATGAACTCTTTCATCCCCAAGTTCCTTTGGTCATGGGGTTCATCACAGCATAGTCATCCTGACAAAGGCAACAGAGAGTCATGGTGTCTTTACTACATCTGTCCTTCCTATTGTAATCTAAGTCAGTACTATGCTGCCTAGGCTACTCTCAAACTCCTGGGCTCAAGTTATGCTCCAACCTTAGCTTCTGTTAACCAGGCTCCCAGCACTGCCACCATGTCCTGCTGGAGATAGTCCCCATCTTATGACAGCAGATAGACAGCCCCAAGATAAGCCTATCAGACTGCACATGATGATGACATTTGTGACCCCGATACCCAGAGACTGTTCACTCTAGCACAGAGAGAGACCGGCTCCCTGTGCTAGAGAACGTGTATACCTCTGGCTTCTGTGAAGGCAGAAGGGCTAGCTAGAAAGAAGTCACTCCAGAATCCACGGGCAACTTCCTCATATAAGACAAGCCTGTGAGGTCACTAAGATGCATGAAGTTCTCCTTTGCCTGGGCGCCAGGTGCAGCAGGACTGCTTCCCGCCCCAGAGGTGACTCCTAACATCTGGAGTGTCCTGAGATAGTCAAGTGTTAAGCTCTTCTAAGTTTTGCTAACTTGCAGCTCATCCTGCTCAGCGAGAGACTGCCTCATGTTCCCATCTGTTCTTCAAGCAGAAGCTGCCTGGGCAAGCACCCCCTCTGCTTTGCATTTTCCATGAGAACTCGGGAAGGAATCGCCTGTGGGGTCTGCACTACTTACAGAGGAGCTGGGCTTCTGAGAAGAGCCACTGGAGAGTGGTAAATACAAGTCAATCATGGATGATCAAGTATTCATTACAGAAGCCAGAGGTGTGGCTTCTCAAAGAGCCTGTAAAAGAAGAAGGGAAAGGGAACCAAGTGTGGAGTACACGCCAGCACAGAGGGCCTCTGCTTTGTCCTGACTCCTGAGCCTGCTCCCTGGTTCCCTGATAACCCTATGGCCACTGTGCAATCCACTCGGGACAGAGGGACTTTCCATTTACTCCTGAGCATGCTCACTGTCTCCTTCATAACCCTATGACCTCTGTACATTCCACTCAGGACAGGCACCGAACAAGCAATGGATGGTTCCCACTGGCCCCTAAGTGCTGTGACTATATGTAGTTCACCCTTCATGTCCACAGGCTCTGCACTCAGACTCCAGCCACCACAGGCAGAAAATATTACTGAACACAAACTGACATTTGTCTGTCCCTACTGTGAATGATGCAACCTAATAGGCAGCTACCTGCACAATGTAAGTACTCCAGCAACTAGAGGCGATCTAAAGTACAGGGAGGGCGCACACAGGCCACATGCAAATATGCTCTTTACTGTGGACTGTGAGGTCCTCAGGCTATGGTCTTCACAGGGGAGGGCTGTCCTCCAGCAGGCATGGCAAGATGAGAGCTCACCCATCACCACACCATGCTAACCCTTCTGTCTAAGAATGACATGGCCGTGAAGCTGTCCTGCAAAGATTTAACCCACAGAACTGAGAACACAATGGGGACAACTGGGTAGCCAAGGTCCACCTGGAGACAAAAAGAAGTTCCTCTGTACTGAGTACTGGGTGTGGGTACAGCACATGTGTTGACTACACCAAAACAGCAGTGTCCCAGACTGTGCTGGGGATGGGACCTTTTCAGACTGAGGCATTACCACAACCTCAGTTTGCCATTCTCACCCCCGGACTGTAGTCGCTCACATACAGTACAGAAGTAGATGTAATGGAATAGGCAAAACTTTCTATTTCATGACAGTCATTACTATTGTTTTCTTGGTTATTTTTAATTTTTTTTCCTTTAAATCTAATGTTCGAGATTTGTCTGTAACTCGCTGGTAGAAGAGTGTCTAGCATGTGCAAAACCCTGGATTCCATAGATAAACAAACAGAAACAGACAATCAGATAGATGGTATAAATGGGATACATTACTTTTTAGAAAATAATTAATCATGCAATTTTTAAAAATTTATTTTAAATTTATTTATCATTCTGAATATGTGTGATGTGTGACCAGTATGTATGTATTCACGTGGGTGTGAAAAGTGAATGTGTAGGTGTGTACACACCCTCAGGCTGATACCAGGTGTCTTCCTCTATCACTATGCATCCTATGTTGATATGGAGTCTGTTACTGAGCCTGGACACCAGAGCAGTTGGCCTGATCTCATGCCCCTGTCCAGTGCTGAGATTACAGGTGTGTGCTGTCACACGCCTGTAGAGCAAGCACTCTAATGACAGAGCCCCATCATCCTGGCCCCTTGAGGGTCATTCTAGCAAACATGGACCTAATTAAACCCTTCCACCTCAGAAGAGCCACTGCTTAAGGGAAACTGGCAAAAACTAACTTGGCAGTTCACAGTCTCATGTTTAATAGGACACACTGAGGGGCTGGAGAGTGTGTGTGGCTCCTGCAGAAGGACCCGTGTATGGCTCTCGTCACACAACAGGCAGCTCACAACCACATGGAACCCCATCTCCAGTAGGCTCTGATACCCTCTTCTGGTTCTGTGGGCATCTGTACATGTGTGTGTGGGCACACTATGAACATTTGAAAAGGGATGTAAAGTTGGAATTCTACATAGTGTACATAAAGTGTGCAAATAACTAGAGTAGATTAGACATTCTGATTTCAGGTAACAATCTCATCCTAAGTCCACGGACTCTATTACAGAAACCAAGCCTGTGAGAAACACCTCGTTCTGTTCAGTGTGCGGACACATTCCTCAGAGCACCTACAAAAACAGGAAGCATGTTATGGTGTGCGACTGAAACCTCGTCAGAGGGCTGAAGATGGCTCAGTGTTTAAGAGTGCGTGCTGCTCTTGCAGAGGACTAGGTCGGGTTCCCATCACACACATCATGCAGCTCACACACTTTAACTCCAGTTCCAGGGCATCCAACACGGCCTACTGCTGTGGAATAATACTTTTATATACTGTGAAGACTTTGTCACTTGGATTGGTTTAATAAAAGCTGAACAGCCAATAACCAGGCAGGATTTGGGGGGCAGAGAGGATGCTGGGGAGAAGAGCAGAGATGTGCAGTCACCAGCCAGATGGAAAGGAGAGGAAGCAGCATGGTCAGTACATAGTAAAGGCAATAAAAACACTAGACAAAAAGTACATTGCTAAAAATGGGTTAAGTTGTAAGAACTACTTAGTAATAAGCCTAAGCTATCAGTTGAGCTTATATAATTAATAAATAGTCTCCATGTGGTTATCTGGAAGCTGACAGGCAGGACAGAAAAATCAGCCAACAGTCTAACCTCCAAGGGCACCTGAACACATGTGGTATACATAAAAAGCCACACAACATAAAAATTATTTTTAATCTAAAACAAACAAACCCTTCAAGGAGAGATACAAGCTTGGGCTATTTTATTTTGGGAGACCAAGGTCACACTGGGTGCTAGTCAAGTCAGTCAGGCCCCTAATACAGACAAGTGCCTCTTTGCTCCTACTGCATGTTGGGGAGTTCACTTCAGTGGCTACATAGCTCTCAGAATTCCAGGCCCCCTGAGGAGGACTACAGTCAGGAGCCTCACAAGCTGAGGCAAAGGTTTCTCCCTCACACGTGTCTCCTGTGAAGGAACTGTTCAAACCTTCTCGATCAGCTCATTTAGATTGCCTAGACATATCACCTCGCAGTGGGTATTCTGTGTCCACTGGCTTCAGAATAGAGTTCAGAATTGCCCTCCTCTGTTGCAAACATCAGTTTTGGTTTTATTTTTCAAGACAACGTTTCTCTGTGTAACTCTAGCTTTCCTGGACTCACTTTGTAGACGATGCTGGCCTCAAAAGAACTACCTGCCTCGTCACTGCCTCCCAGCTATTTTTTTTTTTTAATGGAAAGACATCTCACATACTTTTTTTTTTTAATGTGTATTAGTGTTTGGTCTGCTTTTATGTCTGTGTGAGGGAGTTGGACCTATGAAAGATTAGCCAGTGATCTTAACCATTGAGCCATCACTCCAGCCCCTAACAATCACATCTTAATGGTAGAGAATTCAGCAAAACTTGAGTAGACAAACTAGAAAGGTGTTAGAAAAAATTAACATAAGAAGCTAAGAAAAAGGAAAGATAATTCCATTTATAACTAATTAAAATGGTAATAGAACCTGTGTCCCTTCTGGTATAAAGATTCATCCATTAATAAATCAGCAGAAAGAATGTTGTAAATGTGCTGTCTTGAGCACAAAGGTCTACTCCAGAGCCTGCAAAGGCAAGCTGCAAATGTCCAATGTCCCCTCAGTTAACACAGGGAACCATCTCCTGATGTGCAGGGCCCAGTGACATCAAGGTGCTTTGCCTAGTTCACCTTCAGCAGCTTGGCACATGAGGTCTGAGCTTCGCCCTATAGAAACTCAGCTGGTAACCCCGCCACGTGCACTCACAGAACAGGCTGATTAAGGTAAAGACAAGCACAGTAATGGATGCACATTTCTGAAACAGAAGGAAGATAGAAACTATTCCGAGAACATGCATGCATCTGTCCTGATGCACAGTCTCTCTGATTAAGCAAGTGCGTCCTGTGCACACACACTCTTAAAGCAAGGCTATTCAGATCTCCCCTATGAGCCTAATGGAGCCATAAAAGGACATTTTTATTTCAATCAAATGCTAACTTGGCACATAGTGAAGTTATCATTTAGTAATGACCTTTCTCATTTAAACACAAGTATAATATACATTAGCTTTGGAAAATGTCATTTTCTTTCTCACACTGGAAAACCAGCCACTTGCTCAGGAAATGGTGTACACTGATGTGGCTGTTAGAGGACCAACTCTAAGTGCTGGCATTTATCTTCCGTTTTACAGGAATTGAATTTAATCAAATTTAAATAATATTGTATAAACATCTTACTTCAGTTTTGTCTTATCTTATAAACAACAAAGATGGATCATTTATAGTACTTGCAAGTGTTTGAAATTGCTTTTGGCTGCTCTATTAAATCAGCCAGTGAGGCTTAGAATGTAAACCAAATGTACATCTGCCCAGACTGCAGCAATCACACAAACAGTTTGTTTAGTGCATAAATGATGCTTTGTGAAGTTTGATCCTAAAACAGCACATTGACACAGACAGGACCATGACAACTCTAAGAAGACAAGGAGATAACATGGTTGCCCCTACACAGTGAAGCACAGAAGTGTGCTCCCGATCCCATACAGACACCAGTGAGCCTGCCCTACCCGCCCCCACCTATGACTGCCTGTAGGGTACTCCTGACTCTGCTCCCTGCAACATGTGAACTCATTTGTGGGACTGAAGGTAATGTTCCCCCATCAGGTTCACACTGTGTCGCAGGGTCACCCAATGCTCTGTGGGAAGCCCAGAAAGCTGAATTGTGCTGTGTGATTAGCTCCCCGGGCTATGCCAGGGGAGCTTCCCAGAGCTGCTGCTCTAAGAAGGAAAAATCAGGATCAGGACAGCAGCAGCTTCTGCCACAGGGGACAGGTTTGAGGCAAATAGCATTATAGAGGGAGACAAGGAGTCCCCACCACAGAGAAAAGGGGGCGCTTCCATCTCACAGTGCTGCCCCAGGAGCTGCAGCAGGGCTGCACCCCACTCCGCACCCCCTCTGGCCAGATCAACAGCTGAGGAGGAGCTTGGGCAACTTGTGTGTAGTTGGCATTTTGGGGGGGTGGGGTGCCAACCAGCTCCCAAATAATGACAGAGAGACTTAATTATGAATGCTTGGCCTTAGCTTAGGTTTGTCCCACTAGCTCTTTTAATTTAACTTAACCTGCTTCTAGTCTACGTTTTGCCTCGGGGCCTTTTACCTTTCTTTCATTCTGAATGTCCTACTTTCCTGCTTCCTCCAAGTCTGGCTGGTTGGCCCCTTGCATCCCCCTGTTGTTTCTTTCTCCTCTGAGCCTAAATTCATCCTCCTACTTACTCTCCCTGCCTGAAGTTCTGCCTATAACTCTTCCCTCACTATGGGCCGTTCAGCTTTTTATTAGACCAATCAGGCGCCTTAGGAAGGTGAGGTAAAACAGCAACACATCTTCACATAATTAAACAAATGCAACACATCTTAACATAATTAAACAAATGCAACACATCTTTGCAGAGTTAAATATTCCACATTTGTGAGTTGAAGAAGCTTCTTGTAAGAATTTTTTTTTGGATCATGAATGAGTACTGAATTCTGTCTACTGCTTTTCCTGCAAATGCTGGGATCACTGAACCATTTGTTCTTTTTGGTTAACATGTTCAGTGTTAAGTGTTGTGAATTCCACATGTTTTTAGAGTTATGATCTATATCTGGCTTTCTCTGCTTTTGGCAGGAAGGCAATGAAGACCATGTAAGGTGTGCTGGGTACGTTCCACACCCTTGAGGCTCTCTTCACAGAGAAGCTGTTGCAGCCTGGGGTCTTCTCTGTGAGAAAACTCTTAACCATAAATTGAAATTTCATTTGAAAAGTGTGGGCATTCTGCTTTCGCTTCAGTTTGGTTTGGTGCCTGAGCCCTACAAACAGTGAAGTCCACAGCACAAGCCAGTACCTGTACACTGCAAGGTGGCTTAGCTCCCCAGACAGTCTTCAGCCCTGGAGATGTGAGGAGGTGGCTGCCTTCCCATCCTCACAAGGGCAATCTCTCTCTCTCCCCCCCAAATGTGGTCACCTTTTTCATTTTAACAGACCCGGCTTTGAGTTTTTAATTTTCCTGCCATTTCCATAGTTTGTTCCACTTAGCATCCTCCCAAAGGCAGGGGTAACTGAGAACCTTTCTCACTGTTTCTCCCTTTCTAGACCTGAGTGCTTTCCTAGCAAAGGCTTTGTAAAGCTGTCCTCCCCTGTAAGCACCATTTAACTGTACCCAAAACAGTTCACTCTTTTCATTTCATTCACTTCCAAGTATTTTTTACATTTCTCTTGTAAAGGCTTCTCTGGCTCAGAGATGACTAATAAGTGTTTTCATTTCCAGGAATCTAGGGCTGTGTCGCATTGTTTTCTGTCACTGATTCTGTTGGAGTCAGAGTAGATATTCTGCATGATTTCAATTCTAAATCGTGGGTAACTCCTGGCTCATCACTGGGTTTTGATGACTATCTCATGTGTGTGAGTGGGGCATCGTGATGGCAGTCGAAGTTTCCTAGGTCTGCAAGGGTTATCTTGCTTTAGCAACTACAGAGTCACCAACTTTAGAGAAGCGTGTCCCCCCTCTCTCTAGTCTTTTAAACAGTCTCACTATGTATATGAGGCTGGCTTTAAACTCACAGCAACCCTCCCCTGCCCCATTCTCTTTTTTCACTTTGTGTATTCTCAAGTTTTGTTGTTATAGCCGCCTGAGCACAGGCTTGTTTGTGTCTTCCTGACAAATTTGCTCTGTTGTTAAAAAATGTTGTCCTTCATCCCTGGAGCACCCTTGTTCTCTGTTGTTATGGAATGTCGCCAGTCCTTCATCCCCAGGAGCATCCGTGTTCTCTGTTGTTATGGCATGTCATCCTTCATCCCAGGGAGCATCCACATTCTCTGGGAGCACCCTTGTTCTCTGGTGCTAGGGGATGTTGTCCTTTGTTGCCACTCCAGCTTCCCTGTGTCAGCAGCACAGCACACACTCTTCCATTCTCTTCTGCAGCCTGTCCTTGCCTTGCCGGGAGAGCGCCTTAGAAATAGCACACGAAGGCATTGTTTAACCATCAGTCTGATGATCTCCTCCTTTGAAATGCATTCTGTAGAAAATTTACATTCGGGAAACGCAGTCTTGCCTATGCATCCAGTTTTTAATTTTCATCCGTTCATCCCACTTTCCATTTCACTCTGCTTCACTGCCTGCTTATCAACAACTATATGTGTTTGCTTTGCTGTTGTTTTACTTTTGTTTGTTCACTTGTTTTGCTTTTTAGTAGTCTATCTGCAATGTCTTTCTCAGTGGGTTTTGAGGAAAAACAAAGCTGACAGAAAATTATATGTTTATATTTTTAAATCTTCCAGTGACACTACCCACAATATGTTATGTATACTCTAAGTTTTTAGAAAGTAAAACATCAGTTTACACCCATTTTGGAAAATTCTGCCCAGCATTCCCTTTCATGACTTTCACTGTCAGCTATGACTCCAGTTCTGTCAGGCCTGGATCGGATGATCTGCAGCTCAGAGGCTCTGTCCACTGGTTCTTTCTGGTCTTCTCTCTGACATTTGCTTCAGAGAGTCTCTATTTATGTGCTTTCAAATTCACCAAGCTTTTCTTCAGCAGTATCTCATTTGCTTTTAATTTTGTCCTGCAAGTTTTCTGCTTTAAAGACTGCTCCTTCAGCCCTGGGTGCTCCACATGGCTCTGTCTTCTAACTCCCCCTCCTCCTACCATGCTTACCTTCTACTCCTAAACCCTTGAGTTTCTGAGCCCAGCCCATGCTGATTCTCTGCCTTTTTCAAAGGTCATATTTCCCCAGTTTACTGGTTGGTTGGCAATTGGCTTCCTTTCTGTTGTGATAAAAATTCTGACCAAAGCAACTTGGAGAAGAAAGGGTTTATTTGGCCTACACTTCCAGGCCACAGTCCATCATTGAGGAAAGTTAAGGGCAGGAATTTGGAGCAAAAACCACAGAGGAACAAATGTTGCTTGCTGGCTTTCCCAAAGACCATCTAGCTCCTAGGACCTCCTGCCCGGGAAATGGCATTGTCCATGAATTGCTGCTGTCACAGTGAGCTGGGCCCTCCTCCATAAACTAACAATCAAGACAATTCCTCAAAGACATGCTCATAGGCTAATCAAGGCTAGTCCAATCTGGGCAATTCCTCAACTAGAATCCCCTTCCTAGGGGGATTCTAGGCTGTGCCACGTTTGATAGGCAAAGCTAACTGCGGCAGACGACATATGATTTTGCTATGTGCTGGGTTATGCTATATTTCCTTAAAGCAATTTGGATGGAATACCATAGGTAGTTAAATTCTTCGCTGAGCATGTGGAGCCTCCAGATTTTAAGGGTTAATGGAACATATCTAGACAGCCTTGCCTTGACCCATTGGCTCTCCACTTCTTCCAGTATGCTTTACACACAGGCTTCTTCAGCCAGTTCAGACCTGGTTCACTCTGGAGAAGTCAGATACTTTGCTTGGACTTGTACATGTTAACATACAGCAACACGTCCTAAGATTCAGTAGCAAAGTCAAGGTAACCCTGGTTTAAATTTCTGGAGCTTTTCTATGTACATGTAGTAAACAGAAAGGTCCTGGGATTTCCCAGCTAATACCCTCCAGCCTGCCGTAAACTTCCGATCACCCATCTAATGCACTCTGGCCGGCTGCACACAGGCAGTATGCAGAAAGGTGCAAGGATTTTAGGGCTTCCTATGGATCACAGGCCTGTAATATTTGTAGTCTAGTATCTGAAAACAGTTGTTTTATAAATTTGCCCAATTTCCTAGGCATTTAAGGTATAAAGGCAAACTTGGTCTATTAATTCAATGTGGTTAGAATAGGACAAAACTGGGGTTCTGAAATGTGCTAGAATGCAGAGGTAGTTTTCTCTGCTGAAGAATAAAAAAATGACTAGATCAGTCAGTAGTAGCTCAGGGGACTCAGCAAAAGGCTCAGCTGAGGCAGTGAACAGAGAAGAGCACGTACGTCTACCACCCACTCCACTCGTACGGCTCAATCAGCACTGGATTCTCTGAACACAATCTCCAGGGCTGCATCGAGACATCGGTGCTTAGCATCTTCAGTGTTTGGCTTAAAGAGCCACCTGCCCATCTGAGATTTACATTAGTTATACCTGAGATAATTTTAGCCAAATATTCTTTCTAATATCATACTTTAATGTAAGTTAGGTATGAAGAAGTACCTGAGAGTGGCAAAAGCATTTAAAGAGGTGCAAAGCCCTGCCTTGGCTGCCGTTACTCTCCTATTCCCTTTATACCCACTCACTGGAAAACATTATTTCCATGAATGAGACTATGACCCCAAACATGTTCCCCAGGGTGGATCAGCACACAGGAACAACCTATCTGCTCCAGTCAGTGAAACTACAGGACAGCTGCCCAAGCCAGCACCGTTCACAACCTTCAAAGCTCTCCACTGAAGACCAGAATAGCAGCTTAGACTATGACAGCATCATTAATGAGAGTGCTAACTTGCTCCAGACTCTATGACCTCAGTGACTAGCCAGCTGTTTTCACAAATAAGTCTCAGCCAGGATGAAGGAGGGAAGAAACTATTGTTCATAGTCACATGACAGAAGTTTGGAAGAAGCAAGATTCACTAACACTTGAAAAACAAAGCTCATGAGTATCATGGCAACATCTAGCTTTCCTGGGTGCAGGAAAACACCCTTCAGTGCTTCTGACTGAGGTTCTACTGTGCTGTTCCTAGCTGGCTCCTCTACCAACCCTCAGGTCCTGAGTCAACTCCAAGTAGCCAATAATGTTTATCTGATGCATGGAATAGAGAGTAAAAGGTCCGAGCCCATTTCCTACCAATCCCTGAGCCAAAAGTCCCAGCTATCCTCCAGCTCAAAATTCCACCAATGCCTAGACTCCGCTTGAAATTCCACCAATCTCCACTCTGGACAACTCCTCTCCCAAGAAACCCTGCTGCTTCTTCCTGAGCAGAGGCAGCCACCCTTGTGTGCCCCATAAATCTCTTGAGTGAGGTTTGTTGTGTAGTATGACTGACTCTGTGATATTCTTTGGCTTCTAACTGCCAGGATACCGTTCCTTTCAGAGCTGTAACACTTATATGGAATACAGTGTTCAGGGATCCTGACTCATGCCTCCACCAGACCGACATGAGCACAGTCTCCCAGACGCAGAGCTCTATTTCCACAGAGTGTTAGGTTCAATACAGGACAGAGAACTGTCTGACTTGTTACTGCTCACATAAGAACCATGGCTGGAGGAGGAGGTTGCACTTTACTGTATTTGCTGAGGTACCATGAATGTATTCAAAGAGACAAGTGCTCCTCCCACCACATCCCATCGTGCAGAAGAAAGTTTCGGAATAATCTCATTTTTCATTCCGGTAGTTACCACTATTCCCCTAAATAGTACACTCATCTGGAAGTTTCTGGGTTTAACACTTTTACACGTCCATTTAGTCCTCTATTTTTTAATTATCACAACTAATCTCCCACCACCACTCCTATGTCCAGCACCTTTACTAGCTGTGACTGTAAATAAATAGAACACAACTCAGCTCTCAGTTCCACCAAGGTCACCCCACTGATAGCCTGAGCTTCAGAGGCAGCCTGGGGTCAGTTTCACATCTGCTTTCACAGTGGCTAGACCTTGCTCTGAATGACTTTAAGGAAACAGTAACCACAGCCTCATCGCAGGCCAGAGTAACACTTAAGTAACCAGCCTCTACACTAAGATACCTGAGTACTACATAAGGTCCAGGCAGGAGAGGAGCTATAGTTACATTTTAGGTTTACAAATCCAACCATCAGGATCTCCTGGCCACTCTAGGAAACTAAAATGGTTCTAGTTTACAGACACTTTTCTTGCATATTGCTTTAACGCACAGCCTTCCTCAAAGTACAAGTTGCCTGTGGTCTCTAACTCATCTTCCTGGGAGCCTGAGTTCATCCCAGTCTGGCTTGAGGAGTCTTTGGTACACCTGGCTCAACACGAATGGCCACTGTGGTGGACTGAATGAGAATGGCCCCCATAGGTTCCTATGTTTAAATGTTTGGTCCCCGGAGTTGGTGCAACTGTTTAAGAAGAATAAAGACGTATGGCTTTGTTGGAGGAAATGTGTCACTGGGGTGGACTTGGAGGTTTCAAATACCACACCATTCCCAGTTAGAGGTCACTGACCCAGTGCTGCAGATGACATCAATGGTACTCATTTGGCAGTTTGAACACAGACAGCCTGCTTTTCCTTCTCTCAGTGACTTCACAAATGAAATGTCTCCTTTCCATCGACTGCAAATGTCTCGAGTTCTTCCACAGCTAAAGAGGTGTCTTTGCCATCTCTGGGAAGTACACTGTCTCACATTTTGCTATTTCTTCCCCCTCTTTTCTTATCACTAACTTTTTAAGTAAAAAAAAAACTGTATTTTAATTCTAAAATATCTGCGTACACACACACACAGTCTTTGCACTTCATTTTTATTTTTATTTTTTTAAATATTTATTTATTTATTTATTATGTATACAGTATTCTGTCTGTGTGTATGTCTGCAGGCCAGAAGAAGGCACCAGACCTCATTACAGATGGTTGTGAGCCACCATGTGGTTGCCAGGAATTGAACTCAGGACCTTTGGAAGAGCAGGCAATGCTCTTAACCACTGAGCCATCTCTCCAGCCCTGCACTTCATTTTTAAGTGTTTTTCAGTATTCCTACTTAAATTTTGCAACTAAAAGAATCCCTAACAAGTATTCCCTGTAGTGTAATCATCTGTTTCTGTCTCACTGTTTAAACAAGGCTCCCATCAGTTGTTCTGGCACCTGTGATGTCATGGGATGCGTCCTCACCTGAGAGCAGAGCTGCTCCCTAGCTGTGTGACAGAGAAAGTACTCTGTGTCCTCCATGCATGTAAGTACCCCTTCACCATGTGCTCTCCAGTCCAGTGTCTGGAAGCACAAAGCTGATCAGGGCACAACAACAGAGCCCATCTGCTGGCTTTAGGTCCAGACAGGACTACTACAACCTGCACTAGCACCATTAGCAACCTGGAGCCTAGGGAGGTGCCTGCCACACACTAAGCATTTGTAGCACATATGCAAAGAACACATGTAACCACGGTGCTGTCAGATTCTGGGTCTGTTGGGAAAATGCAATCAACCTTCAAGGACTTAGTATACGGGCAAGATCTAGCTTTCCTTTTAGAGAATTAAATAATCACCACAATTACAACATGCCACTCAATCAATAAATGGTGTTAAGCCTAGTGCCTGCAATTGTAAACCTTCACTAACACAGAGCAAGTCCCATTTTCCCTTTGCTGACATGCTCTCTTTGCCATGGTGCCTTACCCTATATGAACAGCCAGCCAAGTCGATTTATTTGAAATTTGCAGCTTTAATTCTTCACATTTTGATTCCTTTGGGTCCCATCTGCTGCCACCCCAAGAAGACATGTGGGAATGATAACTCAGTTGAGGAGGTCGGAGCATCCCACTGCAATGCCTCTCGCTGCTAGTGGCTTCAGGGGTCTGCTGTCCTGAGTGCCCCTAGCAGGCAGGGCAGAGAGGTGCTGCCCTCGTCCTCTAAGGCTGCTACAAGTTCTTGTCAAAAGACTGCTTCCCACCCCTCTGTCCCACCTAGGACTGCCTTGGTACCCACACATCTGACTTACTAACTTCACTACAGAGCTGCGCTAGGCTTCAAATGTCAGCTCTAGGTGATCAGGAAGCTGCCAGGGGGAGGAAGACTCAAAGTCCATGATGGTGCCACCTCTCACAAGGGTCAGCTGAGACTCTACTCTTCACACCCTGGGTCCGGTTTCCCTCTGCAAGCTCTTCACATGGACGCACTGGTTTGTTCTGTACGTGAAGCAGGAAGCTCACCCCCAAATACTGAGCTATATCAGCCAAAGCACTACCCCATGGGCGGCTCTTTCCTGCGAGCCACTTCTATAAAGGACAACAACTCAACCCTAAAACTCAATGCATCTGGAAACTCAGAATGTGCAAATACGACACCCACTGGGAGAAAGAAGACAGTGTAAAGATCCCTGAAGGCTTCCAGTTTTAATGGCAGAATACTAGCTGCAGCTATTTCAAGCCCTTTGCTTTAAATAAACCCATGCATGTTGTATTGTGGTACTCTTAAATATATCCAGGGATGTGATGCCTCATACACCATCTAAGGACGAATCTAAACCACTGCACACTATGATGTAGCCTCGTGAGGCACTATGATTTAGATGCTTAGCATTTTCTACATATCTGAGAAGACATCTTCTCATGAACTCCTTCACAAAAGATGGGTAGGCTAAATGCCAACAGGATCTATTTGAGGTAGGAAGACATGACTCAAAATGAACACCACACGGTGAGACCTCAGTGTAAATGAACACGTCCACTTTAGCTCACACTCTCACTCCAACAAGCATGATTCTCCCAGCAATGGTTCTTTTCGGGAGAAAACCCTTGCCTTCAGCTGTAACTATATATTTTATTCTGAATGAACTTCAAAAAGTAATGTTTTAAGTGTAGTCATGTTCTTCTTACCTGGACAGGGTCACCTTAAATAAAACAGCAAGAGGGAAAAGGAGACTGGGCTTGTTTTAATAAAATTTCATCACATAAAAATTCATAAAAATTCAGTGCATGACACACTTAAAGAGTCTGACTACCTATTTATAAAACACAAGCAGGACCAGTGATCAGCTGCAGCTTCCCAGGCCAGGCTACCGGAAAACAACACTTGCCAGACCTCACAAACCACACCTCTAAAACCAAGCTACTGCATGTGGTAGTGAGTGCCTAGTTGGATACACCTGCCTATGGAAGACCTATCACTGTGACAGCACCATCAAGTCTGGCAGGAGACCATGTGTAATAAAACTAAAACTTTGTACTAGATTCTGAAAGGTTATGGTTCTTGCTTCTTGTATAAGAAAAGTCTGTGTATAAGAGCAAGCCGGCTACCAGCATGAAAGGAGAAGGGTCTCACGATATTCCGCCCCTAGCTGAGGAGCTGTTGGCAACTGATGGCTGGCTGGAAGAAGGGGCCATTTTCTTTCGGTGCCATGAAAAGCTCCCCACAACCCAGCAGATGATGCTTCCATGCCCACGCACATACAAACAGCACCAAGTGCACTCAGCAGGTTTTTATCCTAAAGAAAGAGTACATGATGTTGGGTGGGGAAAAAATGGTGAGGAACAGGAGAGGAATTAGATAGGAGGGGATGGGATAGATTTGATCAGTTTGTATGTATGCATACCTGAAAATCTCATAAGTAAATTTAAAATAAATAAAGTCTCAGGCTGGCTTGGAACTCACTATGTAAAAGAGGTTAAGTACCAGGATTATAGGTGTGTGTACATCACACACTCTGACTTTGGAAGCACACATTTCTTAAACCAATTACATTATTGCAAAGGTGTCAGTTGACTCTAGTTAGCATAAAGGAAAGAGGATTTATGGAAAGTCCACAGAATCAAGGAGGGGGCTTCTGAAGTGACAGAGTAGCCCAGCAGACCTCAGCCACCACAGCACCTCCCACTGGAAGGCCCAGGGATGAAAGAATGCAAGATTGCCTGGTCATGTGTGAAGACTCAGATGGGCTCTGGTCCCATCCCCACAGAAAAAGGTCTGTTATACAGGGAAACTGAGTTTTCAGGAAACATGACAGATGCAGGACTCCAAAAGACAGGTAGAGAGCATTTGGTCAGCAACACTGAAATACTACGCAGCAAAGGCACACAAATACCACATTCAAAAGATTTAAAACAGATGTCCCACATTCGGCTAAATAATGGATGGATGGATGGATGGATGGATGGATGGATGGATGCTTGGAATCTTTGCTCCAGTAAGATTGTGGTAAAATTGAGTAAGAATTCTGCTTGACAGACTGGCATAGCCTGCCCACTGCTGATCAAACACCACTGTGACACACCCACACAAATGCACCTGTGCAAACCACCACGACACACCCACACAAACATACCTGTGCACACACCACGACACACCCACACACACCACTGTGACACACCCACAAAACACGCCCCCCACACCACTGTGACGCACCTGTGCAAACACCACTGTGGCACACCCCCACAAACACACCTGTGCAAACACCACTGTGACACACACAAACACACTTGTGCAAACACCACCGTGACACACCCACACAAACACACATGAACTCACAAACTGGCATTTCTCACTTGACCATTTGACATGGACAAAAGCAGATTATGTCTCAATACTTCTAAAATTGCCTACCTACATCTTGCAAAGATTAAATATTTACAGAAAAGCCCAACTGGAAGTTGGGTGAGAAATAAAATAGATGGCTTACTATCGGACTGCTTCATTAAAAATATTAATGTATATGTTAGAATTCATGTGCCTAGGAAGACTGAAATGTTCACAGTCCCCTAAAGAAACCTTATAAGAAACAAGACTTTGATGGGCAGTGGTGGTGCATGCCTTTACCTAGCACTCAGGAGGCAGAGGCAGGCAGATCTCTGTGAGTTTGAAGCCAGCCTAGTCTACAAAATGAGTTCCAGGAGCTGTTACAGAGACAGAGAGAGAGACAGAGAGAGACAGAGAGAGAGAGAGAGAGAGAGAGAGAGAGAGAGAGAGAGAGAGAGAGAGAGANAGAGAGAGAGAGAGAGAGAGAGAGAGAGAGAGAGAGAGAGAGAGAGAAACCGACCCAAACTTTTCTCCAAAATAAACACAAATCCCTGTCCAGAAGCTCAGCAGCACAGCGCCTGGAGCCCACGTCTACAGAGCTGTGTGGGGCTGAGCTGGAAGGGAAGGGAAGCTACATCTGAGTGCAGCGGCATTCGTTCTCACTTGATTGTGAGCCACTTTACAACACAGTAAATGGGAAAGCGTGTGCCTCCAAATGGTGACTGTGGGGAGCGAGCTTGCTGCAGAGACAATTAATGCATGCAGCTGGTGTCAACCATCAGTAAGTCTCAATCACGGCCTGACAGTTCCAGTAACAGCTCACTCAGAGTAATTATAGCAAATGGTGTTCAAGCTTAATGTTCTGCTTTTTTTTTTTTCCTGGAATGTAATCAACAAGATATTAAGATTGCTTCTGCTTAGCTTTTCTTTAATATTCACACTGACAAAAATAAACAGTCATCAGACACTTAGTGAAAAGTATAGGAGAACATTTAATAGGACTGTTCCTATGACTTTAGTAAACACATATGTCTACTGCATAATAGTTTTCTATTAGCCCTTCCATAAAGAAATGCACACTTCCCAATATGCATCTAATTTTCTACAATTTCTAGACTTTCTTACATACATTACATCAGCATTTGCATGTATCAGGTGTCAAATACTTTTGTGTGCTAAATAAGGAGACAGAGAAGCAGCTGCTGAGGCAACTATATTATAATAAAGCCTGGCATTGCCACACAGTCCTTGTATATGGGAGAACAGCTAAAACAGATACCAGGATAAATAGCATACAGCCCAGGTTAGCAAGTTCATGGTCCAGGTGCTTAAACTTTTGCAGTAATGTATGTATGTATGTATGTATGTATGTATGTATGTATGTATGTATGTATATATTCATTCTTACAGCCTCATGTTCCTTTAAAACTCCATACTACAGTGGTGACACACACCTTTAATCTCAATACTCAGGAGGCAGAGGCAGGCAGATCTCTGAGTTTGAGGCCAACTTGGTCTACGGAGCGAGTTCCAGGACAGCCAAGGCAGTTACACAGTAAAACCCTGTCTCAGAAAACAAAACAAAACAAACAAACAAAAAACTCACATGTTTTCTATAGCCACAGAAAGTTTAACCTCATCCACTTGCACCTGCGCAGGTGAAGCTACGCTGCTCCCACACTCTGCCGGCTACCATCTGAACATTGTCCGGGGAAGACATATCAAAGCTGGGAGGGCTCTGGGCCAGCCATGTTCCTTCCTGGGCCTCCCAATGGCAGCAGAGATGGGAACAGAACCCAGGACTCTGTAACACTCTGACTTGAGACCACTGGGCTTCTTCCTGTACACCCGCTGTAACAATCTTTCTTTCACACTCCTGTCCTCCGTGCTCACCTCCAGCACACCCGCAGTAAAAATCCTTTGTTCACACTCCTGTCCTCCATACTCACTTCTAATCATCCAAATCTTTTCTGCGCACGTGCTAAAATACAGGCTCAACCAAAGCAGTCCTGTCCTCCTTGTTGAGGTCTCTGTCTAGCTCACGTATAAAAAGTTGCTATATATTTGGTACTTGATAAAATACCCAGCAGACATACCCCTGCCTCCCAGTCCCCCGCCCCCGCCAGAAGGACCAAGGTGAAGTCTGCATCCTAGCAGGTGTGCCCAACCTTCTAACATCCACGAAGTCTACAAAGTTGATGCTCTCAAACTGTTAAATCAAATTACAAGGGGGGAAATAATAATATAAAAACCCCATAGTGATTTAAGTAAATTTATAATTTCCTGTTGGGCTGCAGCCACACCTGCCCTGGGGGACACACATTACTGCCCGTGTACTCACTCATCATCCAGGGCAGAACACGGAGAGCACCCTGCTACTCTGCCACTAGCAAACAAGGGAAACCAATTCTGGTTGATTTATGTCAAAATTTTATTTAAAAGATTTGGGCAGCCTCAACAAACACCAGAAATGCTGAAGAGTCTTGACATAAGCCGAAAGACTCTGTGAGAAGGACTGTACGCTAATGTGTCTCACGCCTTCAGGAAGAGCTTTGTCACAGACACTCTATTCCAGACAGGGACAAAGTCACAAAAACTCCATGGGCAGCTACTCAAACTCACACAGCAGGCCCAGAGGCTCAAAGAGAAGGCTGAGTGCCAGCAAGGCCCTGCCCTTCATTCCTGTGCCACAGGAGTCTCCTGGGGCTTCAGGACAAAAGGAAACTGTGCACTAGTTCTTACTAAGGTCTGGATGTGTGGCTATTAACTAGCACAGTAAGAGACAACAGCTGAAGACAGTCTGGAAAAGCTATAACTCATGAGTGAACAGCAAGTTAGATTTCTGCGGTTTTAACTGGAGATAGAAACGATACCTTAAAGACACAAAGAGGGCTGTAACCGAAATGTGTTTTATGAAACCAAATTTAATGCACATATGTGCACATTCATGAGGCAAATCAGCAAAAAATAATTAGCACTCCAAATGACAGGCACTGGGAGGGGGACGGCCCTGATTCAGAGCAATCACTGACTTATAAAAATTCAGCGGCCAGCTTCTTAAAATAGTCTTTGCCACTTTCGACTAATACTTTTTGCCCCTTTGAAATTTAGGAAGGCACAAATACATAAACAGCTCCTGAATAACCATCTTTAAAAAAAGTTATGTCTGTATCTGTGTGTATGTGTGTATTTGTGTGTGCATGCACTACATATGTGCAGATGCCCTCAAAAAACTGGAAGATGGAATGGGAACCCCTACTGGAGTTACAGACGATTGTCAGCTGCCCTGGGTGGATGCTGGAAACCAAACTGGGTCCTCTTGGAAGAGTAGCAAGTGCTCTTAAGTGCTTAGCCATCTCAGCAGCCCAAATATTCATGTTTTCTTTGCTCCCACCTCAGACGTATTAAAAGTACAGCTGAAGTTGACCTGCTCCTTTCTCCCTTGGGAACCAACTGAAGCAGGAAGGAAAGCCTGTCAATCTATGTTCCTCACAGCAGGGGGAAAGGTGCTTCAGGTTCCCAGAACCCAATCACAGGGTCCTGCAGAGCAGGAGGCCATGCCTACTCACAAGCAAGCAAGCTACTAGAAAAACAGTGGACAGAGAACATAAATGCACAGGGCACACATCTCCATGACTGCATGGAGCACACATCTCCATGACTGCATGGGGCACACATCTCCGTGACTGCATGGGGCACACATCTCCGTGGGGCACACATCTCCGTGACTGCACGGAACACACATCTCCGTGACTGCACGGAACACACATCTCCGTGACTGCATGGAGCACACATCTCCGTGACTGCACGGGGTACACATCTCCGTGACTGCACGGGGCACACATCTCCGTGACTGCACGGGGCACACATCTCCGTGACTGCACGGAGCACACATCTCCGTGACTGCACGGGGCACACATCTCCGTGGGGCACACATCTCCGTGACTGCACGGAACACACATCTCCGTGACTGCACACATCTCCATGACTGCACGGAGTACACATCTCCGTGGCTGCTCGGGGTACATATCTCTGTGACTGCACGGAGCACACATCTCTGTGACTGCATGGGGCACACATCTCCAACACAAATCCCAACAACACAGAAGGAATTTCTAGGAATTACTCTTAAAGGTCCTAGAAAACACAAAGTTCAGAGAAGTAATTTGGCTCCTTGCAGGCAGTACTAAACGCTCACACTGAACAAGCACTATAGTACTGATAGTCTACAGAGACGCCAACCGCCCCACACTTCCCAGTTTCTGTGTGACTGCTTTGAGAACACTCCTCAGACCCCTCAGAGCAGCAGAGATGTGAAGCCTTCTCTAGGGGAGCAGGGTGTCTGAGCTCTTCCTCCAGTGTCAAAGGACAAGCTCTAAGTACGTGCACACTGAAGGCCTGAGCCTTTCTTTCAATGCTCACTTCATTTTCCCCTGGATTCCTCACGGCCGCTGCAATGCCATGAAGAATTAGCAAAACTTTTATCATGGAGATTATAAAAACTGAGAATGAAGTCAATCTAGCATTCATCTTATTCTGAACAATTCTAATATAAACTCACAATAATAAATCTTGATGTAACCTTAAAATTGATTAGCTTTAAGATTGAAAAAAAGGTTTAGAAACCCCAGGAGAAGGCTGGGAAGACAGATGACTCCGTGGGTAAAGTGCTCACCATATAAGCAGGAGGACCTGACTTGAGAATCCAGCACCCCTTAAAAGCTAGCCATGCCAACGGACATCTGTAACCAACATGAGGGGATGCTGAGCAGAGCCAATCCCTGGAGGTGACCGGCCAGCTAGCCTGACTAAACAGTGAGCTCCAGGTTCAGTGACAAACTGTCACCAAAACAAGGAGGAGAGCAATCGGAAGATTCCTGATACCTACCTAATTGCTTACACACAGGTACACACACATACACACACACGGGCAGGGGGAGACTCAAGAAAGAAAAGCATCTACTAAGAAACAAGTGCAGAACAGTATACACGAAAGATCCACATCTGCTACCTGCTCTGCTCTACTGAGCTCCACCCACCAAGGCTGGTGTGGAAAAGCTCCCACTGACAGGATAAGGTGAGTCAGGTGGGCTGTTGTACAAGAACCACACCTCCTGATGCCCTCTCAGCAGTAACAGTTTACTAGACAAGTAAGGTCAAAGAGGACAGAGGACACCAATAAAACATGCTAAACTACCACTGCCTGTACCTGGCAGCACTCAGTGACAAGAACACTTGGTGTTTGCCCATACATGCACTCCCATGATCCTCTAGGGCCATATAAAACATATCTGGATACATACATCCATGATGGGGCAGACTCCAGGGGTCAAGTCACATTCCCAAAGTCTCAGGACAGGCAGATGAAGCCAGGCAGTCTGTTTCCAGCCCTAACAGCCACCAACAGTCCAGGTCAATGGCTCTGCAGTAGCTCCATTTCATTACCTTTTCAAACAGTAAACTGGCACACGATTGACCTCAAAGCAGCACTTACTATACATCCCACAGACAATTAACGTAGAAGAGACCAGCGGTCATGGCACACTCTGTGCATACTTGTTCAGGCTGCTAAACCCAACAGCAAATGGTCCTGTACTTATCAACAGTGGGCCACAGGCAAATGTAGCCTAAAAAGCACTCCTGACTTCTTCCTGTGTTCAGCTGCTGGGGGAGTAACTCCTATATCCCAAGGAGAAGCTTGTTCCAAAGGCTCCACACAATGCCAGCCACTCGACCAGGCAATTCCGCCAGCTAGGCCACATCCCGTTATATCATATTCCTTGCTCAACAGGAAACCCACATCTGTCTCAAAACTTCCTCTACCTCTAGGATGTTAGTGACCATGTAAAGAATAACTAATTCCAAGGCCCTGGGATTCTGTTTATAAAAGGGCAGTGGCCTGCCGATGCCACAGCATGTTTGCAGACAGCACACTCAACAGCAAGTCCCCAGTGTGGTGATGCCCAAACACCTGCAGCTGAGGTTCACTAGGCTGGGAAAGGTACACAATTTATCCTGAGACAGCACTGAAACAGTCAAACAGGCTACGATCAAAGCTGATATCGACAATGACTTTCCCTTTTGCATCCTACAAATTGATGCTAGCTCAAATGTCATTTATATTTTTTAAATTAAAAACTAAGAATTGATAGATATAAATACATTTTTAAACATTTCTTTCTTTGAGACAGGGCTCCACTGTGTAGCCTAGGCTGGTCTCAAACTTGCTACAATCCTGTTCTTTCAACCTTCTGTGTGCTGAGATGGCCTGTGTGAAGCACTACACCCGGCTTGTGGTGGTGGTGGTGTGTATGTGTGCACTCGTGCACATCCTCACGGGGTAGAGGTTGACACTGACTATTTTTCTTGATTGCTTTCCATCTTTTTTTTTTTTTTTGAACAACCACAGGTATCTCGCTAACCCTGGAACTCATTTGATTTGAACGCCAGCAAATGAACCCCAGTAATTCTCCTACTTGTGCCCCACAGTGATAAGATTTCAGGTGTGTGCTTCCACACCCAACTTTTCACCTAGGTGTGGGGATGTAAATTCAGGCCGTCATGCTTTCACAACAAGTACTCTACCAACCTGTATCAGCCAAGTATCCTGAGTAAGAAAATATTTTCAGTATCTTATTGCCTCTTGTAGTTTCAGAAATGTTTACAACTGAATGAAGGTGAACGTCTGTGCAACATTACATTATCAGCATGATCTGACTGTGACCTTAACAAAGAGAAACTCAAGCAAGATCACTGGTAGACTAACTTTACCAGTGCTGCATCTGAAGAGAAACACCACAATGAAACACAGCCCTAACGAAAAAGGACAAAAATTCCAGAACTCCCAGTAACAGACTATAACCAAGCAAGGTGTACACTGAAGACTCCAAGGCAGGGCAGGGGCAACTCAGAAGGTCAAAGTGCTTGCCATGCAGGCCTGACACGAGTCCAATCCTCTGGACCCACAGAAGGAAAAGAATACCAACTCCACAAAGGTGTCTTCTGACCTCCACAAGCATGCCACAGCACCCACCATCACACACACAAGATGAAAAATACGAATAAAAATATTTGTATAGGCCTCCAACATAGTAGCATCTGAGGAAAAGCAGGGGACAAGCCAGATGCACCCGGGACTCAAAGCATCTTTACTATACAGCTTTCTGATCAAGCAAAGCATGTAAGAAGAGGGAAAAGCTGCCACCTGGACAAAATGCACTACACAGCACAGGCAAACTTGGAACAAATCATGAGACATGCACCTGTGCAGATCAGAGGTGAAGATAACGGCTACACACGGTGGCCAGCACTCAGGAGGTTGAAGCAGGAAGACAGCATTGAAAGTCAGCCTGACAGCATCTAACTCTACAGAGGTCACAGCGATGGCAAGGGCAGCTCCTAACTCTACAGAGGTCACAGCGATGGCAAGAGTTGGAGACTGTAAAAGTGCCTCTCTGTAAGGGGCTACCTTAACCTGGCTGCATAATTTTTTTATTTGTGTGTTCATCATAATAAAGTGATCTTCTTAAAAAATAAATAAAAATGAGTGTAAACTGTTGAGAGAAAGACTTAATGGAGCTCTGGACAGGGGAGGGCATGCACCAAGACAGCACAGACAATGCCGCTCTGTGAGCGCACGATTGGGAAAAGCAGAGTATGAACTAAGGAATTAGGAAGGAACAACAGAGAGGCCTAAGAATAGCAGGAAATGCTACACACATGTCAATGCTAACATCTGAAAACCCGGGCAAATTGCTTTCGAAGAGGCACCAATTGTGAAAAGGAAACCTCAAGTGTCAAAGTGCAAGACACAAGTAAAACCTAATATAAAACTGCAAAGAATGAGTGAATTCAATGTTGTTTCATATACTTGAGAGACCAGACTATAATTCTTCTGACGTTTCTAAGACGGCGTCAAGATAACATGAAAAACAAAATGCTCATTTCACCTATAAAAATAGATTCCACTGTAAGCACAGAAAATTCAGAGTCAGTTTAGCTCTAGAGTAAAACAGGGTCACCAAATAGGGTTCACCCAGGAAATCAAAGCTGTTTATCACAGAAAACCTACCTAAGTAATTCAAGTATCAAATTTCTTAACGTTAATGTCATGTCATTTCCTTATCATAGTTTAGAGGAGAATCTCAGGTGGAAAACCACAGGAAGGTTTTATGGTAAAACACATCTCTTTGTTTGAGTTACACGTAAGACGAGATATGCTTGTGTGTTAACAGAGCAGAGCATCTTAAATCTCTGATCCAAGCATCAAACTATTATCAATCATTACTTATTACAACTAACATTTCTCTATTATCTATACCAAAATCAAGTGACGTCAGCCAACACAAGCAAATACTTTGAAGAAATGCTTTACTAGAAAGGAGAATGAAGAAAAACATATTTTAATAAAAAAAATCTTTACTTACTAAAAGATAAAGGAGAATTTGAAATTCCCCAAAATGATTTCCCTCTAGTGTTTTGTATTCCTTATGTGTTGGTTCATCTCTACATATTTTGCTTTATTTTATTTTCTTAAAGATTATTTATTTATTGTGTGCACAGTGTTCTGCCTGCATGTAACCTGCATGACAGAAGAGAGCACCAGATCTCATTACAGATGGTTGTGAGTCACCATGTGGTTGCTGGGAATTGAACTCAGGACCTCTGGAAGAGCAGGAAGTGCTCTTAACCTCTGAGCCATCTCTCCAGGCCCCCAATATTTTGCTTTACAAATGCCCCCAAACCAGAGTTTCTCATAACCACTTTCTTTTCAGCTGAGGTTATAGTCCTGGCATGGAAGCCTCCACCTGAACTCAAGGTCTCCCAGCTGCAGAGGAGGCAGTGCAGACAGAAGTGGGTGAGGACAGGACGACACAGACAGACGGAACAGGACCTATGCAGGCTGTCCATAGCTGTGCTGCTACAGGCTGACATGCCTAGTGACACACAGGGCCCAGAAATACATGCAAGGTCACTTTCTTGTGTAAAAGAAAGACAGGAACAACAGGGAAAGTGAGGATGCGAACATGAAAGGCCACTCTAGTCCACAGCTGGACCTTAGAGAGCACGGCAATTTCCTTATGAACGCATTTATACACAGTGCAAGCACTGAGGGTTCCTGTTCATTTCTTCCACAATTATGACAGACAGTGCTCAGTTCTGAGGGACAACTGTACATGCCAGCAGGTCCGCTTCAAAGGAAAGGCAGCCCTGACCACAGCCAGCACCTCAGAGAGCACCATCATAGCTTAACTTCACCTCTGGGGGCAGTAAGTCCTGAGGGCACTTTGGCAAGACTGAGAGTACATTAAACAGCCACCTGCTGATGTGTTCTGCCCTTTGATAGGAGAAAGCAGCCTGGTGACTCTGGCATGTAACAAGTAATTGGTTTAATCCCCAGCACTACCTAGTTGACTCAAAAGGAATGAGCTCTACCTTTCAAAAAAAAAAAAAAAAAAGACACACAGCTAGAGGGACTGATAAAAACTGACACTGATTCTAAAATACACATGGAAACACAAAGAACCAAGATTCAACAAGACAACTTGCAGAAGAAAAGGTAGAAAAATCAATTTAGGTGATTTCAAGATTCACCATGTGGCACTGGCCCCAAGCTAGACAAAACCATTCGTAAGACAGAATGCTAGTCTGACCTAATTCATGGAGACGTAGATCCCTTAGGGATGCAAAGTCTGAGAAGTGAGAATCCTTTCAACGTGTGATGTGGGGACAAGCATATGCGTACCTCACATAAACCAGATCAATCAACACCCTAAGCAAAACAGAGGAAACTAGCCATGACCTCAGTCGGTTAGAGACCTCCTAGACAGGAGCTAGAGCACAGAAGAGCAGACACACGGGCTTGGTCAGTAAAACATCTTCCAGTCTGTAAACCATGATGCTAAGAACGTGGAAGTCACTGCTAAGAGGAGAAACCATCTGCAAGACACATATGCATAAAAGACCTGTACTTAGGTCTACATGGGCAGTCAAGCAGAGAGCCCACTCTCTCTGACTTCCACTTAAGCGCTGTGGCCCATGTACAAATAGATAAAACAGCATTTATAAAAAGAACTTGTACCCATGACATTCAGTGACAAGAAAATTTAGCACTAACTCAAAAGCAGGTCTGGAGAGATGCTCAGCTGTTAGTTAGAGCACTAGTTGCTCTTCCAAAGTTCTAGTTCCCACCACTCATACCCAGCAATTTACAACTGCCGACAGTCTTAGCTACAGGGGTCCAACACTCTGTCCTCCATCACACATGCACACCCACACACATAAAAATGAATCTGAAAAACAAAAGAACTCAAAGCAAAGTAAACTGATTCTTTTAAGAAAGGGAAGGAAGGAAGGAGGGAGGGAGGGAAGGAGAGAGGGAGGGAACACTCAAGGCTGAGTTTAACCCCTAGCAACACCCAAAGAGAGAGAATACGAGCACTACTTTATGGCTGCATGAGAACACTGAGAGGCCACGGACATGTCCCCGTGGTGGTGATGGTTTCATGGCTGTGTATGCAACAATACTCACCAAACTGTGTGTTAAAATATGTGCTTTGGTGCACCTTAATTATAACTTGGTAACATTGGTAAAGATTTTTGTAAAGAAGAAAAACTGCAGCAAGCACCAATTAGGTAGCAACAGCACACCAAGGAGCGAGGATTTCCTTCTCATCACCCTGTGGGCGGGATGTTAGCCACAGGTAGACAGGGAGTCAGCAGACAGTTAATCATGTGACTGCAGAGCCACAGTGTATGTGCTGAATTTATGAATGAAAGCAATGCACTCCCACTCCCCCTATTCCAAATCAGAGCACTCACCATCAATTCTCAGAGGAAACGCTCATGGACACACCAAAACGTCATGGAGCTCACACGGCTTCCACATTAGAGACCCTAGCGAATCACAAGACCAGTTACCTAAGGTTGGGAGGTGAGCTCACTTGCCTAACACAGAAGGCACTGAGGCGGGGCAGCTGCAGGTAGAACTAATGCCATTTGGGCAAGAAACTGCTCTTGCATGGACTGCCTGAGGGCATGCTGTATGAACTGAACATGCAGCAGGACGGACGGACAGACACACACACACACACACACTGCTGAAATTGCCTAAAGGTGAGACAATTCTTCAGGGTTCCTGCTTCACAGAGGAAACTGTCAGACATCCTGCTGGACACAGAAGAAAGTGACTGACAAACTGCCAATATAAGCAAAACACTCTTCCAAATTTCCTGCTTCATGGAAAAGTCTGCCAGATGCTATGGGCCTGCAGGCTGAAGATGGATGCCTCAACATTACAGAACTCTGGGTGACTTTCAGCAGCAAGATGTCTCTGTCATTTCTAGAACTTTAGAAGTTGCTTACAATGTAATTCCTGTTTATTTAGGTAATATATCCTTCTGAAATCTTTGATGGAGTTGAAGACAGTTATAGTTATGATTTTCCTTAGTTATGATAAAAGATAAGTTAGAAACTCACAAATATTCTAACTGTAATTCTTATTTGATACCTACTTTGGTGTATGTAATTTTACTATGTTAAATTTAAAAACTTCCATTTTATTTAGACAGAAAAGGGGAAGATAAAGTGGGACCCCCTCTGTATGCTGTGAATATGCTTTATTGCCATTGGTTAGTAAACAAGATGCTTTGGCCTATGGCAGGGCAGAATATAGCCACACTGGAAGAGATATAGAGAGAGAGTAGGCTGAGTCAAGGAGACACCATGTAGCTGCGGAAAAAGAAAGACACCGGAACCTTACCTTACTAGTAGGCCACAACCTCATGGTGATACATGATGAATAGAAATGGATTAATTTAAGATATAAGAGCTAGCTAGGAATACACCTAAGCTATTGGCCAAAAAAATGTTGTACTTAATATAGTATCTGTGTGATTACTGAGGTCTGGGCAGCCGGGAAATGGTACAGTCTCCAGTTACACCTTATTTTACTATCGGTCTCTAACAAAAGTATTTTATCTGACTACTGCTTTCTACCATACTTCACAATATCAAGACCATTTAACCTGATACACAGGAACTGTGTTGTGTGAATATGCAAATGAAGCTGCTGAGATCACTGCTGGACAAGAAATGGAAAAGGCTGCTCACAGAATATTTGCTGTTGTTGGGTGTGCAATACATAAATACAGACACATGTGAGTGTGGGGGCCACAGGATAACTTGGTGGGTTGGTTCTCTTTGTCCACCTTTATATGGGTTCCTGGGATTGAACTCAGGGAGTCAGGCTTTTGCAGCAAGTGCTTTTACCCTCTGAGCCACCTTGCTGGCCCAATTAACCTGCTTTTAAAAGCAGCAAGTTACTAGGTGTTGAATACAAAAAGAAAAAAAAATAACGAGAGTGGACACTAACAGCACTCGCACTCTGCCTTACTGGAGTGCAGTTCGCACACTCAAGAATTTCTATTAACTTCTAGGGCCAAGTCCCTGGGTCTCCAACACTGGGAATCACATATGTAACTTCTGGGGATTTCAAAACTCCATATACACAGCTATGTTCTATCTTGATCCCACTTTTGCATAATTTTCAAGATTAAATCAAAATTCTTTATTTTTGCACATAGCTGTCAATTTAATCAAAACTAAGCTACGCCCATGAAGGCTCCCCCACAACTGTCAGCCATCATTGAACTTTAGTAACACACTTAAGACTGAGATACAAATTCTGCTCATTTTTCTTGATCTGATAATTACCTCACTTCATCTTTGTTCTTTTGGGAAAAAAGGGGAGAGGGGTAATCGAGACCTAGCCTGGAACGTCTAGCAATTTTCCTCCTTAGTATCCTGAGTGCTGAGATAATGGATTTGACCACTGGGTCTGGACCAGCCATTCTCTATGGGTGTGGTACCCCTGGATGAGAGCTCCTCTTTTGCCCTTCAAGTGTCTCCACTGGTGTCTGACTAGTTTCTGATAAGGAACCAGCCACTCTAATCGCTGCTTCCTTATAAGCATGTCCCAGATGCCTCCTACTTACAAAAATGTATTTACATTTCAAGGAGTATGGTGCTGTGTCTGCGTGCACTCCTGTGGTGGACCTCACTGGAGCCCTCCCTGGGGCTCTTTAACTGTAGACCTGTGTTACTGCTTTGTCTACTCTCCCTCAGACAGAGTTATGATGGCTTACATTTCTCCTTTCTTCTCATAGAACTTTTGGAAGCATAAACATTAACCCTTTCAGTACCACTGTGAGTCACTGTCTTAATTCTATCTTATTTTCCTGTACTAATCAGACTGAGTAGCTTTCTGCAGACCTGTCTACCTATTTATACCAAAGACTCTCTCCTCCTGCAGCTACGTTCTGCATCTCAGTCTACACAACAGGCTTGCTGGAGTTTTCTCAGTCCCAACATTTCTGTTTGGGAGTATAAGCTGAAGGCATTCTAAGCCCTGCTCTTTGGTGAACAAACACCAGACGTTGCAATTTTGGGGCATCTCAGATGTCAGATTTTCAGATGAGTCTGTGTAAACACTCCACAGTCAGGAAACTGGGATCTCACACAACCCCAATCCACCACTCTGGATAAGAGATACTCAACTGATTCTTTGCATTTTTCCTTCATCTTCTGAAACTCTTCTACATTACAGTGAATAATTTAACTGTGTCCACAATGCACTAAAAGACCCAAACTTCAGGTCTCATGTGATGGCTACCTCAGCACCTAAGGCTGAGAGGAACACATGGTTAACTCTAAGTCCTGCCCACTTTCTTCCTCTGACAAGGCCTGAGACACAAATGCTCTCTTCCTCTAGGAGGCCAGGGTAGTTCTCACTTAGCCACTGGGAACAATCCCATGAGTTACTCCAACAATCCAGGCATGTGCTCTGGGGGAACCCAGGGTACAAAGCCTCTTGATCCTCTACAGCCTCCTGCCACAGCCTGCGTATTTGTGCCCCCGTAAATACGATGTGGGACTCTAACAAGCTGTTACCAAGCTCACCATCCTGGGGAAGGAGGGTGTCTATTTCTGGGCTCAGGATGGGTAGGGAAACGAACGAACCCCATATTTTTGTTCCCAGGCCAAACCGTCACCCTATTCTTGGTATTTGTGCAACCAGCCACACTTGAGTAAAAAATCATTCACATATTTAATAACCATTTTTAACCAAACGATAATATCCAGATCAGTATTTTTTGCTGATATTCCACATCTCAGGAGAAGGCAATTTCTTTTTCCAAAGCCCCTGGCTTATTCTCCAAACACCTCTCTTGATTATATTCCCATCCAATCTGCCAGGCATTTTCCTAGACTTGTCTTTAAAATACACCCAGAATCTGATCACAGTCCTAGTTCAGCAAAACCACCTCAGTCCACGGCCATGCCACACCTAACTAGGCCACTGGCTCTGGATTACAGCTTCTAGCCCTGGCCTACAGATATCCACTTTCAGTACACACAATTGCTGACTCACCTGCTGTGGGACCCCTTCCCATTGGCTGAAAACTGAAGTCCTTATGCCAGACAAACACCTCAATGACCTCGGTGACCTGCAAACATTCTCCCAACTTAACCTTTCTTCCTGGGTGTTGTCTTTGTCTAAAACATTCCCTCTTCAGACCTTTGAGGCCTTAACTCTAACTCCTGTGGGACCCTCTCAGTGATGAGGCTGCTGGCCAAGGGTTCCTGGACTGGAAAAGAAGGTTCATGGTGACTGTTTGTGCCTTCACAGCTAGAGCCACCATTTACAACAACACAGGACCGAGGAGCTGTGAGTGAGGCGAACAGTTATCTCTAGCACGTGGGGAGTGGGGCAGGAGTGAAATAAGGGAAAGAGGCCAGGGGCCATATTGGCCTTGTCAACTACTACCAACCGACTCTTCTGGAGGCCTCATGGGAGAGACCAACACTATTTTCAGGACTCAGGACTGATGGTTTTAAATTTCTTTATGTTTGGTTGCAAATTTTATCACAATAAGGTAGTCAGACATGTGGGCACATGTGTTCTCTCTCCTACCTGATCTCAGAAGAGGTATTCCAAAGCAACAAGAGGAGTCCCACAGAAGGGGTGTTTCTTCCACAGCAGCCCTGAGCACAGCAGGAAGTCAGGAAACAGTCTCCTCCCACCTCACATGCCCTCTCACCCAGTCCCAGGCCCCCCAGTACAGACTGAACCGGGGAAGCAACCATGGAGAACACTACAGAAAGTAAACCTACGACCCTCTACTAGAGTCTTCAGAAAGCAGGCGGACAACTATCTCCCAGAGTCTTCAGAAAGGTGCATGCACACAGCACACCAGCACTAGGCCTGCAACACTGACTGCCCTGAGCCACATAGGAAAGGCCTGCGGGAGTGTTGTAGTCTGAATGTAGCTGGACCCCATAATCTCAGGGGGTGGCACTATTAGGAGTGTGGCCTTGTTGGAGGAAGTGTGTCACTGTGGGGCAGGCTTTGAGATTTCCTCTACTCAGGATACCGCCCAGTGAGCCAATGGAGCCAGTGGGCTTCCTGTTGCCTGCAAGATGCAGGACTCTTAGCTATTCCTCCAGCACCATGTCTGCCTGCATGCCACCATGCTCCCCACCATGATGATAATGGACTGAACCTCTGACTGTAAGCAAGCCCCTCAATTAAATATTCATGGTGTCTCTTCACAGCAAAAAAAAAAAAAAAAAAAAAAAAAAAAAAAAGAAAGAAAGAAAGAAAGAAAAAAGAAAAAGAAAAGAAAAGAAAAAAAAAAGAAAAACCCAAGGTTAGAGTTACAGGGTTAAAAACCCACCCTTTGCAGCACTGGAAAGGACTGCAAATTTCACCTGATGTTCTGGTAAAAGCTACACCCCAGCCCCTGGCATCCATGTACCTAAAGAGTCTGGAATGTTCTGGTGGAAGCTCCACCTTAAACCCCTGACTCCCATCTCCAAACCCTGCTGCTTCTCAAAAAGCCTGCCAAATGATGATCCCTCCCCGGGAGATGCTCAAGACTACTCCCACAGGGTCTTTAAACTGTCCCCAGAGAATAGACATGTGGTTTTTCAGTATCTCTTTTCCATCTACTCTCCGGGGGCTGGAAAAATCAACCAGGAACCTGGGCATTTTCTAATTCAGTTTGATTTGGTCTGATTTGAACTGCTGCATCACTGGAGAGGTTTATCAGGGTGCAGAAACTTTTCACCCACACTTCAAGGCATGGGAAAGGCCTGCTATTACTAAGCCTCTTGGGTCTTACTTTTGTGCTACACAGCTTTCCTTCCTGAATGACCTTATCCATTGGCTTTGGCACAGACAGATCTCTTGCTATTTATGAAAATCAAGCTCAGCCTCCCAGAATGAAGATGACTCACGGCTGAGGATGCTCTAAGATAAGCTCAGATTCTGATGTAAATTCTAGGGGAATTTCAACAAAGGTTATAAACAGAGCTTCCAAAATTGGGACACTCACAGGATTTAAATGTCAGTCATTACCTCACAGACACGCCTTAACATGGAGTTCCTGGAAAATGTGCCAAGTACACAGCTACCCAGAGGCCCCAGAGCTCATCCTGGACAGCAGAAAGAAAAGAACTGGGAGCGGCTCTTTTTCTGGATCTGTGGAGTCTGAGTACTACAGTACAGCCTCATACCCATCAGTGTGCTTAGAGAATGCCAAGTTAGTTGCTGCTTTAACCAGGTGACAACTCTCTCCAAAGGTAGACTGTCATGGGAGAAAGCATGTGGCATGGCATCACCTTTCGGAACTTATAGCAAGGCTTTTCATCCTAAGCCCAAGCATGCAGAAATGCTAACTGAAACCAGAGTGTGAGATGAGCCGCAGCTTGCCCTTCAGCCCCAGCACTGGGGAGGCTAAGATCAGGAGTTTGAAGCCAGCGCAAGCTACACAGTAAGTTCTGGGCCAGCAAGATACTAGAGACCTGTTGTAGGCACTGGCAATAAAAGTTATTAATAACACATAAACACTTAAAATTGACAGGAGAATAGACTGTAATGTTGTCATGGGGAAAAGGGTTAGGGGACAAGAGGAAAGGGAGGGCAGCAAGGTGATATAAATGTAAGCTTTACTTAGTCATACAACATGCATGCAGACAGCAGAACACCCATATTATAGAGCATATATATGGGAAAGTGTCAATCTCACAAAGAAAGGCCTGGTGAGTACATCAACCCAAGATAGAGTTGCGGAGTTGGTGCATGCTTTTGATCCCAGCCCTCAGAGGTAGAGGGAATTCAAGGCCAGCCTGGTTGACAGAGCAAGTTCCAGGATGTCCAGGGCTACACAGAGAAACCCTGCCTGTCTTGGGGGAAAATAACAACAACAATTACAATAAGTTAAGATAGCGTTATCTGGGAAGAGAAGAAAAAGTTCCCCCACCAGATTGGTCTGTGGGCAAGCCAACAGTGCATTTTCTTAACTGGGGGGGGGGGGTCCAGCCCACTGTTAGTGGTGTCGCCTTTATGGTAGTCCTGGGTACTACATATAGGAAAGCAGTCTGAGTAAACCACAGAGAGCCAGCAGTAAGCATTGCTCTTCCGTAATTCCTGCTTCAATACCTACCTCTAGGTTCCTGCCCTGACTTCCCTGTGACAGACTTAAACTCTTTCCTCCCTAAGTTGCTTTTGGACACAGTCTTTATCACTGCAACAGAAACCCTAAGATACGCAGACACCTTAGAAAGAGCCCATCGTCACTGTGCAGTCATTCTTAGCAAAGTTGAACACATTCAAGTTACTCAGGAGTAAACATCACACAAACTTCAACTGAGAGATCCTCTAAGATTCTTGTCAAGGTCACCAAGACCTGCCTCCCACTACATAATAAAGAATTCTGTAATCTGGTCTGGATCCTGGACCAGAAAGAGCATTTGTGAAGAAGCTGCAACACAAGAATAAAGCCATAGTAGGTGACAGTGAAACCAGCATGGCTGGTCACCAATGCTTCCCTGAGGTATGGACAGCACTCCCAGATGCTCTCTGAAAGGCTGGAAGGGGGAAGAGAAGGTCAGATGTCCGGAGAGCACAGATGAGCAGCTCTTTACCTTTCAGACTTCCTGAAGGACCAGTGTGGGTACTGACAGTGTGCTCTACCTTGGATTGTATCAGAATCAACTTACTTTAGCATGCATGCACATTCCTTTACTCCTTCCATTAAACTATATACTTGTAATAGTGATTTAACACTAAACAATAATCATAATAAAAACTATACTTGAGAATTCTAATCTAAATTATATGATAGGAGTGGTTCATTAGGAATACTGTAGTCTCTCCAAAACATCATTTTATAGTTGAACCTCTTACTATTTATAAGATGTTAGAAATACTCATACTGCTATTCGGGCTCAAGCTCAAACTCACAGAAATCCAAACGCTAGCGTGATTGGCCATGTATGCTAGTATGCTTTCACTGAAGGGCAAGCGTGAAGAAGTGGTAGCAAAAGCAGAAGCTAATTCTCCTGACCCCACCCAATATACAAAAACCCAAATGGGAAGCAGAGCTTCACTTGAACAAAATTCCAAGTGTTGGTCAACAGAGAACAGTGGGCCGTCAGGACCTGAGGGGAGCACATAGCCCACCTACAAGATGCTCTCTCTACAAGACACACTTCACATGTTTTGCTCAAAGACATTTACTTCCTCCAAACATTAAAAAGAAAAATGAGACATTCACTTTTTCCACAGTGGTACCCCCAGCCCCCACACATGGACTGTCCCTTCAGTCTCTTTCAGCTCTTGTCTGGAAAAGACACTGTAGCCAGGTCTTTCTGGGAGACTCTGCCCCACTGGGAACACTTTTTGTGGAGGTCAGGGAAACCTTTAGACACTAAGAAGAAAAAGTAAATGTAGATAGTTTAACAGCTAACAGAATGGCCACATAAAGCAGGTACCTTAGAACCTCTCAAGTGTAGCAAAATTCACCAATTTAGAAGCAGAACTTTTAAAAATGTATCTTATCTATCAGTGTATGTGTGCACGCATGCATGATGGGTGAGGAAGGGCAGAAGTTGGTTCTCTCCATCTATCTGGTATCTGGGGATCCAACTCAGGAGTCAGTCTTGCAGAGTAAGGGCTTTTACAGGATGAACCATCTCTCAGGCCACAAGATGTTTTTAAACCAGGTTTCTTTTTTTCCCCAGTGACGTTCTCTATGAGGACAAAAAGGGAAGAGGAGAAACAAGAACCGGTAGGACAGCAGAAGACAATTCCTTCACAAGCTTTCAAACTCGCCCCTTTAAGTAGGAAAACTTCATTTGAAATGGCCTATTCTGCGACTTAAAACAGAAAGTGCTTATTTTAAGAACCAAAATAGTAATGCACATGTGCCACACACATGGTCTTGGTAAGTCGAGAAGAAACCAAAGTCCATTCAATGTGAAACCGCACCGGGCTATTGGGCAGGGAAGTGAGTCATAAACTGAAAGCTTCGCAGGTGAGGACCTGCTGAAATACAACCCTCAGACTCAGTTACAAAATAACATAGCAGACCTCCAGCAGACAAGGAGACTAGGGAAAGCCAGCCACTCCAACTTTTACAAAATAACATAGCAGACCTCCAGCAGACAAGGAGCCTGGAGAACCCCAGCACACTCCAACGTTTATTATGAATGTACGCAGTAAAAGTAAGAAAACTAGCAGGAAGGTGGTGGTGCACATCTTTAATCCCAGCACTTAGGAGGCAGAGGCAGGTGGATCTCTTGAATTTGAGGCCAGCCTGGTCTACAAGAGTGAGTTCCAGGACAGCCAGAACTACACAGAGAAACCCTGTTTCAAAAAACCAACTCCCACCGTGTAAAAAAAAAAAGTTAGAAAACTAATTTTCTTCTTGAGAAGACAGTCCAAATTCAATGAAATCTACAAAAGCAGATTCTGATCAATGGGTCCACTGTGACAGGCACCCCAAAGAACTTAGTGTATTAGAGAAAGTCTGATGTCTCAGTCTCCAGCTAAGTGCAGGCAGTGTGTGAGAAGGTGACAGGTGCCATTCTCTCTCTCCCTGGTTCTGAACTCAGTCTGGCCACAGTTAGCAAACAGTTATTCTTACACTACCACTGCATCTCATACTGTGCTCACAAAGCGTTTCAAGTTCAAGACATAGTCAATACCCAAACCAGCCTCCCCCACTGCCAGTGCCGTTTTCTAGCTACTAACCCACCAAACATGTTCCTTACACGTTACTGCGTAGGCATAATTAAGGAGGTTCACAAGAGCCTAGAATAAAAGATAACAAGTATTTATTTATTTGGGAAGAAAGCTCACAATAAGGGTGGAGAACCCCGATCCTCTGAGGGTGATGGTAGCTGCAAACCATACTCCGATCACCAGCCAAGGGAGCAAGAGCACACTTCCTGTCTTTATAGTACCTCAGACCACGCCCTAACGGGCCAATAAGAGGCTATTGGCTGAATGTATTCACACAACACTACTGGGGGCCACTGCCAGTCTAAGACTGTTGTGATAAATTACCACAACTGAATGCTAAACAACAGAAAGGTGTTCTCTCACAGTTCTGAAATAGACTATAAAATACACACCAGGTTCAGCTGGCCATGGTGGC
The DNA here is from genome assembly GCA_028555095.1 of Dicrostonyx torquatus. Lineage (NCBI taxonomy): Eukaryota > Metazoa > Chordata > Mammalia > Rodentia > Cricetidae > Dicrostonyx > Dicrostonyx torquatus. Next base: position 1,746,036 of record JAQHUG010000005.1, read on the forward strand.
TCACACCTGTAACCAGCACTTGGGAGGCTGAGGCAGGCAAGCTGTTGTGGGTTTAAGGCCAGCTTGCTGTGGGACAATGCTCTTGTACACTGTAAAGATTTGTCACTCTTATTGGTTTAATAAAACACTGATTGGCCATAGCCAGGCAGGAAGTATAGGCAGGGTGACCAGACTAAGAGAATTCTGGGAAGAGGAAAGGCAGAGAGAGATAGTCACCAACCAGAGGAAGAGGAAACAAGATAAGAATGCCTTACTCAAAAAAGGTACCAAGCCACATGGCTAAACACAGACAAGAATTATGGGTGAATTGGTGAATTTAAGGTGTAAGAGCTAGTTAGTAATAAATCTGAGCAATAGGACAGTTTATAATTAACATAAGCCCTCTACATGTTTCTTTGGGATTAAACAGCTGTGGGACCAAGCAGGACAGAAACTTCTGTCTATACCAGCCTGTTAGGGTTACCAAATGAGAGCTCACTGAAAGACAAGACTTAAGTAAGACACACAACCAGATCTATGACAAGAAAAGGCAAGAGAGAGGAGGGGGAGGAAAGAGGGAGAAGGGCATGAGAGCAAGGGAAAGGGTAGACAGTGCTGCTCAGTGTTGGGGACAATCAATTCTCTGCTCTGGCCCTCAGCTTCTGGAGCCTGTCACACTTGGTTTACAGATGTTAACTCTGCTGTCTTCTTGGGACTTCCTCTGTCTTCTTGAAAGGACTCCGTGTCATTGGACTTAGAGTTCACTCAGATACCTGTGATTTCATCTCAAGACCTTTTTACTCTCATGTGATGATCCTTTTTCCAAATGAGGTCATGTTTATAGGTTCTAGGTTGACACACTTGTTGGGCGCACAGTAGTTACACACTAGCCTTCTAGGATTAATTATATCCTGATTTCCAGCCAATCCTTACTCAAGAAGCTCAAGGCTGGGATACAGCTCAGTGGCAACACTGTTACAAGCATGCTCCAGGCGCCATGAAAAGACAAGTGAAAAACACCAGATCACACTTGCTTAACTAGGTTTGATTTCATGTATTATCTGAGAGCTCCTCACAGACAGACTCATTCTCTTATGACCCCTTCTATTGCTGTCTTCCTTAGTCACTGTAAGAAAAGTAAGCACATAAAACAGGCACATGTAAGCAGGCAGACACGCTGGTCACAGGAATACTGCTCTCAGGAATGAATAGGCTCCAGTGCATTGATCTGGGCAGACTTCAACCTCCCTATCCCCAGAAATCAAACACATGGAGACTCTGCAAGTAGGGCTTAAGGAGGCAGAGGACCTACTGATATAAACACATCTAAATGAGAGTAACATCATTCGTATACTAATAAATTGTTCTTATACTGAAAACTACCAAAGGAGGATACTATAGTGTAATGCACCGTTCTTAAATGACATCTTCCTTGAGGAATAACGTTATAAAAAGGGAATACCTACCAATTCTCTGAATCACAACATCCAGATATGGGGAGAGAACGGATACAGTGTTTCAATATCAGTGTTGGCAAATTGAATGCTTAAATGACTTTAAAAAGGAAAGAACCCCACCCCAAGAACAGACCCACATCTCCATCATGTGCAGCTCCCTCCAACATAAGCTGTTGTCCTGCTGTGCACATGCAGAAGCCAAAAAAAAAAAAAAAAGAAAGAAAAAAAGCTAGGGTAGTTTAAATGCAAAATATCCCAAAACACTCAAGGAAGCTTGGCCACCAGTGAGGCACTACAAGGAGGAGGTAGGAAGAGGGGCCACCTAGAAAGAGGAGAGTTCATTGGGGTACTGAAAGGAACCCTCTCTCTCTCTCTCTCTCTTATACACACATACACACACACACACACACACACACACCATAAGGTGAGTTTCGGTCACCATGCTGGGCTGCAATGCTTAGCTCCCACACAGGCTGGAACAGCAGAACAACAGGAGTGAATGGAACCCTCTGAAACTGTGAGCCCAAACCAACTCTTCCTCCCTACAAACTGTTTACCTCTGGCATTTCGTCACTGCGGCACAAAGCTAAGCAGAAGAAGCAGCGTTCCCTCTATATGCAGGGTTTATCTGTGTACCAGACACTCTGGGCTGAGGGTACACATGTTCAAATGCTATGACTCTGTAAGGAGACCATCCAAGCAGTGATACCCCTATAGACATACAATGACACAGAAAGCAAGCAAGTGCAGGCCAACCCCCAGACCACAGTCCACACAGGCCTAACAGATGCTGAGCAGAGACTCTGCGGGATGCACAGCTGCACAGCATCTGCCTCTTTACCCCACTGCACCCCACATCTGGGAACAAATCAAGGATACCAAGAGACGGGCATGAACAACTCATACCTCCACCAGGAATAATTGCCAACTTTGTTTCAACCAGGCCCATTTTTGCAGAGGAAGCTAAAAAAAAGAGAGAGAATTAAGTGACAGGCATGTCATTGCTTTGCAATATGACAACTTGAAAAAGTAAGATTTTCTAAAAACATTGTTCACTGATTAAATTGATACCACAAATTTTGTTGTTTTTTGTTTTTTGGCTTTTTGAGACAGGGTTTCCCTGTGTAGCTTTGGAGCCTGCCCTAGAACTCACTCTACAGACCAGACTGGCCTCAAATTCATAGAGATCAGTCTGTCTCTGTCTCTTGAGTGTTGAGATTGTAGGTGTGAGTCACCACCACCAACTTGTAAGAAATTACTTCAAAGATTTTTTTCTTATGAAAACACTAATCATTCAACATTACCCTCCATCCCCAACCCTAACCGTAGATGAACACATGACTTTTTTTTTTGGTTTTTTGAGACAGGGTTTTCTCTGTAGCTTTGGAGCCTGTCCTGGAACTAGCTCTTATAGACCAGGCTGGTCTCGAACTCATAGAGATCCGCCTGCCTCTGCCTCCCGAGTGCTGGGATTAAAGGTGTGTGCCACCACCACCCGGCGAACACATGACATTTTTTGCTCAAATTTTCTTGGCAGTGAGCTAGGTCCCAGTGGTCAAAGTTCAGAATGGAAATTCATCCAGCTCATGAAGGCCTTAATCCTGGTAATGATTTGCGATCAAGGGAGAGACCTCCTGACAAGCATAGATTCCTTGACTTCCCGGACAGTTTCCACACCAAACAACCCTATCTGCAGTTAGATACAAACAGTCAAAGCCAAGTGCCAGTTACTTTCTGACAGCCTGACTGCCTTGGGCTATCTCTCACAGTCTGCTGCCTTGCTGAACGGGCTACATGTGCCCTGGCTTCTCAACTAAAAACCCACCTGACCCCAATACCAGGAAAGAATCAGGTAAAGATCACCACATGAACGTGGGGACCCAGAATAACATGGAGAAAGCAAAAGCACTCACACCCCAACCTGATGCCCCAAGATCTGTGTGGCCACATGAAGGCAGTAAAAGGCAAACTAAATGCCAGGGCTTCAGCTCCTACCAGGTAGCCACACAGTAGTGGCAGTGTGAAGAGGGCAGAACTGTGCTGACCCTCTGCTACCCAGGATAAGGGCCAGGTGCACACCTGTGAAAGGAGCAAGACAGAAGCATGGGCTGTGGTACCACTGCCTGGGCTCAGATCAGAACCCCCTCACTCGCTCTGCTCCTGCTTCCTCCACAGAATCTCACAGGGGTTCCAGGCAGGAGAGTTAGTGAACCACTTCAAGGGCCCCTGGTCAGCACCAACTCTTTTCACAATTCCCTCAGCATATGCTTAGAATCACACGAAACGGGGGACTTTAAGGAGATGAAGCTGTCACTACTGGAATAAAGTCACTAAGTGCTGGACTCCACAGGTCAGAGTCACAAGCTCTATTTTGAATGGGAGGGAGTTAGTCTGCTAAAAGAGAAGCCCTGGGGTCCCAACTCAGATGTCTGACTCAAATTCAGGTGTCTCTTTTCACTAAAACTGAACAAAGAATGGCAAAAGAGCTTCCTAAGGAGGACTTTCCAAAGGTAGGCTTGAAAATAGACAGTCTTCCCAGGTAAGAGCTGCCAACATCAGGCTCCACAGGCAGTTTTTTTATCTTTTTTAATGTTCTACTGCAAAGGAGGCAGAGCAAAATTATTTGGGCCTGAGGGATATGCACCGTGTGTGTGCACTAGGGGTCAAACCCAGGGTTTATCCTCCCAGAACCCAGGCTTCGTTAGCATATTCATTGTATTCTAAGACTCACAGTGTCCATATGTATTTGGATATTTGTTCCTCTCTCACTGTTCTTCGCCCCACCCCAACACTGCCACTCCTCATCCCCAAATCTCCTTTTCATGTCTTTTTGTTTTTGTTTAGATTCTACAAATAAGAGAAAACTGAATGTCTTTCTGAGTCAGGTTTACTTCAACAAACATGCAAATCTCCAAATTCATTGATGTTTATGCAAATAACACTGTTTCATACTTTATCTCAAGCTCCTTTTTAAAACTTAGCTGACAGTATAAATTCTCACCTGCTACTCGAATATCACATGCTAAAGCCAGCTCCAGCCCACCTCCTAGGGCAAGTCCGTCTATGGCTGCGATCGTGGGCACAGGGAGGTTAGCTGAAACAGACAGAGTTTATCCTTCACTCAAAGCCACAGCATGCCACATGATTCATTCAGAACATAATCTAAAGCAGGGTGTCATGTGCAACTGTATGACTCTAGCATCTTCAATAAAACATAAGCTTCACTCCCAATATTCTTTAGAACCTTTGTTGACAATTGTAGACAGTCCACCTCAATGGGAACACTTCTGAACCATCACATTTCCTAAATTACCTTCAGGATTATTTTACTGAATTCTATAACGTCATAATATGAGCACCTCAAGTCTTTTACAAGGTGTTTAATTCTACAAATTTGAGTTGGGATAATTTGTGCAGCATTTTGGAACTCCTGACCCTTTATGGACTTGGTGCTCAGGATGGAATCTTGAGACATGGTATCTGCTCAAAGAAACACAGTGAAACTGACCACAGAGGGTATAAGCCAGGTACCACCACCAAGGAAGAGTGGCAAAAAGGTTCCATCCACAGTCCTCTCTGGCTCTGGGATCCTGGCCAGAAGTAGACATGGAAAGAGGCAGCGTTCACAGAACCTAAAGGAGAGTATTTCTGGAAGCTCACAACCCCTATGTCAGTTGCATGAATAACAGGTGACCTGGGGAACTCCTCAGTTTAACCTGCCCTGGTCATCACTTTTTTCTTTTTCTCAGGTGAAATTCATTAGGTACACTTGTGCTATTAACCCGTTCCTGGCTGGAGACAGTGACAGTGACAAAGTGTCTGGACAGCAAAGTTTGACTCCGTCCTGTGCTTCAAGCACAAGTCTCTCCTCCCTCCGTTCTCATACAGTACACAGGAAGCATGGCCCCTGGAACAATCCTTGCTCCCCAGCCCTTTCGGACCGACAGCAAAGCAAGTGTGGCCGAGTCCTACACACAGGAATGTTGGACTCAGTGACCTTCAGGAGCTGTGTAGACTTCAGAAGATGCCAAGAAATGAGCCTGTGCTGGGGGTGGGGGAGGGGTGACAATGGGGCCTTTACAAGTTAATTCTGTTTGGTGTGAAGGACCAAGCCTTATGTCTCTTTCCCAGCCTGCAGGAAAAAAAAAAAATAAATAAAATTCTCTTTCATACAATTTCTAGGAAGGAGTTACTTACTGCATTAAACTCACAATGAAATTGTGGTCCTATCATAATTTACAAACCTTACACTAGTGAAAACTTTTCTTTTTTTCTTTTTTTTGGGGGGGGGGCAGAGAAGTTCATATGTGCATATAGTTTTTTTAATTTTATTTTTATTATGTTTGTGTATAGGTATGGGCACATGAGTACGGTTACCTGCAGAGGCCAGAGGTGTCTGAGTCCCCTGTAGTTGGAGTTATGGGCAGTGTGGTGCTGGCCCTGATCTCAGCCTAACCTGTCTATACAGCCAAATCATCTTATGTAATACCAGACAGATGTGACATAATGTTGCTTAGTAAGTACAGCCCCCAACCACACCATGTAAGAAACGGTGTGACAGGCTGGGTAGATCAGCCAGACACAGGACAGTCTGACCAGGAGTCTGGCTTGGAGGCAGAGTGAAGAGGCCTCAGACACAGGACCTGAAGTCAGGTAGTACAAGTATTAATACTTTCCTATTATGATCATACATTGTAGAATCAATAACAAAAATACTTTTAAATCTGACATTTAAAATTAAATTAAATTAAATTTTCCAAAGGGAATACAACAAATATAACATTGTAACTTTTAAGAAATGCAGAGCACAGAATGGCAACAAACTGAAATCCAAAAGACACAGAGAAGACTAACTGCCCATGTCACTCCTGAAACTTTCAAACAGTAACATAAATTCGTGTAGTAGAAGGCTGGCTATCAAATGTTTCCTACTAAAAAATTATTTAATTAGAACAGTTTAACCCATCAATATTTTACAGTACTATAAATTCTAAAGCTATACACTCTTGGAAAGGCAGACTATATCGGTGCAGAGGCCTGAGGGAATACCCAAAGGGCAGCTGTGCATGCCTACAAAGGACTTGAGGCAGGAAATAAAATGCCAGGGTCACAGCTCCAATGAGAAACCATGACTCAATGTTACACAACAGTGGGATCAGATACTATTTTGAGTTTCATTCCAGGAAGTGAGCCAGGTATGACAAGGAAGATAATAATCCTTTGAAATGCTCCTAAAAATATAATTAAAGCAATAATTAAAGAGTTGATCTATTTTGAGAAGGGAAAGCGTGGTAGGCCTCCGGTGCACCTCAGAGCCCACAGCACACCAGGCCCAGTGAGGCTGGAGAGAGCTCAGGACTTGGAGGTGGGTGGCTCCTCTCTGCTCCTCAGGGTGAGGTTAATTGTAAGCCTCTAGAAAAACAAAGGAGCTGATTATAAGGAGAATGTTAGTGATGTTTATCTGACTTTTAAACTTGGTTCTGTTGAAGGACTAGTGTTCTGGTGTCAGCAAAGTAGTTCACTGGCTCAGTGCTGGTAGCACTGACAATTAAAGTTCCATTCCTGGTACCCATGTGGTGGCAGCAGAGAACTAATACCTTGACTTTCACACAAATAAACAATAAAATGCAATTTTAAACAACTAGAAATCTAGTACTTCTATACAAAGCAGAAAAGCTGCTACTTTAACAGAAAGGCCCATATACGGGATGATGAAAAGTCTGAACACCAAAATCTCTATTAACAAAGCCACAATTATTATTCCTAATTATTCCTAGATCCACTTAAAACTTTACTTTTGACTCAAGGTACTTTCTCCTGTCCCTCTAAATTCTGAAGAAACCACAAGAACAGAACAAAGCAGTCCCTAAGCAAAGCTGACAGGCTGGAAGCTGGCAGGCTGGACTGGGCTGGAGGCTGGCCAGGACTGACACACAGGGTGCTGCTGGATACCAGCAGGCACAGCAGAGAGGAGCACCACCACCTCGGGTAGGAGATGCCAGATCCAAGACTGGAAGTCTCAGCCACCTTAGCACTAGAGACACAGAAAACTCCTGTGACACCTAAATCCTAACACTAGGTTAAAATCCAATCAAGGGAGACAGCTCTCTCTGAACGGCTGTGGCGGAGAAAGGAACTGTGGCAGTAGTCAGCATGGAGGAGCCAGTCTACGGTCACCTCCTGGAGCCTCTCCTCCCACCACACATCCCAGTTTCCTGGATGTATCTATACATAAAAATAAGAGAGTAAACTGATGTTTTAGCCAGGAAAGATGGAGAAAAAAAAAACAACCTCATAACAATGTGAAAAATAAACCAAAGGACAAAGAGAAGGAGACTGATGCCACTGCAGGATGAAATGGAAAGACTGGAGAGGCATGGGGAGTCCTGGCCACACGTGGGACAAAGCATGGGACAAACCAGAAAAGTACTTGAGACAGATGTAATTACTTTCAAAAAGTAAAGTCACGGGGCTGGAGAGATGGCTCAGCAGTTAAGAGCATGTATTGCTCCTGCACAGAACCCCAGGTCAGTTTCCAGAATTCACACTGGGTAGCACACAACTGCCTGGAATTCAGCAGCCCCAGGGAACCAGGCACCCTCTTCTGGTCTTAGGGTACGTACACCAACATACATGCACACACACACACACACACACACACACACAATTTTAAAATAAAAGTATGTCTTTAAAGACATAGTCACCAAAATGAGGAAGTATAGAAACAGGACACAGAGAAACCTGAATCAGAGGAGAGGAAGGAGTCGGATGAAGGCGGAGACGAGGGACAGGAGGAGACGGGTAGGGGGAGCATAACAAACACATGGTACTGCAGCCAAGTACTGAGGAAACCTCTAGATCCTTAGCAAGGCAGCATGGGCAAAGCAAAGATTCCCTCATGTGCAGAGAGGTGTTTTGTGTAAGAGCCAAAGAAAGGTACACATATTGTATGTGTACAATAAATGAACACATCCTCAATGACCACACCCATGCAGGAAAGAATGGCAGCTGCTGAGAAACTACCAAAGCCTACAGTCAACCTACAATTAACACAGCCTCGGGGATGCTTATGGGATTAAAATTTGTTAATCCCATAACATAATTGTTAATTCTTGTTGGAAAAAACAACAAGAATTGCAATGAATTCCCTTTCTGGTCTTGACAAATTCTGAAGTGGTATTCTGGAACAGCAGCAGAAGTTACCAGTTAAACCCATGACTCAGACTTCAACAGCAGAGTAGTCAGGCAGTGGTGGAGCACACCTATAATCCCAACACTAGGATGGCAGAGGCAGGTAGATCTCTGTGAGTTTGAGGCCAGCCTGGTCTAGGGAGTGAGTTCCAGTACTGCCAAGACAACACAGAGAAACCCTGTAGGTAGAAACATGATAGGCAGACAGACAGATTGAAAGAAAAAATGAAAATAAACGTAAAAACACAGTGCTCACAGCTGAGAGTCACAGTGCATAGAGCACCCAGCACGCCCATCAGGACAAAGGAGCGAGCAACTCATACAGAAGCTATGCAACTCCTAAAAGCTTGCTCTTCCCTCTAGAGGGGATTCCAGGTATTCACAGGGATCTCCCAGCTAGGTACCTGGGCAGCAGAGGAGTGGGTGCCTGAACTGAACTTGCCCCATAGTTACTTTGTTGAATATCTTAATCGTCACCATAAAAATTTCGCATGATGGATGGAGATAGAGCCAGAGACCCACATTCACATCAGAACAAGTGACTGAGCTACCAAGGTCCAGTGGAAGAGCAGAAGGAGGGAGATGATGAGCAAGGAAGTCAGGACTGTGAGGGACTGGCCCACCAACAGAGACAGTGTGCTCGATCTATTGGGAGCTCATCGAATCCAGCTGGACCAAGACTGAATGAGCATATGACCTAACTGGACCCTATGAATGTGACTGCCAGTGGGGACTGACTGAGAAGCCAATGATAATGGCACCGGGACCTAGCTCTTCTGCATGTATTGGCTTTTTGGGAACTTATTCTATATGGATGTACATCTTCCTAGACCGAGATGGAGGGGGGAGGGCCTTGGGCTTCCCATAGGGCAGGGTATCCTGCCCCATCATAAGGAAGCAGGGGGAGGGTGGTGGGGTAGTGGGGGAGCGGGAGGGCCGGGAACAAGGGGGAGTAAATGTAAATTTTTCTTTTAACAATAAAAAAAAAAGGAAAAAAAAAAAGCTTTCTCTTCCTTCCCACGATTCTTCCTTGGCCCTCAGACACAGGCAGAGGACATGGTGAACATCCAGACTAATAGTCTACAAACTCACAACTATTCTTCACCAAGTAACTCTCAGCACAGTGCAGTGCAAATAAAAGCAAAGTTATCATGTGATGAATAACATGGACACATGGGGAGCACTCAGCCTCAGTCTGCATGCCATGAACACACGGGGAGTACTCGGTCTCAGTCTGCATGCCACGGACACACGGGGAGAATTCAGCCTCAGTCTGCATGACAGCGCCACTATGGAACTATCCAGCTGGGGTTTTTGATATAGTGGGACAAAAACCAGACACCTACAGGGCTGAGTGGTACTGAGTGCTGACAAGAGTCAAAGCTCCTTAGCAGGTACCAGTATAGGAGGCAGAGCTCCATAGGCTGAACCTGTGTTCTTAGTAACATTGCATGCGGTTAAAATGAACATAATGATTAAGTGTGTGAATCACCCAAGCCTTAGGATGTCCTGACAGAGACTATAAGGAAATCTTGAGTCAGTGCTACACTCCACAGAGGTATCTGTGCAAGGAAACTATCTCTCTGATGCTTTATCCACAAAATGCAGAGCCACACGATGGCTTTTCACTTGCATTTACTTACTGATTCAGTGTGCTTGCGAATGCACATGCATGCGAGGACGGTGCATGTGTAGAGGTCAGAGGACAACTTGCTAGAGCCAATTCTGTCTTCCATTATGTGGGTTTGAGATAATGAACTCCAGACCTTCACCCACAGAGCCATCTTGTTAGGGAGGGCTATAATTTTATAACGCACCTCAAGCTTCAATGCCTGGATAAGCTGAGGTATACAGCAACCCCCACCACCACTGAGCAATTACAAATCTGTGGCCACTAATGAGGCTGAACCCAGTTAGTAAACCCTTAGAGGAGTGGTTCTCTAACTGTGGGTCGTGACCCTTCCACAGGATAGCCTAAGATAATCAGACAACACAATATTTACATTACGATTCATATCAGTAAAAAATTACAGTTATGAAGTAGCAACAAAAATTTATGGTCAGGGTCACTACAACATGAGAAACTGTACTAAAGGGTCACAGCACTAGGAAGGCTGAGTATCACTGTCCTGGAGTGTAAGGGACTTTTTTATTTAAATTATTCTTTTCACACAGTATATTTTGATTATGTTTCCCCTCCCTCAACTCCTAGATCCTCCCCACCTCCCTACCCAATTTCATACTCACATTCTTCCCCACTCCCTCCCTCTCATCCCTCCAAAAACAATAAGAAAAAAATTCCAAAACAAAACATTCACACACAAAAAAATAATAGATAGACAGACAGAGAGAGGGGGGTGGAACAGACGGGCAGGTGGGCAGGCAGGCAGACAGATCAACCGACTGACTGACCATGAAGTTCATTTTGTGCTGGCCAACTTTTTCTGGGCCTGGAGCTTGCCCTGAAGTGTGGCTGATACACCCAGAGACACTCTACTATAGATTTTTCCTTTCCCAGCAGGTATAAACTGCGAACAGTTTCTTAGTTAGGGTGGGGCTTTGCACCCACTTCCCAGAGTGTCCTCTCACAGGCTTCCAGGCGGTCTATCAAGCTTGTGGGCATGTTCACACATGCTCAGATATTCTGACAGCTGTTTCAAGCAATTCTCCCAGCACATTTTAATAAACTGATGCTCATACGTTTAATGTTGAGAGAACTGATTCATCTTCCTGTTTTAAAGAAACTCATTCACTCCTTCCTCTCTGAGCATACTAACAGTCTGTCATTCCCCAACAAATCCTGTCTGCAGCCCGACCTGGGGGATCTGGCCACCTGTGTGCCCAAAGCAAGCAGTACAGCACCTTGACTTGTGTATACTAAATAGACTGCAGCGTCACTTCAGCAAAGCTCCTTGTCCTTTCTGTTTGGGGACTCAAGTCTCTCACAGATATCAGAGCTAGAAGTAAAGTGAGTCCATCTGACTCCACACACTCCTCTATCTCACAGGACAGTTTAGTCAACACACATGCTTTGTGTGTTCCTAGGTCTGCGGTTATTTCTAAAGTCAATGCCATCTTTCTGGGCACTGACGATGACAGCTTTTGCCTACTGCTGACACAGGGGAAACTGACTGTTTCTCACATAGGTCCCATGCCCTGCCATCCTGCCACACTATTCTACTTTTTAATACTTGATCATTTGGTGTTTTGCTTTGTTCTTTTTCAGTCTTTATTTTGGTTGTTCCCATCCTTTCTCCAGAGGCAGGACTTTGAAACAATGGTGACAGAGGCCACCACAGTCTCTTCCAGCTTATTTCTGAGTTCAGGGGACAGTCTCGAACATTTTAACATGAAGAAACAGCTTTTGACTCAAGCTGAAGAACACTATTCCCATTTACTAATCTTTTCCATGAATACAAGCTGACATTTCTCAAATACTTTTCTCACATTTTAATTACCTAATGTCATGAATTAAATTTAGCTTTTTCCAATGGAAACCACCCTTATAATCCTAGGAACACCCAACTCTGTTTTTTCCCTCAGTCTGCAGGTCTTACCCATCCCCCACAGACATCAGCTTGCTTCCGCCATTTCCGCTGGGTTTGGGCATAAAAACTGCACTGTTGTGTGTTTATTAGCTGACTCCCGTGGTGCTGTCCTGTGGAAAGGCTGGTACAGGTGTGCAAAGACTCCTCCCAACAGCTTCATGACATCACAGATAGAAGTCCCCGACATTTAAGCTGAGCCTGCTGTGGGTGCAGCATGGCAGGGGATGAAGGGTTGGGAGAAGGGGTCACAGGACTTTTAAAAGCTGGTTCAATTTCTTCTTTCACATTTACTGGCATCAAGTTTTGCCATGACATTTTCTCATTACCTTCACATTCTCTGCAGTTTCCGTCCCGAGCCTGGGCAGTATGTTAGGAAACACCATACTCTCAGGAGAAGCCTGACCCAGACTGTCACCCCTTGTCTTGTGCAACACTAATCTCTGGTCCTTTCATTGCTGTTACCCTAAACCTCTCTCTGTTTTTTAACCTTTGCTATTGCCTGGTTCTTTGTCATCAGTGGGCTTTCTCTAGCTGACGTGAACTTAAGGTTGAGACTGTCCCTCACGTGTTTCACATCAAGCCTCACGAATCTGGACACACAGTAATGTAACCAACCAGTCTTCGAGTTACTGCTCAGAGTTTCTCCTCTGACTCATAACTCAGTCCAAGTTCCTTTACAAATTGTAAGTACATGATTTCCAAATCTATGTATTTTGTTTCTAACTTACCTGTTCTGTGAACCAAAATTCTGAAAATTTAACTGACTTTAGATTCTGACCCAGCACACTTTTACAAAGACTCTGTGTAAGAATGATGCATGATTTCTGGTTTAGGGTTGAGACTACTAAATCTATTAAGTCTTGCTATTTAGGTTCCCATTTTTTTAAATAAATTTTTTTACCAGTTTTTGTCCTTTGGGGTTTACAGCAAAGTGATGGAGCTACAAGCAATGCTAATTTTACTAATACTGTCAGATTTGTCAGTGTATAATTTTATTTATATTGAGAAAGTAGTTTTAAGAGCAATAACTAACAATATTTTTTAGCTATTAGTTTTTTCTTTTGTTTCATTTTTCTGAGAAAGAGGTTTGGTGGGCTGACCTTAAATTCTCTCTGTAACCTCAGCTGGCCTCACCTGTGATCCTCCTACCCTCCTCATCCAGCCTCTGAATGTTCACTATATATGTCTGCATCACCTTACCTAACTCCTGGTTACTAATACACGAATCAAAACCTTAAAAAGGAGAAAAAGAAGGAAATGTGTTTTTGCATATGCACATCTGTCCTCATTTGTGCAAGTGCCCTTGTATGTACATGTGTGTGGAGGCCAGAAGTCATGCCAAAGTATCTTCCTTAGTTAGTCCATCTACTCTCTAAGTCAGTCTCTGGTTAGGCTGGCTGGCCGGTCCTGCCTCCCAGTGCTGGGCTCACAGGCATACACTGCTGCACCCAGCTTCTCATGTCTGTTCTAGGGGATCAAATTCAAGTCCTCGTATCTTGCATATCCTTTCGAATGGAATACATATAGTGCTTAAGCAGCCACAGCTCATGACAATCCAACTATGTATTTGACCACAGCACAGGAAGACAGTTGTGACATAAAGCCCAACCTAAGCATGTGAAGGAGACATGACCATGCTTACCAATGTCATTGATTACTCCTCGTACCTTGGACACAAAGGGACCGACTTCACTGGAATGCATTTTGGCTCTTTCCTTAAGGTCAGCACCTACAAGACATTGTATTTACAAATGAGATGGTGACATAGGCACAATTGTAAAGCAAAAAAAATTAGACAGTTACTCAGGACTAAGGCCATGGGAAGGCCCACTGAATTTATATGCTGCATATCCTTCCCAGTGACGACCTCTGGAAAGAAAGAAGACCTGTCTGTCTGTACTAATCAGGTGGTCCACGCAGCATCCTGCAGATTTCTGCTCTTGGCACCCTTTGTGCTCAGGGGAAGACCATGTTAGACCACTGATTACAGTTGCTCTACAAGAACTCAAGCTAAGAAGGCTTTCAAGTACTTGTTTATTCACTAAAAGTCACAAACACAATAACACTGTCACGTCACAAATGACTGCAGATTGGTGCTAGCACCTGAATCTTGAAGAGACACTGGAATTTTACCTACCTCTGCTCTAGACTCATGGATATAATGGCCAAATCAGTGAAAAATGACAAAGTACAATGAAGTCACCATGGTAACTGTAAACTCAACCTGAAAAATGTTAGGTTAAAGTTAAGTGAAGATTTTGTAATTATGACTTTGTTACACAATAATGGTGTAGGAGATCCTTCTGTGTGTTGCTTTCATTGGTTTAATAAAGAAACTGCCTTGACCTTTTGATAGGGCAGAACTTAGATAGGTGGAGTAGACAGAACTGAATGCTGAGAAGAAGGACAGTGTGGCAGATGCCATGAATTTCCTGCCCTGAGACGGACATAGGTTAGAATCTTGCCAGTAAGCCACAGTCACATGGTGATACACAGATTTAATAGACATGGGTTAATCAAGATGTGAGAGTTAGCCAATAAGAGGCTAGAGCTAATGAGCCAGGCAGGGATTTAATTAATACAGTTTCTGTGTGATTATTTTGGGTGTAAGCTAGCCAGGTGGGACAGAAGAAAAGGCCTAAGCTCCCTGTTACACACAATGCTAAGCTTGGAACAGATAAAAACAAACCTCAGGAGTTCCTTAGAGGGTCATTATTCACTCCAAGCTCAACACACAGGGCTCCATCAAAAGCAGTCTCATTGAAACAAACTAAGTACACAGCAATGACATGGCTGCTTACTCTCCTTACATCACTGTAGACTACAACTATGCACCATACCCAGGGCTGTACACACACACACACACACACCACACACACCACACACACACACACACACACACACACACACACACTCTTCCCATGGGAGGAGAATTGCAATCAGCTCAGCACACAATCCACCAGTTCTCAGGGGCACCTGCCACTGAAATCACAGGCAGTCGAGAGCACAGGCAATCCTATGCAGTGCAGCACAAGGAAAGTAAGGAACCAGGAAGGACCTAAACAGCACTAACAGACATTGAACAGACCTAGGACATACTCTTATAAAAGGGACTTAAATTAGGAGCCTAAGTGCAGACACATATCCGCAGTACTAGGACTGTACACGCATCTTCACACTTAGATTTTTACAAGAGCTCTAAGGATCCAAACTTAAGTCCTTACATCTGTGAAGCACACACACCAAATTAAATGTGAAAAGCAGTGATTTTTGATGCTTCCATTAGAACCGTTATGTGGCACCATGAATCATGGTCAGGTAAGACAGAGAACTTACCTAGATGTAATTTTGAAATGAGGCCAATTAATAGCTCTACATGAGCCTCTAAACGTCCTAGTGAAGAGATAAGACAAACCTCTCAATTTCAAAACAAAAGCCAGGCTAGAGAGAGGGCTCAGCAGTTAAGGGCACTTACTGCTCTTCAGAGACTTGGGTCTCAGTACTTACATGCTGTCTCACAACCACCTGTAACTCCAGTTCTAGGGAACTCAATGCCATACTCTGGCCTCTGTGGGCAGCAGGCATGCTTGCAGTACACATATATACGTGCAGGTAAAATACTACAAGTTAAAAGTGAAGGTTTTTAGAAGAACAAAAATGATTAAGGTTAGTGGGAAAGCTACACTGGATGCCAGACAGACAGTCTGGCCTCCTGCATCAGTTAGCCCAAGCTGCAAGTGCGAAGGAGAAGTTACTCGATACTCCAAACAGCAAAATGCCTTGCTGCACATAGCAGAAGTTCTAGTGGTCTGGATCAAAGATCAAAGCAGCCACAGCATTCCCTTTGGCCAGGTCACAAACCACAAGCAACCCGTACTCCTTTCTGTTCTGGGAAGGCCGAGGAAGCTGTAGAACAAAGACTTGAGATGAACAAAGCTCCAGCAGCCGAAAAATCACAAACCAGCAAAAAGAGCCAGGGAACACCTCACATGTGAAGTGGGTAACCCACCCCACCTTCAGCAAACGTACCAATCACTTTAACCAGCTTTAGGCCTTGCTAACATCTTCCTTCCTCACTACTTTGTAATTCTTCATGGAAAAATTAATTATGAAGCTCTATCAGTCATTCAAAAGAGTTAAGGCCAACCCTGAGCACATGTTGCCCAACCCTAAGCACTACAATAGTAGAGGTCGCTCTGATGGGAGCACACACCCATCCCAACGGTACACTGTTACAAACCCACTAATCCCACATGACTGGAGTGCACACCCATCCCAACTGTACACTGTTACAAACGAACCCACTAATCCCACATGACTGGAGTGCACACCCATCCCAACTGTACACTGTTACAAACGAACCCACTAACCCCACATGATGGGAGCACACACCTATCCTCACAGCACTGTTACAGATGAATCTGCCACTCACATGACCGCAGCACACACCCATCCCACCAGTACAGTGTTACAGATGAACCTGCGGACCCCACATAACTAACCAGTATGCATGCTTTATATCCCTAAATTGCATTCTTGTTTGTAGTTTTAACTAGTTTATCTTAAACTAGTAAAGTATATGTATTTATCATGCATGACAAGATGTTCTAAAGGACATCAACACTATAGAATAGGTTATTAAATCTAGTTCATTAACATGGACAGCTCAGTTTAGGAAGTTAAGATTAACAAATTCGCTCTCACAGGTTTTCAAAGATACACACTTACAAGGCTTCACCCTCAGGATGGCACAATGGGGATCGCCCAGAAGACTTTAAGTCACTGGGGGGAATACCCTTGAAGGAACTCCTCCTTCCTGACTGAGGAGTGAGTGTGACTGCTCTGCCCACATGCTCCTGCTGCCTGCCCATCCACCCATGCCAGGCATGGATTGAAAACTTGCACGGCTCTGGGCCAGAACAACCCTCTCTCTTCATAAATGACTATCTTCCAGGATCTGTCGGGGCAGAAGCTGGCTAAGACAACAGCCACCACTCTACCTCAACAATACTGTGGATTCTTTGCCAGACCACTGTAGTGGACTGACTGACATACAAATCAGACTGCATGGTTGTTTTTCATTTCCTGGGACATAGAGAAGCCACATACAACTATACAATAGTTTACTAAACAAGCAAGGGCATCATGTCTCAATGTAGAGAGCAAAGGAAGCCCTAAGGGAGTAAAGTTCTGAGTGAATGGGTATTGTTCGAATGGGTGTGACCATGTTGGACCTTAAGTCCTTGGACCCACTGGCACCCATAAGGCCAAGGCTCCTGAGGAATGGCAACAATTGACCAATGCAGCAAAGACTAGCGATTGCAGCTTTTTTCCTCCTGGGTGCTTACAGCCTGAGACTGCTCATCCTCAGAGACCTCCCACCTACTCTAGCAAACCCTCCGCCTGCGACCCCACCTGACATTAGCTTTACCCTGGTGTGTCTGTCCTTTCTTTTATCTAATGCTGCCCCTAGCAGGATTCCAGGAGCCTAGGGCATCTCAATATGCCTACCTTAGGTGATGGCTGCTCAGAACCACCTGAACCTTCAGCAAGGCAGACTCCTCCGGCCTGTGGACCTTGCTGAGCACCTGTGGCGTGAACTCACAAAGTGGCAGCTGTGCATGGTCAGGTTTTCTTTTAGAGACAGGGTATTAAAGTGTATCACTGGCTGACCTGGAACTCACTGTGTAGACCAGGCAGACCTCCAGCTTGTAGTGATACCCCTGACTCTGCTTCCTTTCTGAAAGACACAGTGAAGGGAGTTTGCCTCGTTCACTGAGTCCTGTCTGCAGGGTTCCCTTTACAGTATTTACCCACATGGGGAAGGGTTCCCAAATGGCCCATCTTTTCAAACCTTGTTACTGCCTTCTCAATAAAGTCCTGAAGCTTGCTTGTGCTGTCATGACAACAATGTCATAATGTCTTCATCAACAGAAAACTTCACCTCCAGTTCCATGTATACCCAATCTTATTTTATATTGCTTTCAAGGTGGCACCTTAAAAAAAATATGGATCAATAATGGCTAAAGTAAAGGGTAAACAGCACTTCAAGTCAACATCCACTGTTCTGTGACAAATAAGATAATCTACTAGTCTGTGGGTAAAAACACTTGCCAGCAAGCCTGGACACCGAGGTTCAATTCTAGATCCCAAGTGGAAGAACTCTAGGTTGTTGACTCACATACCAAGAAAGCCCCCAAAATATACCAGGAAAATACGACAGGAAGAAAAGTGACAAAGCTCCACCATAGCCGACATTTAACAGCCCTCTCTCTATAACTGATACAACAACCAATTATGTGTATCAAGAAATGGAGGAGAGGGAAGAACAGCAACAGGAACAATGGGCACGTGCTGCAGTGTGGTACCCACTATCCCCGCAAGTGCAAAGGTGGGCAGAGTCCCTCTGCTGCCCTCACTCACAGGCAGCTCACTCAGGCTCCGGAGAGCAAAGGTGTCCTGAGCACTGCAGAATGAACCCATTCTGGAAGACAGGCATCCCCTGCCAAGACACAATAATCCGGAAAGGCCCCCAGCAGCAGCAGCAGCAGCAGCAGCAGCACAGTGACATCCACACCAGCCCGAGTTCCCCACAGAGCACAGTCACACCACAGCAGCTAAAACTGACACAGCCGGGCTTCATGCTCGGAAACCTTTACTCATAACCCTATCACAGTTCTTTGCCAAGAAACATGTACTAAAGCGTTGTTAAGCTCCCTGTAGTCTTAAATGAGAGTTCATCTTGATTGGATTTCAGTACCAATACTATTAATACAGCTGACCATATCATATATAAACTACAAACCTAGTAACTACAAAAGACTAAATGTTCAGGACCATCTCCCATCTTACCACTGTCCACTATTTCATATATCCTTGTATGGAACCATTTCTTGCTAGAATGGGGCAGGGTTTACTTTCAATTTGACTCATGCTGAGAAAAATATTCCACAGTAAGCAGGAAAGAGTTTCATTACAGCAGGATCGTTAAACTGACTGCTGGGGGAAATAATCATACAGCCATCAGGAAATAGCTGACAGTCTGTGTCAATACTCAACAGCCTGTAAGTGATGCTCAAAGTGGAGGACTGGAAACCACAATAAGGACACCAATGAAGTGTCCAATGTCATTCTTCTATAAGCCTTACTCAGGAACTCAAAGGTTTTTCCCTCTCCCTGGAGCAATAAAGCACAGATTGGGACTGACTTCCTTGGTACAAGAGGGGCAACTCAGAGAGAATGTGCTCAACTCTGTAACCTACCAAGCAGCCTGGGAAGTCTTTGGAAAGAATGCACAGGAGCCATGCATTCCTGTTGCTTGGCAACAGAACTGAAGCAGCCCCACCTGGGAGGGGGGGGGAGAAGGGAGGCTCTTCAGACTCAGGAAGCAAACAAAAGTAGAAACGTTTAAGAATCATCAGGTCGCTTTCCAAGGTTACATGAGCGTCACCCCCAGCCCAGGCTTCCCTTTGAATTTTTGTGACAGTGTGTTGTGAAGCATAGGCTGAGCCCCAAGGATGACCTTTAACTTCTGACCTCCTGTCTCCACCAAGTGCTGGGCTTTTGGAATGCACCACAGAACAGAAAGCAAAGCTTAGTGCGTGTCAGAGAAGCACCCCACCAAGTCCACCAAGTAGACAGTTTAGGGTAGGAACTCACTAACCATCTACTTCCCATTCCCTCCTCTTTTTCCCTCCCAAATATTTGTTTGCTTTGTTCTTTACTAGCTCCTGACCACAAATATTACTACGAACCCTTGACTCCCAGGCCCCTCTGGTTAGTTAATTCAGTTGTCTGAAGGCTCTGACCTATGTCAGGGTGAAACTACTCTAACAACAAAGCTCTGAAGCTTCTGGGGACCAGGAAGGCATTTCAGACAAACTCAGAGTCACCAGCATCTGGCAATATGATGGCCACACTTCTGGGTGGCTTGTGAGTTTTTTAGGTTGCAGGATGTTTCTCACCACCTGCCAGATGTCAGCAGTGGTAACTTGGACTACTGAAATGATAAGTCCACTTTGTGAATGTGACCTTGAGCCACAGAGCCTGTGCTCACAGCTGCCACCTCTGTCACAGCCATGCCCAAGTCTACCCAAGACCTGCCATGAACAAGGTCCACCCTCCTAAGGTGGAGATATTTAGGGAAAAGAAGTTACAACTGAAATTAAATATTGGTATACCATGTCCAAGAACATTAAGGTGATATGACCCCTTTCTGAATACTGTAAACAGTAGCTGTGTGGAGATGGCAGTAGTGGGCAGCAGAAATCACTGGGACAGTGGGCACAGGAGGCAAAAGCAAGTGTTAGAACCATTGGAACGATTGGCTTTTAAGCAGAGATCCAGCGCTGTTCCCCAAAGGGCCCGTTTTACTATGATATAGCAGATCATATACATTTTCTATGAAACTTTTGCTACATAAACTCTTGTAATATCTAAATAAGGGGGGGGGAGAGGGCATGACCTTGATCAGTGGGGAACCTAAGGAATAGGCTGCTGTGGAACAGAATAATTGTTTAACTAAGTAAGATGTGCTGCAGAATAACTGTTTAACTATGTAAAAGTGTATTACTTTTTATCTTGCCTACCTAAGGCACCTAATTGATTGATCTAATAAAAAGCTGACCGGCCAACAGCTAGGCAGAGAAGGGATAGGCGGGCTGGCGGGCAAAGAGAAAAGAGGATCCAGTCAGGGACCAGCCAGCGGTCTGGGGCCAGACAGACAGACAAACAAGGAAGAAATAGGAAAGCAGGATGGACAGTATACAGATGAGGTGAACAAGCCTAGGGACAACACAAAGATAACAGAAATGAGTTGATTTAAGTTAAAAAAAAAAAAAAAAGGCTAGCTAGAAACAAGTCTAAGCTAAAGCCAAGCATTCATAATTGATAAGTCTCTGTGCCATGAGTAGTGGGCTAGTAGTGAAAAAAAGGCCTGCTACACTAGGCTAGTTATTACAAGAAATTTCTAGACAGTCTGAAGAGAGAGAAAACAAGGAGGTAAAGCTAAAGAGTGAGGTTCTCGAGGACCCTTGGTGCGGGGCCTGGTGGCCTTCCAAGTCCTCAGAAACACTTGCTGTGAACAAGCTGCCTGAATTTCTCTTTGGACACTAATTAAACAAGTTTCCAACTTTAAAAAATCCCTATTAAAATCTTGAGGCAGGTCCCAGCTGGAGCACAGGGCAGCAGCTGTGGTGCAGGATCCCACCGACTTCAAGGCTCTAATGGCAGCGCTTCAGCTTTCCTCAAGGTGCCCTTCTTCTCGACTTCTGCTTCTGCCAGGCACCCAAACCTCGCTGTCCTACTTCAGGTTAAATGACTGCGCCCACACGCACACTGACCATGACTCCCCATTTCACAGGGGTCATCTTCATAGTTCTGGTAACTAACATGGAATGATTTCTAGAATGTACTATTAACTGACAAAAGTAAACATGCAAGCCTGGCAGTGGTGGCCACACCTTGAATCATAGCACTTGGGAGATAGAGGCAGGCAGACCTCTGTGAGTTCAAGGCCAGCCTGATCTACAGAGTGAGTTCCAGGACAGCGATGGATGGATGGATGGATGGAAGGAAGGAAGGAAGGAAGGAAGGAAGGAAGGAAGGAAGGAAGGAAGGAAGGAAGGAAGGAAGGAAATGAAGGCACAGCAGTAAGAATACAGACATTTCTAAGACCTTGTTAATATTTATATATTCAAAAAAATGACATGAGGAACCTACATCTAGACCACAACACAAGCACACTGGAGAAGTAACTTCCATGCCTTTCAAAACAGCATTTCTAGAATTGTATGCTTCAGTGCTATAAACTCTCCGCACTATGCTCAACACATTACAAACAAGCTACTAATAAACTATAAAACAGAAAGCTGTGGAGCTCCGGAAAGGTGGCTGGCTGTCTTGTGGGAGATCTGACTTGGGAGCACACTCTTGAAGCTCAGTGCCCAACCAGCTTAGTCAAATGAATGCGCTCCAGCTTCAGTGAGAGACCCTGCCTCAAACAGTAAGATGGACTTACTTTTATTATTTCCAATTACGTGTATGTGTGTGTGTGTGCAGGTAAAGTCATGCAGGTGAGTGCATGCCACTGGAGCTACAGGCTGATGTGGGTGCTGGATACCAACTTTCTGCAACTGCAGCAAGTGCTCTTAACTTCTGAGCCAACTCTACAGCATCAATAAACTTTTAAAGATGGAAAATGGGTGGTTAGGTGAGTAGGAAACACCACTAAGAATGTAAGATCTGAGGCAAACATTTTGCAAGTACTGAGTGCAGAGTCTGGGAAGAAAATGAGCTTTGCCTGGCAGAGAAAAGAGCTGCGAGGCTGTGATGATGGAGAAGGAGAAAGGTAGGGCACAGGGCAGAAGAGGGTGTGGCCAGAGCAAATGAAATCTAACACTCTTGGTGTCAGTTGTTGCTAGGAAAGTGACCACAGACTAGACACATCCGCCATTATCTCTACGTGGGCTGGCAGACCTGCGATTCTGAAGGCACCAGGGTAGGTAAGCTAAGTGTCCATGCCCCTGTGAGTTTCTCAAGTCTGGCTCTTTCTGAGACCTCCTCCTTGTATGACTCTGACTTCTCCCCAGCATAATTTCTCGTTGGTGAAGTTCCCCTGCCTCCATCTTTTGGGAACGCTATCTTACACAGGCCCAGGGGACGAAGCAGGAAAGTCTCCCA
This sequence comes from Dicrostonyx torquatus, assembly GCA_028555095.1. NCBI lineage: Eukaryota > Metazoa > Chordata > Mammalia > Rodentia > Cricetidae > Dicrostonyx > Dicrostonyx torquatus. The sequence goes on from JAQHUG010000005.1 coordinate 1,768,891, forward strand.
TCACATCTGCAACTTATATATGCCAGGTTCCCCTTGCATGTAAGAGCAGAGGCCATGGCAAGGCCATCTAAGGGCAGAGGTCATGACATGGACAGGTCAGGGCCTCAGCGTTCATGCAGTCGGTGCTGCTGCGTGGGAGCGGTATTCTTAGATCACCTGGCTGTGTGGGTAAAATGCTGAGTGGACAGGTGCGGAAGAGAAGCCAGTGACGTCAGTACTGATGGGTGCTTCCTATGTGCTAAGAAAATGGTATGCACAAAATCTAGGACGGTATTTCAGTTGGTTGGCTGAAAATGGAAACAGTTACAAGTTAATGACAGCCAATCAATTACTTCCTTGGAACCAACAGGAGTCCTGAGTTAATGGAATCCTGGCGTGTTCAAAGGAAGAGAGGAAAGGCACGTTAACAGGGAAAGGTCACACGATAAAAGAAGGCCTCAAATGCAAGATCTGACCTTCTTATTCATTAAGAATAATGAAAGTCTAATTCCAAAGCATGCAGAGAAATAAGCCAATAGAACAGAAAAGGAAAAAACAAAGCCATGAAACTAGCTTTTAAAAGGACAGGTGAAATGATTATTTTGTAAATATTTTAAGGAAAAAAGACAAAGTTTATCAAGATTGGAAAAAAAAAGCTGTAATGTCTATAATTTCAGCACTTAGGAGACTGAGGCAGAAGGATGGAAAGTTAAAGGTCAGACAGATCTACAGGTGAAGACACTGTCTCAAAAAACAACCAACAAGCAGAAAGAGAATAGGGCAGAGCGCAGTGGTGATGCCTACAGCCCTACAACCCTCCAGCCCTCCAGCCCTGCAGCCCTACAACCCTCCAGCCCTCCAGCCCTGCAGCCCTACAACCCTCCAGCCCTCCAGCCAAGGAAGGAACCCCAGGGCAGCTGTGAGGCTGAGGCCAGGCTGCGCTACAGGTCCTTTCTCAAGCTAAAATTACAAACAGTGAGTAACTACAGACTCACAGACATTCAACGCACAGGGAAGACTGGGAGCAGCCTGATGATAATAAATTTGAAAACATTGACAAAACAATGTCCTTTAAAAAAAAAATCACAACCAACAAAGTTCTCCCAAAAGAAACAGGTAGCTGGAACAGCACCTTGTCTCCTAATGACATTAAATTTACAGTTAAAACCTTCCCACTACAATACCTGAGGCCAGGTGGCTTCCTTGGTAAATTTACCAACCAGCTAAGAAATACTAAAGATTATATCCATCCATTTCCAGAAAGGCAGAAGTCAGCGTTCTTATGAGGCCAGCATGAGCCTGACATTCAGGGAAAGGTTGTCCTGATGAAGCTAACTGCAAACTTCCTCACCACTTAGCAGACCAGACTCTATATGCTGTTCAAATGTAAAAAGAAAACACTATGACCAAGAGGCTCCTTCCAGGGTTCAATCACTAATATAACGTTAACGAGCAAAATAAACAAAACACAACAGTCTTAAAGAGTCTGAACTCAGTTCATGCTCATGAGGTCAAGAAAAATCTTTGTGACATTGTCAGCGGCAAGCTGCTTGTGCTGACCCAATGCCTTCCACAGAAGCCAAGTACAGGACCAAGGCAGGCCTCACCATGTTGATTCACCCTGTTCCAAAATTCAGTATGAGAAGTAAGGGCAAGAGGCAAAGATGCTGCAATACACATCTCACTCAAAGATACCATGATCATCTACAACAAACAAACAAGCTTTCTCAACTGAAGGCTCCTAAATCTAAAATCTGAGTTTCACATGGATATCAATACAACCAGTTGTGTGGACAGCCATGGGCTAGGAATAAAAAATTAGAAGTGAAATTAAAAAGAAACACTACCTACAGTAGCATCAAACACAAAAATACATGAAAATAAATTCAAACATATAGTTGCTATGGTTTGGAGTTTTGACCCCTCCCAGGACTCATACCTGGCGAGTGGAGTCCCCATGTAGTGGTGCTTAGAGGTGTGGACATTTGTGAGAGGAGCCTAGCAGGTACAGGTCACTGAGGACACAGGAATGCTACCTCCAAAGGACAAACATAGCTCTCATGGAACCAGTTAGTTTTCAAGACAGTGTGTAGTATAAAACAGCAAGCTTGGTGGTTTCTACAAGCTCTCTGGTTTCCTGTCACTCATATGTGCTTGGGCCACTACAATAGCATCCACCAGGAAGTAATTCAGCAAGTGAACCTTCACCAAGAGATCACACCTGATGCTGCTGCCAAACTTTGACTTTCAGCTTTCAAAACTAAATAAACTCCTTTTCCTTACAAATGATACACTCTCAGGTGTTTTGTAATGGTAACAGAAAATAAACCTAACACAGTAACTGAGACAGTATACTGCTGGATAAGCCCATATTCATTAATGGGGCAGCAAAGAGAACCTGGATATGACCCGCATACATAGCATCTGACATTTATAGTAAAGTCTCTCAATAATTCAATGGAGAGAAAATGTCATTTCAACAAATGGCTGTTAGAAGAACTGGACATGCATATGCAATAAATAAGTCAAATAAAGATAAATAACAGCCTATGGAATGATAAAAGCTGTGTCTGCTCCTGACTCCAGGTTTCTGGTACAGAGCCCCAAACAGTCTTAAACAACCAAGCTGGTGGGTCTGATGACCTCGTGACTCTCCTGGGTCAGGGCTTAGCTTTAGCATTGGACTGGTCACTAGAAAACCACAGCCATGGTTAGAAGGTAAGAGCCCCACCCCCTCCACAAGAATGGGCAGGAATGACGGAGTGGAAGTGAGCACTCTATCACCAATGGGTAAGGACTCAAGCCCCCATGCCATGGAATAAGATCCCCACTAACACCAGGAAGCCAGGACTTGCTGGTAAGCACACCTAGTGTTCTCAGAGAGTGACAGGCCAAAGAAGCTGTGGCTTTACACCCTCGCCTCACTCCCACCTGCCCTGCCCTGAGCAGCTTGATTTTCCTTGGTAAGTGGCACTCTGGTTTCTGTGAGTGAAACTAAATTCTCACTCCAGATGCAGAAGGGGCATCTTGGCTTCTCCTGATGCTGTGATAAAAGTCCTCAACAAAGCAAGCTAAGGGAGAAAGATTTATCTCGCTTAGTCTGAGGGCATAATCTCTAACAGAGGGCAATACTGGGGGCAGCTTGAGGCAGCTAGAAGCAGAGACCAAGGAGGAACTCAGGAGCCCTCTTTATTAACCTAATCAAGATAATCCCTCACAGGCACAGGCTTGACTGGATGGCTAGTGCCCCAGCTGGCTCTAAATCCTATCAACTGGACAGTCTATACTGGCCATCTCAAAGGGATCCACACCGACTCTCCAGTTCCTGGCCAAGCCAATAGACAAGATCTCAAACTCTGCCACGAGCTCCCAAAGTTAGTACATACAGGCGTCTACCCAAGACTGTCTTCCCTTCAAATACCAATCACAAGGCAAAGCTTAAGGACAATTCACACTTCTGACTTCTGACCAACCAACAGGTAAATACGGGGTTTCCCTTAAAGCCCTGCCCAAACTCAGTAACTGAAAAAACTCAAAGAACTCAGAAACAGACCAACGTAAGTGGGGCGGGGGGGGGGGGGGGTGGCGGGGGGGAAGGGTGGCCTAGAACATCACTGCTGGGCACTCAAAACATGGATGAGCCCTGGGGAGGAGTCTCTTGAGGCAGGCCTCTTTCTTAGGTGCCCTAAACTCAAACTCTGGCCCCTCTCCACTTGCTAGGAGATGAAGGCAAGGGTACCAATTAAGTCCTCTAAATCCGTTTAGAGGCCCTGCCAAGGCCACCTCTTGACCAAAAACAGGCATTTTCATCATTCCACAGTGTTCATGGTCTCAAGGAGCTCGATACTGAGAACCAAAGCGAAACTACCTACAATTTTATTGTACCCTAACACTTCAACTCCTACTTCCCTATATACACACAAACCTAACTCAGAATCATCCTAGGTCCAGAGGGAGAGCACTAGGAATCAGGAGGGAGGGGCTATAACTTTGGAGCAGCCACCAGAAAGGTGCAAATAAGAAAAACATGCTAGATGTAAGCCTTCAGCCAGAAACAAACTGAAAAGGCAAGCCACAGAGATACTAGCAAAGCACACTAGATAAAAACAGATAGTTGTTTCGAATATAAAAAAGGAACTTAATGCAGTAAGAAGGCATTCTATAATAACATGAAAGACAATGATGGTGGCACACGCCTACAATCCAAACACTAGGGAAGCTGAGGCAGGAGAATCCTGAGTTCAAGGCTAGCCTGAACTACACAGGAAGATCGCACCTATAAAGATGAATGAGGAAGAGGAGAGAAGGAGATAGGGAGGGACAAGGCAGAAGGAGATGATGAATGAGAAAGAGGAGGAAATGGTGACAGAGAAGGAAGGGACAAACAGAAAATACATGAATTGGCACTGTACCAAAACCCAAACCTGTGACAAACAGGCAGAAGACAAGAGGCTCAGACTCACTAGAAAAAATGCAGACTAAGGCAATAATGCAACATGGAGGGCAGGGTGCAGAACAGGACCCAGGGCAGGATACTCACGGTGTACTGAGTGTGTCCTCAGACACACTCTGTCTCTTACACACACACACACACACACACACACACACACACACACACACACACACACACAAGCCTTTCAATTTGGGGATCCTGTTTTACTTGTGTCCGGCATCTAACCATCTAATTCAGAACCTTGTACACGGTTGGCAGTTACATAAGAACTGGTAACTCCACTCCTGAGTACTTACCCAACAGAATAAAAGCAGACACTGACAAAGACTTGTCTGTGAACGTCCCAGAAACCGCTGTAGTTTAAATGTGAACGGCCCTCCAAGATGTTCCACATCATCCCAGCCATGATGAACTGAGGCACCTCAGGCCCAACCAAGGCCCCCCCAAGCATGGAACTGAAACCTCCAACACTCTGAGCCAGAATGAGCCTTTCCTCTTTCACCATTCACCATCTCAGTTGTTTCATTAGTGATGCAAATGTGGTCCACAGAGAACTAAAAAGTGAAAACCTCAGGTAACCATTATGTGCTGAGCAGAAAACCAGCAGCTCAGGAAGCAATGCTCACCGGGAAAATCTCTATCACTGAAACACACACAGGCAAACACACCAGACACAAATGACCTACATCTCCCCTGCAATGTTCCAAACACCTTTGTCTGAGGAGACAAAGTAGCCTTTTAAGGGGGTCACTGTAAGGAAGAGGGAGCTCTGCAAATAAACACACTCAGTACACAATGAGTAACCTCATGGCCTAAACATGTTAAAACATCAACAACACACTGAAAAGTGGTATCACTACAAGTAATATATAGCCTCACTCAAGTATTTAGCAATGTTTTATGTAAAAAATTGCATGCAACAGGAAACAGCAAAAATTACCCTCTGCCCCTTGACTCCTCCAGACCTGACTATGTGACACACCATGCAACAGCCTAAGCCTGAAGCAACATTTAAATAGATTTCTTCATTAGTCAGAGACTCCCACATGCTATTCCTGTCATGACATCTGAACACACAGAATTTAACAATGCGTGCTGACGGTTTTAGTGAGGAGTCCTTAGTCATAACACAATTTACTAGAATTCAAAAGCAGAAGCAAAACGACCTTAACTTTTGGGGGAAAATACCCACACCGAGTATCATTCAGTGAAACACTCAATTTAGACTCCTGCACAGAGGACTCGCTACCAAGAACTATCTTCTGTTGAGAAACTGCAAGGGGCAAAGGTGAAGCTGGCTGAATTCTCATTTTAAACATTACGGTAAAAACAGCTCTGGGTATTTACTACTTGGTGTTACCACAGAGGCACAAAGACAAACAGCTGACCACAGGGACCAGCTTCTGGAAGCTTCTATGTGCTGTGCAGCCTAGCTAAAGAAATTTTCCACAATTTCATCTTAGGTGATATTACTAAAGACTGAACAGATCTTAAACATCTAGAAATAATTTGGAGCATGGATGCATGTGTAATGGGAGAAGGAGATGAACTTTAAAATCAAATACATAATTCCTATAAATCACAGGAGACAGGGCCACGTTGGGTTGATCATACACATGCGCACGCGCATGTACACACACACACACACACACACACCTCCCTGTGATGTTCAAAAGAGGCCAGCCATGAGCAAGCCCAGAAACTTGGCTTTAACCTACAAGGAAGCACACACTGTGCGGCCCACTGAGCCACGGAGACAGTAAGCACACTGACTCCAGAGAATTAGGGATGGGTGTTTTGTTTCCTTGAGGTCTCAGGTTAGAAGTCAAGGGGCTGGGGTTCCACACCCCGAGCAAGCACGGGGGGAGTAAGTCCTGAGTTCCACGGGCAGCACAGGCGTGTCACAGAACTCACCAAGCAGCACTCTCAGCCCAGTCCTTCACCTCACACAGTGGATCTGGCTTTCTCTGAAGCCTTGTTTCAGTCCCTACTTTTTCTTTTCCTTCAACAGTTTTAGCAATAATTCAGGAACTCAGTTACCACTACAATTTTAGTTATCAAAAAGAAATACACTAATACACTCTGTACTTTATTTAGGGTAACTTACTTCAAAGGTATGCTTAATGCCATGAAATGAAACTGTTATTTTCAGTAAGTTTCCAGATAAAAGTATTTTCCCCATCCAAAGTCGGCCTCGTAAACAGTCCACACAGCTGGAGTAACACTGGGCACATCTGCAAGCCCTCTCTAAGCATCCCACATTTGACAGAGCCTTCACCCCAAGCACCTGCTTAACATCCTAGTTGGCACACTGATGCACGTGGACATTTGTGTGAGAAGAATTAAAAATGGCTGAATGTCTATTGGAGGAATGGAATGCAGGGTGGGGCAGCAAGATTTTGTATATTTTTTCATATTTTTTAAATAGAATCTGCTTTTTAAATTTTCATTTGAAATGCAAGTAAAATACAGTTTCAATCCTACAGAAGAGATTTAAATAAGAAGTCAGGAACACTCAGTCCAAGCACTAATACTATATAGGAACCCTTTGCATGTATTACATGTAATAACTACCAGTTTCCACACATTTTAGGAGAAAAGGAAGGAAAAATAAACAAATGTCTACAGCTAGAAATACTGTCAATAAACAGAAGCATGGTCTGAGACACAAGTCAAAGACACTGTCAATTAATGCTGTCCGAGGGGTGAGCTGGGGCAGACACATGCTGAAGTCCATTTCAAATTGTCCTGAAACTACAAAACAGGATTTCAAAGACAGTTTGCTGTGCTCCAGAAACCTGAAGCTTTAAGTCTTCAGAAATGAACAAGGCACCACAGAGTATGGGTAGATGGGGAGGGAGGACTATATGCCCTGTGCGCCTCCCCAGGGTGGGGACATGCAAAGCTTTCAAAGGGCACGCAGGTGGGCCAGAGCTCCCAGATTCTGTTGCCTCTAGTACTTTAGAACAGATAACTAAGGCTTCAGTGGGTGCATGTTGAATAAATAACAAACCCAGCTGACCAAAATTAAGACTTTACAATTATATTGGCTTACATAGTGTCTTAAGTAGGTTTCTTTTGTGACCTTGAATGCATTTCACACAAGCAAACACAACAGAGCTTCTGGACTATCTCATAAATGTATCAAATACATTTATGAAAAGGACACTCTTTGGAGAAAAGCTGTGGATTAGGACAATAAACAAACTGCCCCAAAATTGTCTATAGTACAAATACTGAGTAACAGAATACAGAAGGAAGAAACAAAAACCAAAACTAAATGAAAACCACTTATGAATTAAAATATGAACAAATACCCTGACTGTGCAAAAAGTTTAACATACATAAAACAGATACTAGATTAACTTCAGATAAAGTAATCAGGCTGACTCAACATGACAAAGAGCGCATGGTTCTGCATTTGCATAGCCTGCAATGGACAACAGCAGACTGTACCAAAACACCAAAATCTCATCCAGACAGCATCACTCAGATAGCATCACTCACAGAGATGAAGGATACAGGAAAGCCAAGGATGGCTAATCACCGTGGGACTATCAGGGGGCCTGTCAGGACCAGTTGACAGTACCAGTGGCTGGCACACTTACCCAAAGTGCTCTGCCTTTGGAATGCCACCATCTCCGGTCTAAAATTCATGACACTGAATCTTAAAAAGCCTAGAGCACTCCACACTCCCAACCAGCTGCCCCACAGCCCCCGCAGGCCTAACAGCCAATCCCTGAGAGCCCTGAAAGTCACAGCCTAAGAATCCTAACGCTCTTGGTCTAAGTTCCTGAGAACCAGACGCGGCCTGCACACTGAAAGTCGCCTGTATCTACCAATTCCACAGCCTCAATTTAACTAGGCAAGAAGACAGAAATATTTGTAAGGAAAATGTCACCTGAATTCATTGTATATAATTCCTAAATGACTGACATGTTACCACTATTTTCACAGTTATTACAGTTAGCAGGCATTGCGAGTGAACCGTAGATGATTTAAAGTACATGGAAAGATGGGGGGCCTACATGTAAACACTATGCAGTTGTCTATGAGAACAGTCAGCATCCCCAGAGACTGGAATTCTGGGAAAGGAGAAAATCATGAGGAAAGACCCTAGAACCAGCCATCCCATCTGCCTTCCCTGGCAGACAGAAATCTGAGAACACCATTCCCACACGAAGGGCAGTAACCACCTTCCTGAATTACACAGTGAAATGTTACCTTTTTAGGTATGCTCCATTTTAAGGAAGCAGTAAAACCTTACTAGAGCCAGAATATAACTCATCTGCACTGGATGTACCCAAATCCCATAAAATTCCACAGCAGTCTGGGGTGAAGCCAGGCTTGTAAAGACGAGCACCCTGAAGGGCAATGAGCCACAGTCACTAGGTCTCCAAAAGAACGGTAAATATCCCACATTTTCGGGGCTGGCCCAGGCAGGCACAGCAGTTAATTCTTACTAAATAAACACTGGTGCAACGAATGACACTATAGGTGATTCCCTTGAATGATTAGAGGAATTACCCCGTTCACATTTCACTGAAAACACTAGTTTTATCACTAGCTTATGGGTCATGATTGCCTAGGTTGTTTACTAGGGGAAACAGACTCATTCTGCACCAAGGCTCAGAAGTTCTAACAAAGTAAACTGCAAGATAACAACCTTTAATTCTGGGGAAACATGACCCTAACAGAAAGTACAACCGTGTCACTAGTGTGAAAACACTGTGACCCATGGGCACACTCACAGAGATGGGAGACACTGTATCTACCAACCTTCAGAGCTCAGGCCTGCACCTAAGAATCCTCGATTAGGCAGATGTTGCCATTCAAGTGTTTCTGAGCAATCAGATGTACAAAGCAGAACGCTGTGACCTGAGACCTGGTTTCTCCCACTAAAGTTTCACAAGGATTGCTCATTTACCACAAATAATTATCTTAATGGCTCCAAGCATTTTTTTCAACTTCTAAAACAATCCACATGTTGCAAAATTGTCTTTCCAATGTTAACAGACTAAGAATATTCTTTTCTTATGAAACTGTAAAAATCTTTGGTAATAGTTCAAACCACAGAACATCTTAAGGGAGAATGGACCACTGCAAGGTATGTGACCAGCCCACAGTCTGACAGTAAGATTCCCTTCCAGGAGGCTGGAAAGACGGCTAAGTTCTCAGACCACTCTTTCAAGGGAGTTTAGCTTCTAACCTGTAGCTCCAGTCCCAAGGGACCCAGCCTTCTCTCCTAGCCTCCACAAGTGCCCACACACAGCATATGGATCCACACATGCACATAAAGAAAATGAATCCTAAAACAACAACAACAAAAGATTATTTTACCTACCAGCACAGAATATCCCGGGGACTTCACTCCTGATTATAACGGTCCGAACTTTCTTATCTGATTTCAATGCATCCACAGCTTTTGAAAGCTAAACCAAAGTAGGGAGGGGAAAGAAGAAAAAAGGAAAAAAAATCATTTTCAAAATCATGTCAACAATGTATATTAGTATTAGAAGCAAACAGCTTAATCTCACACTCACCATTTTGAGAAGATTTTTACTGAGTGAATTTTTCCCATAAGCTCTGTTTATTCCAAGCACCACAATTCCTAGTTAAGGAGGGAAGAACAGAACACACACTACGGTTAGTGAGGCGCTCAGAGAACAGCCTGCAGCATAAAGCTGAGTAACCTGGCACACGACCAATCTTATCATCTTAACCAAGGTTTCTTGCAAAGCTGGGCCTTTATTTCTACAGCTACAGCTTCCTTCTCAAAATCTTTTTTTCTTAATATGGCAGCTAAAAACATACCAAATCAATCGACGTTTACTATTCTCAGTTTACTTTAAGGGGAGATTTTCAGCGTCATGGGCCCTTCAACTCTTCTCTTTGAAAGCGACAGAATAGGAATCTGCAATTTCATGGGAATCGCCAAAACTGGGGAGGATACACAGTAGAAACTGGCAATCACAGTTTTATTCACCACCGTCCAGTAAGTGGCATACACAAGTCACAGCCTTGCTGCATGCAGGCCTCTGACCTGCTTTTCTGCAGCTGCTCCAGTCACTGGCAGCTCACTGCTTCTTGCTGCTTAACAGTGTCAGTACTTCTATGCCAGGCTTCCTCCTGACCTCTGCCCTGCACCCTTAACACAGCAACACTTCCATTCAGACCTACAAGCAATTCGGACTCAGCCCAAATAAAACAGATTTTACTTTATCTTTTCCATAAAACCCAAACTCCCCCTGCTCACTCCCCATTTTATCAAACTTTCATCTGAACTCAGGCTCTCCAGCCCAGCTGCAGCTGTCAGACTAACTTTCTGAACCCAGTTTCATGCACAGAATTCACCACTTGTGCAAAATCCTTCATTTACTACAACACGTCTGAATTCAATGGCCTGAACTGAGATCTGAAGTTCTGTACAACCTGCACTCCATCTTCTCCTCTAAGCATAAACTTTCACTGTGGGTCAGAAAAGCCTTCTCCAGCTCTCAGGATGGGCCTTATCTGTTCCTGACTTAAACCATGGCAAACTACACACATCCAAACACCCTCAGGGAGGAAAAAAGCTTGCGGGGGACTGAGGCCCTGAGAGGGTTCAGAGGCCTAGACCTGCACTGAGAGCTGCAGTCCAGGGCCTACAGCATTGGTATACTAGCTCACTCACCCCACAGCAACCCAACAGGCAGCCACCATTCTGTCCCAGTTATCTAGGAGAGGTTAAGTATGTGCCATTAGCAAGTCAAGTAGGTGGTTATCTAGCTCCACACCTAAATGACTGCACTACATACATTCAGTTTCCATGCAAAGTGAGGAGCTCAAGCCAGATGTACTGAGTACACATTATAGTACTCAGCTGTCCCATTAAATACACACCAACATGAATGGTGCTTGGCAACTCTAACCAGACTGACAAGGCCTGGAGCAAAAGAAGGCCAAGGAGTGGCTCCTCCAGACACTGCTGAGAAGCAGCCAGAAGCAGGGGAAGGAAAGTGAACATCATCGGGATGACTGGACTGAGACATGACTTGAACTAGTAAAGCACATCTCTAGGAGTGGCTATGACCACCCCTACCAGCTGCAACCTAATGAATGAACGAATAATCCCTTGATGGAGTCTTAGTGTGATGGTGTTATAGGAAAAGTAGCAAAGGCAGGAGGTGGGCCTGGCTAGAGGAAATGGGTCACTAAGTGTTGTGTCTTTGGGAGCTGTATCTTGCCCTGGTCCCTTCTTATGTCTCCTCCCTCCCTCTGCTCACCATCCTTCATAAAGTGAACAGCTTTCTCCACTGATATGGGATTCCCCTCTGTATGCTGTGATTACCATTAATGAATAAAGAATCTGGCTTGGCCTACAGCAAGGTAGAGCTTAGTTAGGTGGGGAAAACTAAGCTGAATGCTGAGAGAAAGGAGGTGGAGTCAGAGAGAAGTCATGGAGACGCCACCAGAGACAAACATGTTGGAACCTTGCCAGTAGGCCACAATCCTCATGGTAAAATATAAAATAATGAAAATGGATTAAATTAAGATGGAAAAGCTAGCCAATACGAAGTTAGAGCTAATAGGCCAAGCAGTGTTTTAAATAATATAGTTCCTGTGTGGTTATTTCAGAGTCTGGGCAGCCAGGAAACAAACAGCAGCCTCTTACAACAAATTGGTGCTCCAACGTGGTTGGCTAAATCCACATAAAACTTTAGAAGGCTTGGAAAGGATAAAAACAAAATATAGTTGCATTTCTTTTTCAGATGGGCTCTGATTGCTGGCGGCATGCTGCAGCTCCTTTAAGAGAGGTTTTCCTGATTCAGCAGTAGCAGAATAAAAAAAGGCAAATGGCTTTGAAACAGTGGTTTGTTGGGACATGCCGACAGCGTGAACTGGCTCTTTCAGGAGGCCAAGCATTTAAATGCGGTCTATGAGCAGCATGCTGTAAGATACTTAGTGGCAGTATGGACAAACAATTATCAGAGTTGAGGTGGTGAGGACAGCTCCCACCCAGCAGTCTCAGAGGCAGTGAATGGACTTCCACCATGTTGGACAGGGTGGAGCAAGCAGGCAGGGCCATATTTGCCCTGGCAATGCTACCACTTAAGTTCATAAGAAGGGCTTAGCATTTTAAGAAGCACTTCTAGTCAGAAAAGGATTACAGATACACAATAAAGACAAATCCAAATAAAAAAAGACCTCTAAATGGGTCAGTGTTGGATAAATGTATGTAGGCTTGGGAGAGAGAAGAAAAAGAGTATAGAGAGTTGGAAAAGAAGTAAATCGTTTAAAAAAAAAAACAAAGTTTTTAAAGAGACAGAATTCACACAGTCATAGATTAAAAGGAGTAAAGAAAAATAAGCCACGTAAAGATAAAGATGAAAATATATAGAGAGTCTGGATTATGTATATTATTGTGTTTTCTTTCAATTTTTTGACTGTGCAGGAGCTAAATAAAGAGAGACATTTCATTTGTATGGGCTGCTAAGCTAAATCAGCATAAATACTTTAAAGGTTTCTTGACTTCAAAATTTGGGTCTAGGGATATGTTGTTTTGGAAAAGAGGTTCTTCTTTTGTTTCCATAGAGGATGAGAACCTGTGGAATCCTTCCAGACTAATATGGTTTGATGGACCAAGAACTCCTGAAAGTTCGCTGTGAACACCCCCAAAAACTACTTGGCCCAACAAAAAGGAGGAAGTGTTTGGTGAGAACTACACCCATATTCCAAATAGCGTTTATAAATGTTTGTTTACATTTAAAGGAGGATATGCTACAGAGATTTGCATTGGTATAGATCTTGTTTTACTGATACAAATTTAAGGTCAATTTTGTTATATGTATATTTCTGTTCTTGACTAAGGTATTGTGTTTGTACAGCTCATTTAAAAATGTATAATTATAAAATATAGGTTAATAGAGTCTTGTCTATAATAGTCAAGCTTGTAGTCATGTTAGGTTTTCTAGATATATAATTCAGTTAGATAAGTAGTCTTCAAATATTTCAGAGATCTTCAGAATATGGCATTTAAATGTTTTAATAACTTAGGACTTTTCATGGCAATGAGACACATCTCCTCCTGCAGTACCAATTACTTCAAGAGGATGATGGAGATCGAAGAGGCTCCTTATGGAGTTTGCTAGCCATTTGGGCAAGAAATTGCTCTTGCCTGGACTGCTTGATGAACTGGACATGCAGGACCCACAGAGAAATGACTGCTGAATTTGCCTAAAGGTAAGACCGTCCTTTGGGGTTCCTGCTTCATGAAAGAGTCTGCCAGACATTCTGCAGGACACAGAAGAAAGTGACTGACAAACTGCTAATATAAGCAGAACTGTCTTTGAAATATCCTGCTTTGTTGAAAAGTCTAAGATATTATTGGCCTGTAAGCTAAAGATGGATGCCCCAATAGTACAAAAGAACTTTGGGTGACTGTCCAGGCA
>JAQHUG010000005.1:1783403-1814862 GCA_028555095.1 Dicrostonyx torquatus
AGGAAAGGAGGGAGGGGGAGGGAGAGAGAGAATGCAAAGTGGCATTAAGATGGGAAAGAGAAAAGTAAAACTTTCCCCCACTCAAAGGAGACATGATTATCTATGAAGGAAATCCCACAAAACCCACAAAAAGGAAAAAAAAAAACCTATGGCGCATGCAGCTGTAGAAGAACCAACTTTGGGGAGAAGAGATAAACCACGCCCTATACAACTGCAGACTGTAACTCTCCTCCACCAGCAGACAGGCCCAGCTGCAGCTCTGCTCACTAACTCACTAAATGCAGAAGCTTTACCCAGTCACAGAGGAGTTTACACTCTTCTCAAACTCAAGAAACATCAGTAAGAGATACCACACCGGGGGTGAAAACATAGTGCACTTCTGTAATCTCAGCACTCAGGAGGCTGAGGCAAGATCACAATTCTAGGTCAGTGTGGACTATTCTGCAAAGCTATGTTAAAAGACAAGAAACTGAGGGTTGGAGAGATGAGATGGCTCAGCGGCTGAGAGCACTGGCCACTCTTCCAGATTTGATTCTGCCACTCACATAGCCGCTCACAGCTGTCTGTAACTACAGTTTCAGGGGATCCAACACCTTCACACAGACAAAACACTAAAGCACATAAATTTTTTTAATTAAACAAATTTTTAAAAACAAAAGAAAATGGAACTAGGACAGCAAATTAATTGCAAAGGAAGGGAAAGGTGAAAACCTGCAGAATCGATGGCAGAATTAATGATAGTGGGAAAAGAAAACCAGCACAGAAAGTTCAACGTAACAAGGGTAGTGTGTGCATGTGCGTGCGCACCCTGGGCTAACATCAGGTGTCCTCTACAGTGAGGCAGTCTCTCAACTGAACCCAGAGCCAGGCGTTCTGTCCAGCTCTATGATTTCCACTCTCTGCCTTCACACCGGGATCACAAAACCAATTGCACAAAGCCCACCCGGCCACCAAGCCCGCTGGGTGTCTGGGTGGGCTCTATAAATCCAAACTCCAGTCTTCACACATAGATAGTAAGCACATTAAACACGTGAGTCAACTCCCTAACCCCAAAAATGATGTTTTTTTTAAAGATGAGTAATTTGATAAGCCTCTATCAAAGAAACTTGAACAATTCTCAAAAGGCTCTGTAAAAAATAGAAAAGAACCGTGTTCTACCTCAGTCCACAATGTTAGTTAGCATCAAACCAGATAAAGATTACAGTAACAGAAAACTAAAGACCAGTATATCTCCTAAACACAGATGCAAATAAAATACAAGCATACTTAACCACAACCACATGGGATTTCCTTCAGGGTAGAGGTGTGGGTCATTATTGAAAAGCATTTAAAGTGATCCATCATCTCAGCAAGCTAAGCAAGGAAAGCCAAGATTATTCCAGAAAAAGTACTTGACAAAATTCAACAAGATAAAAATTCACTCTACTGATGGAAGAAGCTTCCTCAACTGAACCGGACTCAGGCAGCAAAGTCTGGATAGTGTCCTCCACAGCCCAGAGCAGCAGGAGGAGGGAAATCCAGCAGTGTAAAGGAGCAGGAGAAAGAATGACGTTCAAAATGAAGCAAAGCCATGACCTGCCATATATGGGAAACACAGAAAGCATTACGACAAATAAAAGACACGCACAGTACAACGTCTCTGGAAAGAACTCCAGAGGATTCCTACACATCAGCAATGAGTAGCTGAAAAATGAAACAAGTCCTTCATGACAAGAAGCAGAAATGGAGCCAGTCAGTGCAGACAAAACTATGAGGGGGGTTCTGAGAGAGGGAGCAAATGGAGTGTCCTGTTGAAGAGAAGAGGGTTTATGTAGTTTGATTTTTCGAAAATGATCTAAATTGAAGCTGGTCAAGAGCACTTGTTGCTCTTGTCGCGGCCCTGAGCTTGATTCCCGGCATCTACATCAGGTGACTTGAAACCACTGTTAACTCCAGATCCTGGGGATCCAACAGCCTCTTTTGGCTTCAGTGAGCACTGTACTCCTGTGCACATTTATGCACATATGCACACACATATATACATAAATCTTTTTAAAAAACAAAAATAAAAATGTTCTAAATTTGGATTGTGTTGAGAGAGCATAGCCTTATTGAACATTATGGCCCATCAATCATACCTCAATAATTCAAAACTCTAACTTTATTATTGAGATAATTCACATATTCATAAAATATATGGAAATAAACGTACTGATATTTTGTTTGTAATCTAACAAATAAAGGTTGCCTAAAGATCAGAGTGCAAAGCTAAGCTATAGAGACCAGGCAGTGGTGGCACACACCTTTAATCCCAGCACTCAGAAGACAGAGGCCCTGTGAGTTCAGGGCCACCCTAGGTTAGATGAGATTGAATCTGTCTAAAAGAGAAACAGAGCTCACACAAAGGTGATCACATGCCTTTAATCCCAGCACTAGGGAGGTAGAAACAGGAGTGATATGGCTGGGTAGAGAGAGAAATGTAAGGAGGGAGGAGATGGAAGCTCAGATGCAGTCTGAGGATTCATAAAGAGAGCAATAAGTCTGAGGTTGCATAGAGACAGCACCCCGTCTGAGGATTTGTAGAAACAGGATCGCCCCTTCGATCTGAGCATTGGTAGAGAAAAGAACTCTCTAGTGGCTGGTTGTTCTGCTTCTCTTCTTTCACCCTCTAATATTTGACTCTGAGTTTTATTTATTAAAACCAATTAGAATTCATGCTATAAATATATATTTTAGAACATGAAGAAAGATGTGCTAGCAGACTTCTGCAATGTACCAGCCTACCATGGATAAAGTTGGCATAAATAAACGCCACGGAAGGGCTCAGAGAAATCTCTCACCAGATCTTTGCATCTAGAGTGAAGGATGAAGAAGGTACATCAAGAATGACTTCTCTGTTCACTCGTTCATTTGTTACCTGTCAGAAACTGTCCCAACAGTTTTACAAAGACATCTTTAAAATGGGCCATGGTATAGTCCAAGTTTACTACTCTACGGAAAAGAAAGTTCCTAGGGGCAGAGAGAAGCCATTCCCAAAAGCATATGCAGAAGCCCAAGCAGAAAGGGCTGCAGAATAGCAGGTCGGGGCAGAGGTCCGGGTGTGAGCTGCAGGGTGTGAGCTGACTAGGCCCAAGGGAGAAGGCCTGCAAGCAGAAGCTCCCCAGCACACCAACATGAAGAGTGAGCAGGAAAGAGGGTGACTGAAGACAGCGGGGACGGGACGGGGGACGGGACTAAGAGGGGCCTCTGCAAGCCAAGACAAGACCTCTAAGCTACTCTAAAACTGAGTAGGATGAACAAAGACGTAAGTAAGAAGAAATAACCACCAGGGAGACCTGGCTCTCTGAGAAGACCCCCACTGCAAACTACAAACAAAGCTCTGACAACAGCTGCAAGCCCACAGCGTTCTGCAAGTGCCGACCTCTGCCACTGGCCTAAACCTTACACAGCTGGGTGCTTCTCTCGTTCCAGAGGGTTCTCATATTCCTGAGAGGCTGAGAGCAACAAATTCTGAACTCATCACTCTGACAAACCCCCTGGGAGACCTTAAGAATGTGCTGATGGGGGGCTGGAGAGATGGCTCAGTGGTTAAGAGCATTGCCTGCTCTTCCAAAGGTCCTGAGTTCAATTCCCAGCAACCACATGGTGGCTCACAACCATCTGTAATGAGGCCTGGTGCCCTCTTCTGGCCTGCAGGCATACACACAGATAGAATATTGTATACATAATAAATAAATAAATATTAAAAAAAAAGAATGTGCTGATGGAATCCACTCAGGTGGAATCCACTCAGGCCACAGTACCTGCAGCAGCCCCTCCCCTCTCCTAGACACACCAGGCGCCCTAAGGGGATGTCTCACCTGGAGAAGTGAGTTTACATCAAAGGGGGGATATTGGTGGCCACATGGTCTGAGCCCCACCCTTTCCCCTACCTAGCCTGGGAATCATCTAGCCTGGGTACAAAATTCTGCTGTGAAATTACAACCATCCTCAAAGATCTGTGAAAGATCACCACTCCTGCCTCATCCACCCATATTCCACTCTTCAGAACCCCCTCAATGCTGTGTCTCTGGTGCCAGGGCCTGAACTCTCCTGAGTCCCTGCCATGCTGTTTGCTGTCTGTCTGTTCATGGCAAAAACTCTAGTAACTCAAACACCAACAATCTGCCTCAGTGTCCCTCTTAAACCTACCTTTTAGAGACTCCATCTGGCAGTTACCCCAGCCCTCACATTTTCCTTTGCACTCCCTTACAGTTGGCTCAGCGGTAAAAACAAAGCAAAGCCTGCACTGTCATTTCTGTCAATCGTCAAGAATTCTGGGTCAGTCTTAGGGCCGGGGTGTCCTAACTACTGATATTTACATTAAAGATTAAACTGAAAGTATTGCTGTTTAGCAAATCATCTTCCATGTGCTATATCTTCTCCTGCAACGATCCCATCACATCCCAATTTAAAGACTTCCCAGATGTTCTGTGTGGATTTGCATTGAACATGCACTCAATTTGGTACATATAGTTAGCCATATTCCCGAACCCTTCGTAAGTAACGTGCCACTGGGGCATACAACTTAACTGAAACACGAGCACCCCTAAGCTTACCCCAAAGACTGACATTCAAGGCTTTAATGACTCTAGGCCTGTCTAAGCTCCCAGCTGGGGGCATCCTGCTACTCCCTCATACCAGACTTGCCTTCTGCGGTTTCCCAAATACATAGCTCCATCATTTTGACCATTCCATTGTCTCACACGACTTGAATGAACAAGAAGCAAAATGAGTCCCCATACTCCTGAGCACTTCGTGCAGGCTACCTACTCATCAGGCACAGAGCCCGAACGTACCATCTCATCATTCTGCTTGATGCATCGGATGGTTGGAGAACAGGGGAACCCGCTTCAGAACCTTCATTTTCCATTGCCTACAGAACGCCTTGGAGTGGGCTGCGTGGCTCAACCCGGTGATCCCAGAACTCTTAAGTCTGAGGATCTTCAGTTCCAGGGCAGCCTAGGCTACACAGGGAGAGATAAACCCTGCAGACACTGCAGGGTTCTCCACAAGCCTGTAAGCATGCATCATCTGACCTTCAAAAAGACAGAAGAGCTTCTTAAAAGACAGCCATCCTGACTAACTTATTTTCCATTTCTACTTAACAGATTCCAGCACTCTAAATAGAGTGCAATGAGTGGTCCTCTCTTCCATCGTGGGCAATACCCTATCCCACCTTCTCCACCCCTGTAGCAAGGCTAACACTGCAACTAAAAGGAACTTCCCCAATATTCCTCTGCATCCTACCTTTGCACTGCTCCCCCACACTCTGTCTCCCAGAACAGGGAGCCCAAAGACAAGATGAATATGTTTTATTTGCTCCACGGAGCTCAGGAAGGGAAATAAATAAATAAATAAATAATAAATAAATAAATAAATGTGCCCAAAATTCTTTAAGTGGAATGCAACAGTCCCCCAAAACTAACTCTCTCCGAGATAAAATATGCAAAAGAAAACCATGACTCTCTAAGATCCTCTCGGATAATAAAAGGCATCCCCGCTGCAGCTCCTACAACTCTCGCACTGACGCCGAAGGTGGCAGGGAGCTATTACACAGCAAGAAGCATCCCTGGCCCAGAACTGAATCCCCGGCCTTGACCTTGGCTGGAGAGACCCCAGACGCGAGCAGCAGCACCGTGCGCGCTGAACCCGGAGGGCCACCATACTCCCGGCGGCAGAAGCAGCCGGGCCGACCTCCGCGGCCTCGCCCGCAGCTCACCTCGGTTCTCCTCCTCCAGGTGCCGCACGCGCAGCTCGTCCTCCGTCTTCACTTCAGAGCTGTAGCCCCTCCTCGGGGCGGGATCCCCGGCCCAGGCCACGGGGCCGAGCCGCGCACAGCAGGCGGCCACCAGACGGACGCGACCCGCACTCAGGCCGCCTAAAGCTCCCGGAGCTGCCACCGCCATGTTGTCTGTTTACAGCGGGCGCCCGCGGCCAGGCCCCGCCCCCCCGTTTGGAGACGCGCACGCGCAGAACGGCCTCTGGCGCCCTGCCCCCGCCCCTTGTGTCTGGCCCCGCCCAGACCCTCTTTGCCCTGATGGTTATGGAGAGGCAGGTCTGTGCTGCCAGTGAGACATTAGTCTCTTGTCACCACAGAGAAGAGGCATCTTTAAAGCTATGAAAACGCTAAGGGGACACATTCTGAAGTACTAGAGGGATTTGCCTCCCTGCTCTCCTTGAGCCATAGTCTAGGGTTGTGACTTCCGTAGGGAAGGAAAGATATACACCCTTGTACCCCTCCTTTTGGATGTCGAAGTGTTAAAAATCCACAAGGAAAAGGAGTTTCCTCCTGGAATCCCAGGTGGGGACGGGGCAGTTTGGAGCCTTGAGGTCAGTCAGAGGAGAAACTTCTCTCCAGGCAAAAGAGTCACCGGTCTGTGTCAGACCATCTTGCAGGAGAGATGGGGTCAGTGATGGATGGGACCTCACCCTGACCAGGACTATCTAGCTAGACATACTCCTCCATTTAAACCTAAACCTCATATCAGGACCTTGAAGATGGACTGGGGGTCAAGGACATCATAGGACCTCTTTGTTCCTCTTCCCAATGTGGACACACTGAACTAATCTCTAATTGGCCTATTAAAGCAGGTGGCTGAATCTAGTTGATCAGTACTGCCAGGACCTCAGGCTCGATACTAACGACTCCCATCACAAGGCCATTGTGTTAAGAGAGCAGAATGGTGAATAAAATTGCTTCATTCCCTTAGGTTTGGTGGGAAATGGCGGCAGCTCAGCCTGGGACCTCTGCTTGTCATTAGATGTAAACCTAGCAAGTGAAGGGGAAAGCAACAAGTAGGGAACTAGACCCACCTGCCCACCTGTGGGGACTTCCTGGAGGCCAGTGTCCCAACAAAAGCCCACCCCAAGGAAAGCTCAGCTGAAGCTCAGGCCCAGGAACAGTTCTGAGTTTAGGGCTCCTCCCGAAACCTCAGGTCAGTTCTGTAAAGATATTTATTAGAGGGCCTTGTTTGAGAATTTCCTGCTACCGGGCTTTTGTCAACGCTCCACCCAGGGAAAGCCTATTTAGGAATAGTGTCTAGTCTTCAAATTGTACCACTGTTACTAAGTTTAAGGGTTGGCGCTTGTGTGCCTCAGAGTCCTAACAAACCAGGCTCCACCATGTGTCCTCGGTAAGCCAATTAAAAAGTGAAGAGCAGAAATGGGAGATTGATTCAAATATGTCCATACTGGAAAGAGAGACAGATTCAATGATGCTTCAAGTCCTTCTTCAATTTAAGTAGAGAAACAAAGTCATGCAGAACCAGGATAATGTGTGGTCCCCTCCATCACTGACCCAGCATTTTCTATGAGAAATACCTGGGGGGGGGCAGGGATTCCAATTCCCTGGGGAATCTAATTTCCCAGTATAAAGTTAGAGGGAGTGATAGAATGTCTCTTTAGAATACTCCCAGTCTTCCCAGACCAGGAGATTACACGCTGGCCATAGAAATTCTGATAGAATACATTATGTTTGGCACCCTCAATGTTCCACCTGCTGGGCTTGTAGCCAGAAGGAAAAGAGCCAGTAGAATTGCAAGTGGCTGGTGCTACAATAATATGACAATGACCTTGGGACAGCCTCTACCGTGAGTTCTGTCAAGTGCTACTTGGGAAGTTGTTCTTAAAAGCAGCTTGTATCCTTTTTCCAAGAGTAATGTTCCTTTTGCTAAGTGCTGAGATTGCTAGTGGTATGGTTTATGGTTTCTCCAATTTGGTTTTGAAGTCTCTAGGCAGATAGGAGGTATGGGGGTGAAAGGGAGGCCAAACAGTGGGAGGGAAAGTGAGGGAGAGAGAGAAAGAGAGAGAGGAGAGAGAGATTAAGGATGAGAGCCAGCTGACATGGTGGCTCCAATTGGTGGGCTTAGAGCAAGCCCCTGTTTGAGTCAGAGGGTTCATCTCTGCACACCTGGCAATCCGTATAGGGTGAGGAAGTCACGGACTGTCCCATACGAAGGTAAGACAGACGTCTGAATGGATCAGATTAAGAACTGGGGGCAGGGGAGGACAGACAGACAACTGGAAACCAGCTCCATCAAGGGTGATTTGGCCCTGTCTCAGGGATTAAAAAAAAAAAAAAAAGTTAAATTGATCTTTAAAACAGATGCAGAGTCAACATAAAATTTCAAGACTCCATTGTACTGGGAATGCACCCCACCCCCCCATTTGTTTATTGCTCAGTTGGCTTTTTACAGGAGATCACCCTATACTGCCCAGGTTGGCTCCCAGCTGGACATCCCTCCGGAAGAGTCTTTTGTCAGACTCACTCCCTGAACTGAGAAAACCATTTGCGTCCTTGACAGGTTGTTACAAAAACATTTGGAAGGGCACAAAGGGCCTGTCAGGTGAAGTGGAACACCAGGTAAGGCCCAGAAGCTTCCTCTGGTGGATGGGTTAGGGTACAACACCCAAGATCCTCTGGCCTCCACAGGCTTGGACATTCACATGCACAAAGGCTGGCAGCAGCATATCCCACCCCATCCCACACCCACACCTCTTCCCCTCCTCTTCCCCGCTGAGCCTGGGATCATGAAACCTAAGCAAGACTGGACAGGGCACCAGGTCACTAAGCTGGCGTATTTAGCACCTGGGAAGTATTAAGCAAGTTTTGAAGGAGGATATTTTCAGCTTCTGATGTGTCTATTAAGATGGGATTCACAGAAAGGCAAGGAGTACCTGGCCACTTCGATGACAGTATGGTCCTCTTCCCCACTTATTCAAACAGATAAAGAGTGGGAATTGGCCACAAAACTGTCTAGAAACCAGCCTATTGCTCTTTATCCCTCTTACTTTAATAAGTCTGCAAGCACACCCTCCTGCTTCTCCTAAATAGAGTCCCTTCTCTGTTGCTAGAGAACCAGAAATCTATGGTTTGATCTCTGTCCTGCTGTAGCCCTGAAATTCATGGTTCCTTGTGTCTAGTGGGGGGAATTATATTCTGTCCTCTAACTCCTTTGTCCTCCTGTGGTGGAAAGGGGACAGGACAGGGTGTCCAACGAGCTCTAGCCGCCATAAACCAGGTGGCTTAAACAACAGATTTTATTTCCTCATAGATGTGGAGGTTGTAATCCAAGGTCAATGTGCTGGCAGGGTCAGTTTCTTCTGAGGCCTTTCTTCTTGGATGGCAGATGGTCACCTTCTCACCATGTCCCAGCTTGACATTTCCACTGCATGCACCTGTCCCTGGTGTCCCTTCCTCTACTTAGAAGGACAGAAGTCCTGGTGTAGCAGGTCTGGCAGAGGTGAGGATGTTCTAAAAAGACATTCATGTCTTTCAATCTGACTTTGAGATTATTGAAACAATGGGCCCCAAAGAAATGGAAATCTCCCCACTAGGAGTCTCATGCTGGGAGAAGGAAAAGGTACCAGCCAGGGAGAAAACTTGACTCCTAGAAAGAGATTTCACACAGTCCCTACAACTCATTAAACCACTTTGCATGATGAGACTGGAGCCCAAATAATATAGGCAGTACCACACCTTCACAGGACTACTTAGATATTCACAGCCTTGGCCTCTAGATTGAGTTAGAGGCTTCCCAGGATCTCTTTGTTCCTAGCTCCTCTTCCCAATGTGGCCACATTGAACAAAGCTCCCTTGCCCACTTTCCACTTTTTTGTTTTGCTTTTTGCTTTTTGGGTTTTTTGTTTGTTTGTTTGTTGAGACAGGGTTTCCTTCTGTAGACCTGGCTATCCTAGAACTTTCTCTCTGTAGACCAGGCTAGCCTTGAACTCACAGAGAACTGCCTGTCTCTGCCTCCCAAGTGGTAGGATTAAAGGTATTTGCCATCACTGCCCAGCTCTCTGCTTTCTACTCTTATTTGACTCTTTTAATTGTCTTGTTGAGGACAGGTGGCTAGACCTAACTTGGGCCACTAATTGTAACCCTCAAGTTTATTAACAAACAGTCTTATAGCCAGACTCCACCCATATGAGCCTCCCAGCCTTAATTACTTCATATTCACACAGGAATGCAGAGGATTTCACTCCATGCACTTGGGAGAGTCATAGCTCAGTAGGAGAAATTATTTTATTTGTTCATTTATCTAAAGTCTTATGACAGCCCAGGCTGACCTAGAACTCCAGCTCCATCATTCTCAGCCTGTCAAGGTCTACACCAACAGAGATCACACAACAGAGGACTGAATCCCTGGGTTCCCTGCAGCCAGCTCTGCTGACCTATCATCCCTGTGCCCTGACTAACCCTGATCTGTAGCAATGCCTCAGGTAATGACAGTACCAGCAGCCTGATCCATCTGGGGCTCACACGCACTCTGTCTCACTTGCTCACACATAACCATAAGAAGCATTTTGTCAACAATCACATCAGTAATAAGCTTCAGAGCCCAGGGAAAATCCAGGCAAAGTTCCTTCATGACCCCCCACGTCCCTGCTACTGCCTCTCTTTTCCCTAGGACATCTGCTTATGCATGTTCCATCTTTACCATGCTGAGCATGGTGTCCTCATCGTGGAGACGCTGGTCCTGCAATGCTTCCCGTCCAGGCAGAGTACATCCTGCTTACCAGGCATGGCACACCTGTGATCCTAGCACCCAGGAAACTCAGCAGGAAGACCACTGTAGTTCAGGTCAGCCTGGGCTACACAGGGAGCTAAAGGCTAACCTGAGCTTCACTGTGAGTTTGAGTCCACCCTAGGCTGCTTGAGACCCCATCTCAAATAGCTAAGCTGCTGCTTTCAGAAGGTTCATAATAGAGCAGCAGATGACAGCTCAGTCTCCTCTCTCTCTCTCTCTCTCTCTCTCTCTCTCTCTCTCTCTCTGTCTCTGTGTGTGTGTGTGTGTGTGTGTGTGTATATGTGTGTGTGTGTGTGTGTGTGCGTGCTTTGTGACTTTCCAGAAACCTGTCCCTCAACGCAGCAGATAGAATCTACTTCAAGGTTCTGAAGTGCTGGTGTGTCAGGCCCATGGTGGTCTCTCTGAACAAAGCATCTGTTCACGAACATCACAGCAAGAAAAGTTGCCATGCAGGATTGCTGGGCCTGGCTGAGTTGCAGCAAGATCAGGATATAAAGCCAGGCAATTCCATGGTCCTTCTGCAGGGCAGGGAGCAGCTGCCTGAAGTCAGGCCTCCAGTCTGTTATAAGCTGACTTTTCCACTCTCTGAGAATGCCCTCAAACACATTAGTTCTTGTAATTTTTATTGCACTAATAAATACTACCTGAATGCAAACCTGTGGTTAAAAGTACTCATACAGCCAGGAGAGGTGGCCATTAATCCCGGTGCTCTGGAGGCAGAGGTAGGCAGATCTCTATGAGTTGTGCTTGAAGAGTTACAGGTTAGCCAAAGCTACTTGGTAAGACCCTATCTAAAATAAAATAAAATAAAATAAAATAAAATAAAAAAGTGTTCAAGCTGAATAGAGTTTTGTAGAGGGAAAAGCATCCATGATACATAAGTTTTGTTTTGGTTTGGGTTTTGGTTTTTTGAGGCAGGGTTTCTCTGTGTAACAGCTCTGGTGGTCCTGGAACTCTTTTTCTAGAACAGGCTGGCCTTGAACTCACAGAAATCATCCTGCCTCTGCTTCCCAGGTGCTGGGATTAATGGAGCGTGCCACCACATCTGGCATGAAATCATGGTTTTTTGACAGGAAAAGCTCAGTGTGACTTGCTGTGTGCTTTTAAAACGTTATTTGGTGATGTGGCGATACAAAAGGGCTTGCCTCTCAAGGTTGATCTCCTGAGTAAATTGGGAGCATGGGGACCTTGGGGTCCATGAAGATGAAAGGGGAGAGGAAGGGAGGGCAACAGAGAAAAATGTAGAGTTCAATAAAAATCAATAACAAAAAAGAGTATGCAAAGGCTGGGAGTGTCTTAGCTCAATTATGTGTTCACAGAGCACTTGGGAAGCGAGCCCTGGACTCCATCTCCAGTACCACAGAACAAAGTGTGGTGGTGCACACCTGTCTTCCAAGTACTGAGGCGGTGGAGGCAAGAAGATCAACCTGTGACACTTGAAACTCTGTCAAAAAAAAAGCAAATGAGATAATTGTATAACCAGATGTCATAACCATGCCATGGTATGGTTAAGGGGAGGTTCCTATTGCAGACATGTGTATGAGAGAAAGTGTCCAGAGGAATCTGCAGGGGTTCAGAGAAGATGGAGAAATTAACACACTGACTATGGACAGCAGACTGGACCTGGCCATGACAGAGGCAGGAGCAGAGGGCATGAAAGGGAGATACAAAGAGGGAGAGCACTGGAGAGTTGCAGGGAGTGAGGGGGGACAGAAGACAGGGACTGGAAGACCAAGAAACAGCAGGGTTATAAGGAGAATGAGTAGTGGGGGGGAGTTTAGTGTAGGGAAGGAGGTGAGAAGGGCTAGGAGGCTAACAAGAACGTTGAAATGTGTAACAGGTACTTGTGATGTGTGTGGAGGAAACCTAGAAACCACCACGCTCTTTGGGATGCTAGTAGGCACCTCAGCTAGCCATTTGTCTCTTCTGCCTTTTAGAATCTGGGGCAATGGAGTTTCCTTTGGACCTGACAATAACATACACAAATATCCACTCCAAATGCAATATAGAGCAATAAGCCTTAATAGACTTGAAGATCAAATATAAGAGACTATTACTTAATTTCAGATTCCACACTGCAACCGACCGTAGATAAACTAGGTCGAAGGAGATGGCTCAACAGGTAAAAGCTTTGTTTCTCAAGCCTGGTGATCCCTATTTGTATCCCCTAAACCCATGTGAAAACAAAAAGTGGGAGTCATGGTGCAGCTACAATCTCAGCATGCCTACCCTTGTGATAGGAGGTAGAGATGAGAGAACCGTCCAGAAGCTCATGGGCTAGCCTGGAACTCAGAGCTCCACCTGCCTCTCCACCTCCCAAGTGCAAGGGTTAAAGGTATGCATGGAGATGCCGAATTAATAATTCTAGATCCCATGCCAGGCATCACAACACTATGTTATAGAGAAATCATGTCTCCCTGAGCAGCTGCTTCAGCCCAGAGTTAGTTACCTTCTTCATGACACAGTGGGCAGTTCTGAAACCTCTTGTAGTTCTTTTTGCCTTAACTGTGCGGCCAAGTCTTCCCTGCAGGAATGGTGCCCGCAGGCTGGCCAGGGTGACAGGCAGGTGATGGGCAGACCTCTCATCATCACTGAAGCTCCTATTCTGTACCTCTCTTGTCTGAGACTCCACCCACTCCTGTATGTCCCAGATATGGTAGTCATCCACATTTTGTCCTCTGCTCCCTGGACTAGTATGACTGCAGATTTCTGAGTGTTGGCCACTGGGTAGGGTGCAAACCACGGCTGGCCTGAAGCTGGGAAACGGAAAAGACTAGGAAATCACTCTCCTCTCCCTTTCTGTTGGGTTTCCTCCCCAGAGCCTGCGGGTAGCTGGTTTTCCTCTGGTTGAGAGACTGTAGGTTTGATTTGGTAAGGACCGTTCTGCTCAAGCCCCAAACAGGAGACAAGCACACCCGCTACTGCGGAGAAGGAATGAGTGCAGGGGCTGCTAGGCTTTCAGCAAGTCGCCTAGAAAGTCAAGTCAGGGGGAAGAAATGGCTTTTCCTGTTCCCTTCAGGCCGATTTGATCTGTCCTGGCTAGTTTTATGCCAACTTGACACAAGCTACAGTCATCAGAGAGGAGGGAACCTCAACTGAGAAAATGCCTTCGTAAGATCAAGCTGTAGGGCATTTCTTAGTGAATGATGGGGGACAGCCAGGCCCATGGTGGGTGGTGCCATCCCTGGACTGGAGATCCTGGGTTCTATAAAATGCAGGCTGAGCAAGCCATGAAGAGCAAACCATCCAGCAGTGCCCTCCATGACCTCT
The DNA here is from genome assembly GCA_028555095.1 of Dicrostonyx torquatus. Lineage (NCBI taxonomy): Eukaryota > Metazoa > Chordata > Mammalia > Rodentia > Cricetidae > Dicrostonyx > Dicrostonyx torquatus. The sequence continues at coordinate 1,797,227 of JAQHUG010000005.1, forward strand.
GCACCAGCTCCTGCCTCCAGGTTCCTGCCCTATTTGAGTTCTTGTCCTGACTCCCTTCAGTGATGAACAGCAATGGTGAAATGTAAGCCAAATAAACCTTCTCCTCAACTTGCTTTTGGTCATGTTTCATCACAGAAGTAGAAACCCTAACTAAGATCCCTACAGATTTTTAAAACTATATTTATTGTTCTATACATTTTTTTTAAAGTGAAGAAAACAAAATTGAAGATACATTGCAAAAATTAAGGTCACTGTTGCAGAGTCAAGATTAAAAACAGGCACCTTGGAAGTGGCAACAGATGACCTGTCTCTACCTCCCCACGTTGCAGGATAAAAGGCATGTGCCACCGTGCTGCGAGTTGCTGCTATTGCTATTTTAAAGAGCTAACAGCTTTAGCATGAAGAAATACCTTCCAATGCAATATACATTGAGGTAAGGAAATAGATCAGGGCTTCTTTTTCTTGTTTTTCCTCTACCTATAGATTTTACTTGTATATACATAACTACACACACACACACACACACACACACACACACTTATATGTTCTTGTTTCCATTCTGTTTTTGTAATAAAATACTGTGACTGAAAGCAACTTAGGGGAAGAAAGGTTTATGTCATCTACTACTCCCAGGTCACAGCCTATCATCAACAGAAGTCAAGGCAGGAACCCAAAGCAGGAACTTGAAGCAGAACCATGGTGGAACACAACTTCCTGGCTAGTTCTCTGGCTTCTCACAGGCTGACGCTCATCTGGCTTCCTTATACAGCCCAGCAAATGATGTTGCCCACAGTGGACTGGGCCCTCCTACATCAATTAATAATCAGCATGTTCTCCCATGGATATGCTCATGTGCCAATCTCGCCTAGACAGTCCCTCAGTTGCAGCTGTTTCCGCTTGACAAAGCTAACTAGGACTGTATGTCTATACACTGCTCTTGCAATTATATCTTTACAATTTTTCCTGTGCCTAAGAGATCCATGAAACAAGCAAACAAACAAAAATGCCTCTGATCTGCATGCCCCTTGCCCAAGAACAGACAGTTCCTGAAATGGTGGAGGCTGTTGTTTATGTGAGATAACAAGCCACATTTTCACTCCCCTAAACAAGTTTGTCTGGCCCATCTGCACCAGCTGTGCTTGATTACACTGGGCAAAACATACATAGGCAGAAAACATGTCAGGATGTATGCTTGCCCTTGATTGGACCTGATGGGAAATGCAATGAATTATGGGTTTTCCTGCTTACACCCTTGCTATACTTGATTCTGGGACGTTTTCCAGGAACCTAGGTATGGATCTGGCCAGAACCCATCAACCTGGCCAGTATTTAATTAAAGTTTGCTTCAAACTTGGCTCTAAACTGTAGTAGCAGTCTTATTGTTGACCGCTGGGATTAACAGACAAGCAGCCACATGGCAAGGAAGGGAGCTTTAGAGAAAAACTAAGTCCAAAGTGTCCAGGAAGCCTCAAGCCTGGGGAAAGCATGCTTAGAAAAGGACAGAGAAGAGTAAAGGGGAGGTTGCCCTCTTCCGACTAATTTAGAAGAGTAGGCAGATTTACAAAGCTATCTGGCTTCAGCCCAGGAAGTAACTATGCTAGAGGCAGGGATTCAGAGAAGACAAGTTCAGTATCGCATTAAAGGATGAATTATTTCACCTATCTCTTTCTTATGGTTTAAGATGAGCCCGTGCCCCTAAGGGTGATCCCTTTACAGAGCGGTTGACCATGCCCTGCTGGAATGTTGGTTCTCCATCCAGGCCTGGGATTCTGTTCTCTTGACCATGAATTTTTCCTTAGTGGACCTTTATTGCTACTCTAACACACAACCCCCTCTGGAAAGAGAGCCCTAAAATCATTCAGGAAGAAGTCAGGAATCAGAACCCTAAGCACTATTGGCCTTTGACTTCTGGCAAGGATGAAGCTGCCAATCAAAGTGAAGTCTCTTTCATGCAAACCACAATGCCTTCAACTCATTAATTAATCATTTAATTTTAGCAGCCTACAATGTAGCATGCAAATGTTCCTTTCTTGAACTAAGACCAATGCACCACGTTTACTCTCTGTCTCAGCACTGACAGCAAGCCCCTTCGTGGGATCATGAGATTCTGTGCAGGGTTTTGCCTACAACTCGTGGTTTTATTCTAAGCAACAGAGTTTATCAATAATTCAGGAAGCAAGTCAGACCTTCTTTGAAACAGCAGCATTACTGTCATTTGGCTGTGGAAACATTCTGCATATGCCATCCCTGAAGTCACTTGATGAGTGGTCTGTAAATTAGAACGTTGAATAAATTAAGCCGAAGCCTGTAGACCTGAAAGGGGCATCTTCTAGACTTTAGCTCCCATCCAGCTGCAGCAGTGAGCAGCAAGAACCCAGTCTTTCCTGTACAGTTGTCCCATGTCACATGGTTGAATGGCTGCTGCTTGGAAGCTGATGTGGGGTGCCTGTCACCTTGGACAGATGACTTTTGGGGGGTCTTTTTTGTTTTTTGTTTCTTTTTTTTTTTGAGACAGAGTTTTTCTGTGTGTCTTTGGCTGCCCTGGAGCTCACTCTGTAGACCAGGCTGACCTCGAACTCAGAGATCCACCGGCCTCTGCCTCCCAAGTGCTGGGATTAAAGGCATGTGTGCGCCACCACTACGCAGCTACTTTTGGTTATTCTTAAGACAAAGTAGTACACAGCTGACATTCAGAAGCAAAAAGACAGCTAGGATGAGTCTCAGTTGGTCCAGTGTTGGCATAGCTCAGAGTCCTCCCTGCACTGGCTTCTTATACTGTATAAACCAGGCATGGTGACACACATGCCTGTCAGCCCAGCACTCAGTAGGTAGATTTAGAAGGAACAGGCAAGGTTAACTTCTGCTAGAAAGTGAGTTCCAGGCCCTACTGGACTACATGAGTCCCTGCCTTAAAAAGAAATTAATTAAAATTAGGTTTAATAAAATGAGATACTCAGTATCAAAACTTTGTTCAACTTGACTTTCTTGTGGGCTGAAACCCAAAGTGGCTTATTTTGTCAAACGAGTAAAGTAAGGGAATGGGCATCTACACACACACACACACACAGAGAGAGAGAGAGAGAGAGAGAGAGAGAGAATTTATCTGGTTTCCCTCCCTCTTATAAAGTCAGTTGGATTCCATCCCAAGGCTCCACCTGATGACTTCCTGTATTACCTTGCAAGGTTCCTCCTTCAAACCCATGGTGGGATTGCTTCCATCCTCATAACTTCATGTAACGGGGAATAGATTTTAATATACAGAGCCCTGGAGACATGCAGACCCACGTCCAAGCACAGAACTCATATGTCAAATGGATTATTTAAAAAACAATGTGGATGCCCCCACCAGGTGTTTCCACAGTAACTTACAAGACCATTGGAAGTTCTGTAAAGAAGATGCTTTTTGTCCTGAACTGCTTGCATCTGACAAGCCACCTCCACTTTACCAAACAGCACTTCTGGTCCTTTGCATGTCCCAGCATAGGCAGCATGAGAAGATTTGCTCGTGTGCATGAGATTGGAGAGCTGAAATGCCTTGCCTGACTCTTCCCTGGGCTCCAAGAACCAAAGGTGTCTGTTTGAGCAAACAGTGAGTAATACTGGCCAAGAAGCTGTTTCTAATAACCGGAGCTTTTTGGTCTGTTCTGGATTAATCTTCTCTGAATTATTAAGCAGAAGCGCCAGTCTAAAACCTCATTTATCATGAGTAGGCAGAATAATAAAACACAAACCACATCACAATAATAGCATTTTCTTTATCTTGATTGCTGTGTCTATAATAACAGGGAACCGCTGCTGCTCCTAGGTTTCCAAGGGCACAGCCCCGTGCTCTTCCTTTCCAGAGTGGCCTGAGCAGAGTGGCCCCTGCACAGCAAGGCTGTGAGAAGCAGCAAGGAGCCCCACTCTGCCAAGGTCAGGTGACCACGAGAAAGCTCCATTCGTGCTCACAGCCACATCCATGCGGTGGGACTCAAGAAGTGAACCAATCGGGGATGCAAAGAGATTCACAAATGTGATATAAAAGAGATAGATGTACACATTGGTACCCAGCTTAACACAGCCACGAGAATCAAGATGGAATGAGGATGACGATGTGCTAAGCAAGCTCTGTATTTCGGCTCTGCATCCACCCACTGCAAACTCTGCAGGTCACCAGTGTGAATGGTAACTAACAACTGTCAAAGCTGAAGTTACAAATCCACCGCCCACAGAATCAGAGAGATACCAGGTCAGCCCCTGTCACAGTACGTGCTGTCAGGGAAGCGTGGGGCTGAGAGGACACTGTGCTGCACTCATTATTTGTATACATGTCATGTTGTGGTCAACCAGTTCTCCCGCCCCTGAGAGGACAGGTCACAGCAAGAGGATCTGAGTGCAACTCTCACGGTAATGCATAAGTTCTTAAAAAAATAAAAAAAATAATAAAAAAAAAAACAGGGTCTTGAGTGTTTGTCTCCATTGGTAGGGTACTTGCCATGAAGCTCTTGGTTTGATCTCTAACACTGTGTAAAATGGATGTGTAGGCACACACACACACACACACACACACACATACACACACACACACACACATAATCCTTGCACTTGAGAAGTGAAGACAGAATGATCATGAGTTCAAAGTCACCCTCAGCTATATAGCAAAGTAAAGATCAGCCTAGGCTATAAGAAATCTCCTTGGAGTTGGGGAGGGAAGACAGGGCTGAGGGGTAACTCACAGGGTAAGAGCTCATAGTGATCCTCCAGAGGACCCGGGTTTGTACGCAAGCAGCACTCACTGCTGTCTGTCACTCCAGTCCATTGGGTTCAGCCCCTTTTCTGGTGGCCTCCATGGGCACTGCTCTCTTCCATGCACACTTCCACGTATAGACATACACATATGCTCATAATTAAAACATTTTAAAGTAATTTAAAAAAAAATAACAAAAAGAAAGCCAGGCACAGTGGCGCATGTGTTTAATCCCAGCACTCAGAAGGCAGAGGCAGTCGGATCTCTATGAGTTTGAGGCCAGCCTGGTCTACATCGTGAGTTCTACATAGTGAGACTGTCTCAAGTGAAACCAAAATGACAACAGTTTCTGGCTAGAATGTTTAAAAATCAGAACCCCTTATCTATTGCTAGGGGAGTGTAAAGTGGTACAGCCACTATAGAAATCAAAGTAGGGTTCCTCAGAGAATTGAAAGGAGAGCTATGACACCATCTAACCATATACCACTCCTGAATACACACTCGGGAGACTCAAAGCCAACAAACCTGTGGAGGTTTGAATAGTAACAGCTCCCATAGGCTCATATATTTGAATGCTTAAAGGGTGTGGCTTTAGGGGATGTGGCCTTGTTGGGGTAGGTGTGGCCTTGCCTCAAGGTGTCAGTGGGGGTGGGCTTGGGATTTCAAAGGCACAAGCTTGTCCCAGGTACTCTCTCTTCCTGCTGCCTGTGAATCCAGGTGCAGAACTCTCAGATTCTTCCCCAGCACCATCTCTGCCTGTGTGCCGCCATGCTTTCTGCCATGCTGATAATGGACTAAACCTCTGAAACTGTAAGCCAGCCCCATTAAATGTTTCCCTTTATAGAGTTGCCATGGTCACGGTGTCTCTTCACTGAAGTAGAACATTGCCTAAGAAGCCAGTTGTACATTCCTGATTATGGCTGCTTTATTCACAAGAGTCAGGAAATCAGACAAGTGTAGAGTACAGCAGCAGCCGATTAGTTAAAGAAATTGTGACGTATATACACAATGGAGTTTATTTAGTGGAAAAGAAGAAATTATGTCATTTGCAGGGACATGATTGGAATTGGAGATCATCATGTTAACTGAAACAAGTCAGACTCAGAAAGACAAATACCACAAATTTTCTCCTATGTGTGGAAACCAAAAAGAAGACAGCGTTCTATGCGCATCTCCCTTCAGTAGCCCGTTGTCCCTAGGACATAGCAGAGTCAGACACAGTCTCCCGAGGGACAATAGCAGGGAGAGGAAGGCACCAAGATCAGTGTGTGTACAAAGGCTGTGACGGAAGAGATTAGTTGTCAACTTGGCTGAATGTAGAATGACCCGGGAGACAGGCCTCTGAGCACACCTGTGGGCAGCTGTCTTGATTACTTTAAGATAAAAAGACCTGCCCACTGTGGGTGGCACCATTCCCTGGCTTGGATCTTGGACCCTGTAAGAGGTGTTAGCCACAACATGTGTCCCTCACTCTCAGTTCCGAGATTGTGGGTGCCACATGAGCAAACACTTCAAGCTCATGCCATCTTACTTTTGTCAGAGGACCTTATCGCATCCCCAAGAGCAACTAAGGCAGAGCCATTTGGCAGACAGATGGTACCACCCAGAGTAGGCAGGTCTTCCAGCCTCCATTAATGCAATTAACCCTCAAGGCTGACTCTGAAGGTTCAGAGCATTCTCAGTCATACTCAGAAGTAATGCTTTATCAGATATCTGGTCAACCCTTAGCCTAGTTGAGTATACACAAAAAATTAGCCAACACACTGGTCAAATGATAAAATCTGAAAAGGAAGAAAGAAGACATATACAGACAGAGAGACAGGGACGGGCAGACAAAGAAAGAATCCACTGGGACTTCCTGTCATTACCAGGAAATGGAAGGCATGCTTGTCACTGCACACTTGCTCATAAGATGTGTTGGTTATGTGCATCTTTGCACTGGAATTAGTTGATGAAAGTGGGCTAGTGTAGCAGGTGTGGGAAGGCTTCACATGGAACATGTATACATGTGTTTCAGAAGAGTTCTACATTCATGAGCTTTAGTATGGAAATCTACACACGAACTGTTGACCAATTGGTCATTGTAGAAAGACCAGGTGGTGAAGGGCAGGCTAGCATTTATACTTCTATGTGCTATTTCTTCCATATTCCACGACCTTACAAATATCGTGGAAACCTCTTTGTCTACCTGAATCAAGTTTTAGTATAATGTTGCCTTTAGTGGGTGTCAACCATCTGAAATCACCTACTGTTGAAAAAAGATAGGGAACCCTAGCAACGGAACGGATTTGTGGGTGTGAGCTGGACCATGGAGGAGGTATGCTAGGTTTGTACAAAGCCTGACAAATACTCACTGCACACAGTCAGATAAGGCACTGCCAGTTCCTCACTTGAAATCCTCAGTCCTAGACTTCAGAGTGTGACTATATTTGGAGGCAGAGTCTTTAAAGAAGTGATTCAGTTGAAATGAGGTCACTAGGGTGGGCTCTAATCCAACATCACTGGTATAATTACAAGAATAGGGATCATGAGATAGAGGGGGTAGGAAGGATGGGAGGGAAGGAGGGAGAGAGGGAGGGAGAGAGAGAAAGAGAGGAAAGACTGGAAAGTGGGGGAGTCATATGAGGACACAAGGAGAAGATGCCCTGCTCACAATTCAACTTGAACTGGAATTTCCCGCCTCCAAACTATAAGAAACTAGAAATCTGTTGTTTAAGCTGCCCAGGCTGTGGTTTTTCCTTAGGCAGAAAACAAAGCCAGACAGCCACATCCTGCTGTCTCTGGCATGTCTCCATTCTTCAGTTTTTTAGTTTTTGGTTTTTTGTTTTGTTTTGTTTTCCCCCAAGACAGGATTTCTCGGTGTAACTGCTCTGGCTATCCTGGACCCACTCTGTAGATCAGATTGGCCTCAAACTCAGAGATCCGCCTGTCTCGGCCTCCTGAGTACAGAGATTAAAGGTGTGCACTGGCACTGTCCAGCTCCATTTTTCTTTTTTAAATTGTGTGTGTGTGTGTATGAATGTGCCACAGTGAGTGTGTGAACTGCGAAGGTCAGAGGACAGCCTCTAGCACCTGTCCCCAACTTCTACCCTTGTTTGAGGCTGGATCTCTTGGGGCTCCTAGGAATTCTCTGGTTTTTACCTCCCATGTCTTATAGGAATGCTGGAATTAGAGGCACTCATGTTACAAGGATGGATTTTGCTTGGGTTATGGACATTCAAATGCAGACCTTCACACTTGCCCACTAACCCACTTCTTAGCTCTGGCACATTTCCACTATAATAGGATGTTTAAAAGAAAAGATTAACTACTTCATGTATCTTTTAACATGTCAACTTTTATTTTCCTTTTACATGTTTGAATGTTTGCCTGCATGTATTTATATGTACCATGTGTGTACAGAGCCCTCAGAAGCCATAAGAATGTATTGACTCTCCTGAAACTAGAGTTAGAGATGCTTCTAAGAGCCATGTGGGTGCTAGGAACTGAACCCCAGGTTCTCTGAAAGAGCAGCAGCTAATGTTCCTAACCACTGAGCCATCTCTCCCGTCCTAACATTTCAACTTTTGAAATGAGGTCACTGGGATGGCCTCTAATCTGGTATTACTGGTATTCTTACACTTCCCACAATTCTTTGCCCTTTACCCTCAGGATTATCAAGTGCAATGAAGAACATCAGAGAGATTCCTATTTTACAAATGAAAAAATTAAGGCACAGACCGAGTAAGTAAGTTGACCCGCATCTCATGGGGCGTAGTTTCCTGAGCCATTTCCCAACCTGTGTGAACATCTGGAACCATGGAGGGCAGCGAGGTGAAAGGAAGGGAGAAGAGGGGGTTGTTAGATCCAGCAGCCTGGTGCACAGGTGCTTGTGAGCGACTTGCCTTACATTAGTGTCCCATGAGTGCCCCGTGAGTGTAAGTCTGGGGCAGGGGAGGCTGTGGAAGATGATTTTAACATGGCCTCCTGGGTCTCTGACTGATTTATTTCAGGGATAACAACTGGAAAGAATACCACAAATCTTCACAAACTAGACATTCTCTGAATTTCACTGCGTATGTCTCTTCCTGATTCAGATCTTCATCTTTCTTTAGTAGAAATGGGATCTTAGTGAGATTTGTTTGAGTGAGTCACATGCTTCAATGGCAGACTATTTACAGCAAATAAATAAGTAAAATGAGTTTAAAATAATGTTAGCAAACCAGCAGTGGTTGGCTTGACGCCATCTCTTCTTCTCAGGGACACGCAGAGTGGCTGAGGACTGTGTGTGGGGAACAGATTGCTGCCCATGAGGTCTATTAGAAATTAACAGGCAGGCAGATGCTCCTGACGATTCTGTTATCACTGAAGATTCAACATGCAGGGGCTGCTCTCATTCTAGAAGAATGTGTAGCAACAAACTCACATAGTTTCCATGACATCTTAGTAAGGATTAATTTGTAAAGGTTCTCCAAGGCATTAGGGAGGTTGTGAGAGAATGACTTAGGACAGTGGGTGCACCTCAGCTAGCAGACGACTTCCCTAGTGTTCATAAGGCCCTGAGTTTTCTACCTCACATAAAGGCAGATGGAGTGGCATCTACCTGGGCTACTACAGGAAGGAGCATCGGGAGGACCAGAAGTTTAAGGTCAGGAGACAGAGAACTGGCTCAGGGGTTGACTTCTGGCCGAATATTCAAGTTAGGTTCCTAGCACTGGTTTAGGTACCTTAGAACTACCTGTGACCCCAGCTCCAGGGGACCCAATGACTGCCGAGGGCCTCTGCCCAAACACACACATACACAGGCACACACATATGAATAACACAAGACTTAAGATAAAGCTCAAGGTCATCCTTGGTTAGCTGGTGATTTGGAGGTCAGTCTGGGCTACACGAGGCCCTGTTTCAATAAAACAAACAGAACCCCAAGGCTTTAACTAATGACTTCTATTACAGCAGAAGCCTAAGGTAGACTGAGACAGCACAAACAATACAGGGAGGGCTGCTGGGATGATGCTGGGTGAGTCATCACATTAGCAAGTTCTCCGCTCAGAGGTCATCTGGAGCTGGTTTAATTCAGAGACTCTCCCCAGAATGTAATAGGTAATTGATTACTTTCCCTAAGGTGACAGCAACAACCATGAAAGGATTTTTACTCCTCAAGGGGTCTCCTATTCTTTGGCCTTCTATTCTATAAGGGGCTATCTAGTACCCCTAGGATTGAACAAAAAGTTAAATAAATAATCTAGAATTGAATAAATAATTCCTGATGACACATGGCGGTCTGACATAGTTTCCCAGTGCATAGCTGATGTAATGGTTTGACTGAGAATGCCCCCCAGCCCCATAGGCTCATATGTTTGACTGTTAGGTCCTCAGTTAGAGGAACTGTTTGGGAAGAATTAAAAGGTGTGCCTTGTTGGAGGAGGTGTGTCACTGGGGGGTAGGCATTGAGGTCTCAAAACCCCATCACAGACCCAATGTTTTTCTCTGCCTGCTGCCTGTGGATCAGTATACAAAACTCTTAGCTATGGTTCCAGAACCAACCTTGCCTGCTTCCTACCATGATGATCATGGACTAAACCTCTGAAACTGTAAGCCAGCGCCCAATTAAACACTTTCTTTTATAAGTTGCTTTGGTCATGTCTTGGTCTCTTCACAGCTATAGAACAGTAACTAAGAGAGCTGACTTTAGTCGTGATGGAAGAAAACCCAGGCGGGCCTGTGAGTTTCCATACATCTATAGCTATCAGACAAGACTACAGCACCTTCCCAACTCCGAACTTCTTATGTATAAAGCACAGTTAGTGCAGGAGTCAGCGGGATCAGAGCCCCGAAACTCCAGTGATGCCCTGCTAGGAGACAGGAAGCAGAAGAATGGGACATGCACACTCGTCTTTGAAACTCCAAAACATCCAAGCACTTAAAACTGAGACGCTAAAATATGCCTTTAAAAAGCATAAAGTAGGGGTCTAGAGCTGTAGCTCAGGCAGTAGAGTGCTGACCTAGCATGCATAACGTCCTGAGTTCAATCCCCAGCACCATGTAAACCAGGCATGGAAGAACACCTACAATCTCAGTATTTGGGAGGTGCAGGCAGGAGGAGTAGCAGTTCAGACTCAGCATAGTGATCTCAGAGTGAGCGCTGAGGCTTGCCTGTAACTCTTCTTCTGCATCCCAGAAGCCAGGCACCGTCCAGCCCCCAGGACTCCTAAGAGCACTGTTGACATGGGGTGGATGTGCATCTTTCACAAGTTTGACTTGCCTGACACCAATAAGAGATGGATTTGACATTGGAAATGGAGCTATATCCAGTGCAGATTCCACAGGACTGCGATCATTCTTATCATATAAGAGGTATCACTATGGCCTCTGTTCACATTTGGAAAGGTGGCTGATTTCCGTCAAATCCTTGGCGCTGTCTGGGATGGATGCAAGTCGCGCTAGGATGGATTGACGGGAGAGGAGCCTGGGCTATAAATTCCATACAAGGCAGCTGTTGTAAGGTGAAGTTTCTCTGAGTCAAACTGTCAGCATTTTCATGGGAAAGCCACTATCCATGTTGGGTGAAGACTTCACAGTGTGGCCACTTTAGGGTTACCCATGCTCTGTAAGTAAGCCCCATAAACTCTTTGGTTCCCACAGTAGGCTGCCCATTGCTACAGGTAAATAAGAGTAGGGGTTACTCTTCATTTGTATATGATTTTTAAATCATCGTTTATTATTGTTGCACATGTGTATGACATGTGTGTGGACACTGAGCATATTGCGCAAATCAGAGGACAAATCTGTAAAGCTGGCTCCCCACTCCAGCTTTTCTGTGTGTTCAGAGGCTCCAACTCAGGTGAGAACCATTACTGCAGAGCCATCTCGCTGGTCTTGCTTTACTTTCTGACAGGGTTTCATGTGGTCCAGACTGGCCCAAATTGGCCACTTAGCCAAAGGTGACCTTGAACTTCTGATCTTCCCAAGTGCTGATGCCACAGGAATGGCTTGGATTCAGCCATTCCCGACACTGTTAATTCTTCACGGGGAAGGGCCCAGCCTCGCAGCTGTAGGGATGCAGCCAGACAGTGGTGGGGAAGGACTGTTTCCCACCTTGGTCCTATATCTAGGATCAGCAGAAAGTTGAAGTCAATGAGGCCATGGTGGCTATGGATCTCATAGTGCATCCTGGTCCTTAGCCATTGGCTCTGTGGCCTGACCCACAGAGAACATAGAAGGACAGAGGGCCACATGCCAGTGAGTTGTTTGCTTTTGGATTGTTGGCTTTTTTTTTTTACAGTGTGTGTATGGGGTAGGGGGTAAGGGGGTTTGACAGCTCATGTGTGAAGGACAGGACAGTTTTTGGAAGTTAGTTCTCTCCTTCCATCACAAGTTCTGTGGTTTGAACTCAGGTGGTCAGCCTTGGCAGCAAACACTGCTACCCACAATGCCATCTCACCAGCCCTACTTCAGATCTTCACTGAAGATTCCCTTTCTGGGGTTTCAATATTGGCCTGAAAATAAATGTTTTCATTTATTTTCCATGTTTACTCCTTAAATAAAGCAGTTCAAGTTTCGGGCTATCTCACTCCACCCATCCCTGGATGAGAAAGACCCTTTTGTCCAACTTGACCACACTGCATTTGCTACAGTGCCAGTTACTTAGCTGCTTCAGACATCAGATTGAAAGTTACTATACAGAGTGTTCCTATTGAAGAAACCCTTGTTTTACTAATAAGTGTTCCAGTCACCTAAACAATAATGCCTCTAATTCCATGCCACCTCCATGCTGCTGTTGCCACCACTACCAGTGCCGTTGCCTCCTCCTCTCCCCCACCCCTCTCCTCTTCCTCCTCTTCTTCTTCTTGAGATGGAGTTTCTCTGTGTGGTTCTGGCTGTTCTGTAACTCACTTTGTAGACCAGGGTGGCCTCAGACTCAAGAGATCTGCCTGCCTCTGCCTCCCGAGTGCTGGAATTAAAGATGTGTGTCACCACACCTGGCTCCATGCTTCTTTTAAATGAAAGGGTTAAGTGCATTTTTAACAAAGGGGCAACAAGTGAGACGTTGTGATACTAAGACCTATGGGAAGGACAGCTCGTCCATCTGTAAAATTGTGAGGAAGAAAACAATCTGTGTTCATTTTATTGTATCTCAAACTACAGAAGTTACAGAGATTTCAGGTGTGGAACTATACCAGCTTTGTGGAGGGGGGGTACCATGGAGCTCCCCCAAAACGTAAGCACTTGTTCCACAGTGGGGACAACTCCTTTATGTCTGGGCAGGGTATTTCTTTGAAGAACCTTCCAGATCTGCCATCCCAGGCTTCCCAGCCTCCTGTCACTTCCTTCTCCAATCATGGCTCAGAAGGGGGATTGCAGAGACAGGCTGGGGGCCCTCATCTCTGTGTTCAACAGAACTGCATTCACATGTTCCTATGAAAACACAGTAACATGACCTGCGGCTGCTCTGTGTCATGCTGCATTATAAAGGCATTACTGCATGTTTAGGTGGGAGCTCCATTTGGTGGGAAAATTTTTGGATTTAAAATTTTGGAGTTAAAAGTCCCTGAAGGCTTCAGGTGTTGAAATATTTTCCCCAGCACGAGAGGCTAAAAGACAGTTCTTTTGTGGTCTTGACAGGGCTGGCCTTGAGAGGTGTGATGACTGTAAGAAAAAGTTATCAGGTAGAGAGATCCTTGTGATTGAATACAAGTGGCTTTATAAGAGGTAGGAAGACCAGAGCAAGCATGGACACACACACACACACACACACACACACACACACACACACACACACACACACACTGCACATGGCACGCTCCCTCACTTTCCTTCATCTGACACCACATACCTCTTCAGAACTCAACCATGAAGGAGCTTGGCTGGCTGGGGAGACGTCTCTGTGGTTAAGAGCATTTGCTGTTCTTACAAAGGATCCAGGTTCCACTCCCTGTGCCATATCAGGAGGCTCATATGCACCTGTAACTCCAAAACAAGGGGATGGACTCCTTGGGCACTGCAGGAACGTGAGCATACACATGCATAAACACACGCACCAATAAAAATACATCTTTAAGCCAGGCGATGGTGGCGCATGCCTTTAATCCCAGCACTCAGGAGGCAGAGGCAGGTGGATCTCTGTGAGTTTGAGACCAGCCTGGTCTACAAGAGCTAGTTCCAGGACAGGTTCCAAAGCTACAGAGGAACCCTGTCTCAAAAAAATAAAAAAAAAAAATCTTTAAAAAGAAAGGAAATCGCCTGATAGATTGACCTTGGAGAGGAATCATGGGCCACCCTGGTATGAGAGAACTTGACAAACTTGCTAAGCATAGCAACTCCAGCCATTCTTGGCATTGTCTTCTGCTTAGCTACAGTTCAATGCTTTTGTTTTGTTCTTTCTTTATTCTTTTTCTTCTTTGTACTGTGAGGAAGGATGCTCAGGGCCTAATGTCTGGCTAAGCAAGCACTCTTTTACCTAGTCTGGGCTGGGTTGCTGCCTTTACCAGCTGCCTTTACCAGCTACTTTGCTTCCGTATGGAACAGTCTGGCCTGACTCGGTGAACAGAAAGAATGGCGCTTTCCTCGGTTCTGCCCCACTGCATGCTGCTAAGAGTAAGATGCTTCATCCTCCGGAAGACAGTGAGTCTTCTGCGCATTTCACAAGGGTTAGTCCCACCTTGCATGTTCATGGCCAGTGAAGTGGAGAACACAGATAATTACCTTGCTTTCTCTAAAAACAAACTAATTTATAGTCTCAAAAGACTCTCTGCTTTCGCCTGCATTATATAAATAATGGTCTCAATTTTCTTCTGTAGTAAGGGAGAGGTGATCTTAGATACCACATGAGGCCTATAAACACAAAAGCATCTACAAGCCAAAGAAGCCAAATATAATTTGTGGTATTTAGTTGTTTTTGTACATGGCTAGGAATATCTTCATCACCATCCCCCAAACTTCATAAACCAGGCATGGCCTATGTGTTAATGTTGAGGCATCTGGAGAATGCTGACATTCTTTCATGGGTAGATACATTTTGAGACCTTTACAGTTGTTCCTTGGTATCCATGGAAACAGTTCCAAGACAGATGAGGAAATTTAAATCCTTAGATGCTCACATCCTTATATAAACAGGACAGGATTTACATATCACTACATCAGTTATTTCTAGACTTCCTATAGCAGTTGTTCAATGAAGATGCTGTAGAAATTGAATGCTGTATTATTTAAAGGCATGCACCAGGTTTTTTTTTGTCATATTGTAAGACAAAATATGACCAAAGCAACTCTAAGAAAGAAGGATTTGCCAGGCAGTGATGGAGCTTGCCTTTAATCCCAGCACTCGGAAGGCAGAGGCAGACAGATCTCTGTGAATTCAAGGCCAGCCTGGTCTACAAAGTGAGTTCCATTACAGCCAGGGCTACCCAGAGAAACCCTGTCTTGAAGAAAAAAAGGAAGGGTTTATTCTGGCTCACAATTTGAGGGTTCAGTCCATCATGGTAGGGAAGGTACCATCTTTATTACTTCAGCTGCACCCGCTGGCAAGAGTCCATCACAATCTGGCTTGTTGACTGTTGGCGTGCCATCATAGAAGACGAGGGTAGGGAAGGTCATCGGACCTTCTCCTGAGACTCCAGCCACTCCCCGCAGCTGTGTGTACGCACTTCTACACTAACTGTCCATAACCACTAGCCTCAGGCAGTGCTCACGCACATAATAGAGGCTGGAGGAATTTGAGATGGGGCACCATCTATGTTTTGTGCGTGAAGACTTTCCTCTGTAGCTGACTGGGGCTGTTCATGCTCCTGTCAGTGAGCTCCTCTCACCCATGCTCTGTACGTGAGACCAGTAAATTCCCTGGTTCCAGAGAGAACCTTAGTTTGTCTTTGGGATTGTAAAGATATGTCCCCCCAGGAGAGGGATTCTCCCAACAATATGGCAGCAGGAACACGAGATGGTTGTATAGTATCTACAGTCAGAAAGCAAACACACACACACACACACACACACACACACACACACACACATGTTGTCTGAGGTTTTCTGTCCTACCCAGTTCCCATAATCATTAAGCCCCAAAGAAATCACACAGAGATTTTCATTAGTTATAAACTGATTGGCCCACTAGCGCACACACATGCGGGGGGGGGGGAGAGACAGAGAGACAGAGATTGGCTGTTATCAACTCTTTTTCTCCTTTTTATTCATTCCAGGAAGCCAGCCCATGGGATGGTGTTGCCCATATTCAGTGTACATTTTCCCACCTCAACTAACTCAACCTCCAAACTTCCTTACAAATGTGCCCAGAGGTTCATATTCTTGGTAATTCTAGATCCTGTCAAGTTGACAGTCAACATTTGCAGTCACCAGGAAAAATGACAAGCAGTCTACATGCTAAGAGCAGATGCAACTTATTTCCAAAACCACTCTGATCATGGCTGCTTGACTCTACCTGTAGACTTCTCTCACATGGACAACCAACTCTGCCATCAGATCATAATGTGGCTTGGAGTTCAGCAATTCAGAGGAGAGGATAAGTCATTGTCTACTTGATGTCAGCCTTAGTCCTGTTACTTTTAGGGTCAGAGCTTAGACCTTGGTGACAGCAAGGCTTGGCTATTGGTCCTCAGCAAGCCAATGGAATAGACTGATAACAGCAAAAAGCAGAAAGAGGAGGTTGATTCAACGTGGCCACATCGAGACAAGGACCAAAGATCCAGTGATTCCTCAAGTCCATCTTCAGAGTCCTGCTTCTGGAAGAGGGCACCTTTTGTACATCAACAGCAAAGGGTATATACAATTAAAGAGTCTTGGTGAAGGTGTGGTCCTGGCCATCGTTAGTGTCTCCAATCTGTTCTGTAAGGTAATCTGACAAGTTGCCAGCACTATGTGAAACCTTTCTCCAGGAGACAAGATGACTGGTACCAGAATTTGGCTTGTCCCTTCTCAGCATGTGATTCCTGGAAAATTCTAATTTCCTGGTATTCACTACCTTCATCGTTGGACAGCCAAAGGGAGGAGTACAAAGATCTTTCCAGAATGTCTTCACTGTCAGATGGTGGTGGTCCTAAGTCCTGGGGGGCTTACGCATGTTGTTCATGACTGGGAAAGGACAAAGCAGTTACCATGTAAGGTGGGACTCTTTTCTGCTCAGCTCTTTGGCCTGACCATGGCCCATAGAGATTAGCATCCTGAGCCGATCAGTGAAGAATGCTGTTTGTATGGCAACCTAGGATTTTGACAAATGTGGAGATGGAGACAAACCCCTTTTCTGAGCTCACCATCAGCTTCTGTTCCAGGAGTTCTGCAGAACCCATCTTGTTGCCCCCCCCCACCCTGCCCAGCACTCATCCCCTGCTCATGGCTTCACTTGTTCTCCTCCCATCCAGAAACACAATCTGCTTCTCTCCCACCAAACTCGACTTCCACATCTTTCTCTGTTCTCTTTCTTCCTTTCTATACACTGTCACCTTTCCTCCTCTTAATGTACCCTTGCCTTCCAGTTCTCATCTCATTCTTTCCCTGGGCCAGATAGCACCCCTGTGCAAAGGAAAAAGAAGCTGAAACCAAACCTCAGAGTGAGTGGGAGAGTCATTAGCTCAGTGGTGACTTTTGACCACTTCGATCTTGTAACAGGATGAGGGACGGTGATCTGGAATGTTCCACGGCCCTATTGGTGTAGTTGCAGCTGGAAACACTGATGGCCAGCCTTCTTCATGGGATGGGGAGGCCCACAAGAAACTCACGGCTGGCTCGGCAGAGCTTCATACTAAAGGGATCAAAAAGAATTGAGTATTGTTGCAGGACAATCTTACACCAATTTGATTAAAAAAGGGGTATTTTATTGGAGGGGATAAAACTTACAGATCAATGTCCCAAACCACATTCCTCTGGTTGCAAACAGGAAACCGAGTCTAGCAGTCAGCACAGAAAGCAGAAGCAAGCTAGC
>JAQHUG010000005.1:1819478-1857279 GCA_028555095.1 Dicrostonyx torquatus
CGGAGAGCTGCTGTGGCTTTTTTTAAAATGAAAACCACACCCCACATTGGGCGGGTATCTTAGAAGCCATTGGCTGAAAGCAAGAGGGCTTAATCTCCTGCAGCAATTGAGAAACCAAAGCATTGGACAGTTGGGCCTGATGCCCACCCAGGAATTTCTAAGGCACTTCCCACACTCCTGCAGACAAGCATTCCTTTTCTTTTGACCTCTTTAGACTCCCAGAACTTACAGAAGGGCAGCACTGCACCTGGTAAGAGCTATTTCTTAAGGCTGGAATGGAAGCCGATATCCAATGGCAATTGGGCCTGTGTTTACCTGTAATCTGTGTGTATGTGGGGGCAGGGTGGGTATACATGGCAAAGATTGATGTCTTGGGTTTCCTTAGTCACCTCTTAAGATAGAGTTTCACCTATTGGCTAGCCTGACTAGCCAGGATGCTCCAAGATCTACCTGGCTCTGTTCTAAAAATGTGACTTACAGACACATGCCGTCATGCATGCATGTTTACATGGGTGCTGAGTGCCCAAATTTAGGCCCCCATGCTTGTCCAGCAAACATTACCCAACTGAGCAATCTCCCAGTCCAGTTTTTGATTTGTATTTTATTTTTAGTTTTTTAAAGATTCACTTTGATCATATTTTAATTGTGTGTATATGTGTGTTATCTATGTGGGGGTATGCGTATATGAGCGCAGTACCCTAAGAAGCCAGAAGCCAGAGGTCTGGGAATCCCTGGAACTGGTATTCTAATATAGGCAGTGTTGAGCCTCCATGTGGGTGTTGGGAATTGAACTTGGGTCCTTTGGAAGAGCAACAAGTGTTCTTATCCACTGAACTAGCTCTCCAGCCATTGAATTTTATTTCTTCCTAAGCCTCCAGATAAGTCCACTTTAGTGACATTGAATGCCTTGATTGCTTCCTTCCAGAAAGGTAGTAAGTAGCCAGTCATTTAGTGCAGTAAACACTGAGAAACATGTTGCTAGGCAATGAGGTTATTGTGAGATCTCAGAGGGTGCATGTACCTTCACAAACTCTGGTGGCCAAGATGTCACAAGGCCATCACTTAGGAGATGGTCACCAAACGTGAGGCCCACTGCCAACACAAACACCACTCCGTGGCTCGCCCTTGTCCCCTGCTCGATCTTTCTTCCTTCCGATTTAACTGTTCTATTCTCTACTTCAGGCTTTTCCACTTACAGCATGGCCTTCCATTCCCTGGTGACAACTGCAAAGCTGAGTCAGCTTGGTAGGCATGCAACCGTCCTGGCAGGAGAGGGGACATTCTAGATGTGCTGGTGGCCTTTCCTTAGGCTGTCAGACTATTGGAACAACGGACCTCATGCTGGGGCAAGGCAAAGGCTCAAGTCCCTGCCATCCAGAGGAGGCATTTGCTTCCCAGAAGAGATTCCATACAGTTTGACAACTGGTCAGAACCCCTTCGTAGACAAGACTAGAGTGAAGACAATTATGGCGGATGGGACCACACGTTGACCAGGACTGCTCAGCTACCCATACCCCATGCCCTCTATTTCACCCTAGACGTCATGCCAGGACTCTAAAACTGGACTGGAGGAAGTGCGGGTTTTCACTTGGATCCTTTTATTTCTTCCTCTTCCCAATGTGAGCACATAGATGTCTCCCTTCCCTGCCTTTTACTGTCACTTGTCTCTTTATGTGTTCCAGCTATGGCTGCCAGTGCCTGGGCTTTGACCCTAATGGCTTCAGTAACCAGTGTGCTCTTTCCACAAACCCTTCTTCTTGTTAGTTTTCTCCTGGCTGTGACTACTGTTAGTATCTTGATCGTTCTTCTACAAGCGACTTTAAAATTCTTCAAAAGCAAAGATCGTTTCCCTTTGCTAGGTTTCTGCTACCACACCAGTAGCTACAAGACCTCTAGGTAAGAGTTTCTCTTGAGTCTTGAAGACACGGTGTTCTAGTTTTATTCCGTTATGATGAGAAACTCTCTGACCAAAAGCTACGTAGAGGAGGAAAGGATTTAGTTGACTTATGCTTCCAGGTTGTACCTATGATCGAGGGAAGTCGGGGCAGGAACTCAAGTAGGAACTTACAGGCAGAAATCATGGAGGAACACATGCTTTTCTGGCTTGCTCTCTGGTTTGTTCAGGCTCATGATGAACTAGCTTCCTTACACAGCTTAGGCCCATCTGCCTAGGGAATGGTTCTACCCACAGTGGCTTGGGTCCTTAAGTCAGTCCTTCACAGACCAACCTGCTAAAGACTCTTTTTACCGGTGATAACGGGCTGTACTGACAAGTTCATGTTAACTAGGACATGTGGCTTATCAAAATCCAGGTCTCCTATACTTGCTGGGTGAAATCAGCACTCATAGCCACAGCCTTGGGCTCCTGCAGTGAGGGAGGCACTTCACTCTGCAGAATGCTGACCCAGATATATAGTCCAGCAAAGGTGCAAAAAGTACACTCAGAAGGCATCCAATTTACTGACAAAGCTGAGGAGGAAGTGACCAATTTTTGCCTGTTTATACCAAGCCATGGAAACAGTTTCAAGTTACAGATCTGACTTTCAGTGTCCCGAAGCAGTCCCCCCACAGTGGGTCAACAGTGGCCCAACTGTCTCTTTAGTCCATCTACCCCCAAGCTTTGCCCTCCTTGACCCCTAAAAAGGACACACCCCACTCCCAACTCCTCCCCCCTTTATCTACAAAGCAGCTTACTGGCTTTCTAGCCCTGGCTTTCCTGTTCTTGTCTCCGAGTTTTCTGCCCCTGGAAACCTGACAAAGCTGGGGAATGGAAGGTGTTTGTTCACTTCTGGGTTACTGGTCTTGGGGTGTCTTCCTCTTTGGTTTCTATAGTTTCATGTTATTGTCAACAACTTTCTTTCCCTCCTTTCCAGCCTCCTGCTCTCTTCCATGTTTTCTTCCTTTCTTCTACCTTTACACTCTTATTATATTTATGTATTCGCAGTGTATGTGTGTGTGTGTGTGTGTGTGTGCATGCCCAGATACATGCAGTGACTTGTGTGTGCAGTGAGAGGACAGCTTGTTTGCAGGAGTTGGTGGGTCCTTCCACCATGTAGGTCCCGGGGCTGGAGTTCAGGTTATCAAGATTGGCAACTGGTGCCCTTATCCCATGCTCTCTTTCAGAGCCACCTTTTTCTTCCTGCGTGGGTAAAGTAACATTGGAGGTGCTGGGGACACTTGGCTGAAGTGGAGGTTCTGCTTCCCACCAGCAGCCCTGGGGATCTCTCAGGGACTGACTGGGTCACCACTCACAGTCACCTGCACTTCCTCATCTATCCCCATCACTTCCTGAGTTCACCCTTTCCTTCTAGAATCCACACTAGCCCTCCCTCTGCAGGGCACAGACAAAGAGAAGCCCAGTTGTATCCCGAATGGTTTCTCATGACATCCTACTTTACTTTTCTAAGACTGTGGTTCATAATCCAGACTTACTCCATTCCTTTACTCTTACTGGTATTCTGGGGCCCCAAAAATCTCCCAGCAGTGGTGAATGTTCCTCACTTGAAATTTTTTGGCCCAAGTGGTTGATGGGATATAGCCCAGATCATGACTATATAACATCATTGACTCCTGTCCCTCCCTGCCAGCAACTTCCATCTGTGAAAGTTTTCTAGTTTTCAGAATTGACTTTAATAGCTTCCAGTTTTTTTTTAAATCTAACAGTGTGTGTGTGTGTGTGTGTGTGTGTGTGTGTGTGTGTGTGTGTGTGTGTTTGAAACAGGGGTCTCTAACTCAGTCTGACCTCAAACCCCCAATGTGGTCAATAATGACCTTGAAATTCCAATTCTCCTGCCTCCACCTCCTGTGTGAGAGGTTACAGGTATGAGTGCCCATGCCGTTTATGCAGTGCTGGAAATGGAGCCAGAGTGTTGCATGTGTATAAACACTCTATCACCTAAGCCACATTCCTAACCTTGAACGAGATTTTAAACGTTTTCTTAAAATGAGCAAAATGCCTGTATGGCAGAAAGGCCTTGACGGATGAGGGCTCAGTTGTTCAGAAGGTAACGTGTGTAGGTAGCCACAGGAACCCACACAGAAGCGAGCTGTTTTTATTTTGGAATATTTCCTCCCTTGAAGCTAATAAACCTATCATTATACAATAGAAAACTAGACACCTCAACCACAGCTTCCTGCTGTTCTTAATTCAGACAGGTTCCTGTTGTGGAGCCCTGGCTGGCCTTGGATGTACAATCCACCTGCCTCTGCCTCCCAAGTGCTGGGATTATAGGTATGTATCACTATACTTAGTTTTAAAGGTTATTTTATGACTTCTCAAGAAAAAGCCCGTTCGTTTCTCCCTTTCTCCATAGATGCCTTTTCCTTCTCTGGAGTGCCCCACTTGGCTCCTGCCCACCCTCCTTGTCCAGGTACAGAGCTTAGATCCTGGACACGGCACTGCTGGCTGCTGGGAAAACTTCTGCAAGGGACCCTCTCAGAATCCTGGCACAGTGGCCACCCTCTCTGCACATATTCAGTTGCTTGAGGTATTGATTGTCAGTAGAAAATGTTAGAATTTTGTTTGTTTGTTTGTTGTTTGGGGGTCTAATGCGCTGGATCTTGCTAAGCCACTGAGGGTGAGCTTTACCTCCTGCTTGCAATTCTAAATAATTCATTTAAAAAGTAACTTTTTGGGGCTGAAGAGAGGGCTTGGCAGTTAGGAACACACACTGTTCTTGCAGAAGACTTGAGTTTGGTTTCCAGAACCCACAACTGCCTGTAATCCCAGCTCTGAGAGAACAGACACCTTTTTTTGGAAAGGCACCTGCACACATGTGCACATACCTACACCCAGGTGCACACACACATATACACACACAACTAAAAAAAAAATCACAAAACACCTCTATTACACTAATATTGCTGTTTTTCTTATTAGTTTCTGATCTCTCACTGCGTAAGTTATAAATTAAGCCTACCATGGTTATGTGTAGGGCAGACCCAGGCTGCGTAGTTGGTGGCTACCTATAGTTTCAGACGTTCCTAGAGATCTGGGTGAGATTATAAAAGACAACACCTCCTTATGTCCAAGGCATGTGATAGAACAAACTCTAACCAATCCCGTACAGGGAGCTACCAATGAAGACAGCGTACACATAGTGAGGAGGCCATGTGGAAGGTGTGCGTGCATTCCATGGGAGGAACTGTCATGCCTGGTTGCTGGACTGGGCCTTTGGAGAGCACCTTTGGGTATGTCTGGCTGTGGCTTCCTCTCGTGTTATTGATCCATCTGAGAGCTGCATTTTAGACAGTCCTGAGACTTTTTGGTACTCTGAGGTGTATGTTCCTTATGTTTTGATAGTTAGGGCCGTGCACGGGCTGTGCGTGTGAACTCCTCCATTGTGTGCATGTGAACATGTGTATGCAGGCCAGAGACCAGCGTCAGGTGTTTGTGTGTATGTGAACGTGTGTGTGCAGAGGCCAATGTCAGGCGTGTTTCAGGTGCTGTCCACTTTCTTTTCTGAGATAGAATTCCTCAGTGCAACCTGCAGTCACTTCTTAGGCCAGGCTGGCTGGCTAGTGAGGCCTAGAGATCTTCCTGTCTTCACCCCACTGGCTTCCACCGCCACATCTGGCTTTTCTTTTTTCTTTCCTGAGACAATCTTTCTATGTAGCCCTGGCTATTCTGGAGGTCACTATGTAGACCAAGCTGGCCTTGAACGCACAACAATTCGCTTTCCTCTGCCTCCCAGGTCTAGGATTAAAGGCATACACCATCATGGCTGGCCTCACATCTGGCTTGTTATGTGGATTCCAGGGATTAAATTTAGGTCTTCATGCTTACATAGCAGCCCTTGACCAACTAAGCTACCTCTCCAGCCTCATTTTCTATCATTCTGGGGCACTCTGGGCAGGAGGCAGGGACAGCAGGGATTGCTGTTACCAGAAGTGTTTGGCTTTATTGGGCTATCTCTTTGGCTCTTCACATGGCGATGAGGCTCCTTCTATTTTCAAGGCATAACATTCTAGTCATCCCCTAAAAGACAATGTAGGGTCTTGAAATGCCAAGGCCAAGTGACACCAAGAGGAGAGCTACAACAATGGGGGGAGGGTGGCATCCCCAATGACGGGTCACATCTCACAGCGACATCACTGGGAGACATCACTGCTCACACCTTGTGAGGAATGACCATGTTTTAATATTGATTTATATTTGTGTGTGCGCATGCGTGTGTGCATGCTGGATCTCTTGGAGTTGGAGTTACAGGTGGTTGTGAGCAGCCCAATGTAGGTGTTGAGAACCAAACTGGAGTCCTCTGGAAAAGCAATTAAACAAGCAAGCTACACTGCTGGGGCATCTTTCCAGCCACTACAGAACGTTTTCCCATCCAAGTCCTACCTAGGCCCAACCCTGCTTAGCTTTCTGGATAAGACTGGGCTGGTTCAGGGTAGCATAGTCATTGACTGTGTTTTCTATTGTCCCTCTGTGTGCATCTCCAGAGACTGGGGATGACTGTCTGGATGTGCCGACACAGACACTACCTATTATTTCACAGGGCTCTGACTCGGCAAGCTTGCAGGAATTCCCCTCCTTATTGGAATTACTTGGTTTTTTCCCTCCTTATTGTGACTTTTGTTTTGTAGTACTACGAACTGAATCCAAGGCCTTGCACATCTGAGCTCAGTATTGTTCTGCTATACCTTGAGCCCAGCGCTGACTACGCCTTCTCACATAGGAAAACTCTACATCCTGTTTCTACTACCACTCCTGTTGGGTGATTCATCCTGTCCATTCCGGGCTGCTAAAGTATTTTGACTGTTCTCTTTCTTAGACCTGCTTTTTTGCTTTACAGCATTTGTGGGTATCTATCTCAGGCCTCAACTCAGCCTGTAATAAGACTGAGAGAAAGCTGTGTGGTGGTGGCACCCGCCTTCAATCCCAGCACTCATGAAGTAGAGGCAGGTGGATCTCTATGAGTTCGAGACCAGCCAGGCCTACAGAGCGAGTCCCAGGACAGCCACGGAAAGACTGGAAGAGCCTGGGTAGAAGTGGAGGCCACAGCTAAAGGATAAAGTAGGTGGCCTGTGTATGCGTGCTTGTGTGAGACAGGAGGTCCCTTGAGCAGAAAGCACCACAGTGTAAACTATGACAATGCAGAGAACACAGCCTAGAATGAGCACCAGGCCTGTACTGGATATGGAGAGTCAAAAAGACTCAAACAGGGTCCACCGCCGGGCCTGCTCTGCCTCCAGGCACTGTAGTTGGCTGTGCAGCACAGGCAAAGAGCGAGGCTGAGTCACAGTGCAATGGTTCTTCATACCCAGCACGGAAACACGAGTATGGAGAGGGCCCTTGGGTGATGAGCGACCTATTGGGAACACTGTCTACCATCCACCCACTCCACCTGAGAGACTCAGGACACCAACCACCGTACTGCGGGAACCCATGGGGTGTGACTGTCTCATGACACTTGCTTCTTGGGACAGTGGAGAATTCCAGACAAATAACCAGACCTTTTTTTTTTTTTTTTTTTTCTATTTGCTAGGATCTTACTTTCTAGACCTGTGTGTTATAATTTCTAATATCTAAAGATAGAGAAGAGGCATTATTAACAGTTTTCACCAAGTGATGGGGGTGGAGCCTAGGGCCTCACATGTGCTAGGCCAGTGCTCTGCCACGGAACTCTCATCTCAAGCCCCTAATTGAGTCTTTTAACAAGTCACTGATATGCCTGCATTACATAGATGCTGGTGTGTGGTAACTGATGGGGTCTCAGAAATTCCTTTAATGAAAACTAAATGGTATTTAGCTTTTTTCCCTGGATGACTACACTCTAGAACTGTTAAGCTTTGGGGTAATGTTAAAAAAAATAATAATGAAAAGCAAAACCCAAAACAAAACCCACTTTCTTCATCCTGTCTATATCCGCTTTTAACAATGGTATTTCAGCCAGGAGAGTAGGTCAGTGCTCAGCCACCAAACCATGTGCCACACAGGATGCGGTGGTGACTAAGGAGAGCCGGCGGCAAACTGCCTGGAGTCTTCCACTTAAGAAAGTCAGAGAAAACTCGGTCCTAGTGGGGAATAATTTGGTAACCCAGACCCCCTTCCCCTGTACAGGAGTGCTCACCGTGTCTACCCTCCTCTCTTCCCTGGGCTGTACAGTCCTCTCTATTCCCTGTCCCTCACTACCCCTTTCCTTAGAAGGTTTTTGAACACACTATTGCTTGGAAAACTGAAAAATTAATATTTTGGTTTTTCTCTCACCCTGGGGAAGCCACCACTCCACATTAAGTGAAAGGCACTTGTACCTTGGTAACTTTTGTGTGTGCATGTTTGGGAGTGGGTGTCAGGTCAAGGGTCACAGGTTGATGTCTGGAGTCTTTCTCCACCACTCCTTACCTTAGTTTTTGATCTCTCACTGAGCCTGGAGCTTGCCAGTTAGGCTAGACTCTCTGGTGAGAGAGCCCTAGGGGATCTTTTTGTGTGTTGTGTCCCCAACTATGCCAGCTTCTCTGGAGTTATGGGTATGTGTACAGCACACCTGGCCTTTTATATGATAGGAACTGAAACCAGGTCCTCTTGGTTGCGTGGGAAGCAACTTACCCCACTGAGACATCCATTTCCCCAGTCCCTACTTTAAGAAACTTCAGTAACCTTTTCTCTCTTTCCATCAGATCAAGTGGAATGGAGCCCGGGCTGTGTTTGTCACCAATCCTTTATTGAAACTGGCAACATACACACTTTATAATAGAGCAAAAATAACGTTCGATATGTACAGCCTCTGTGGGGGCTATCTGACTATACACCAGGCAGAGTAGGGCATCAAGTCTTCAGCGTGTGCACACAAGGACACCAGACAGACACCGTGTGCACACTACAGTGAAATGACAACAGAGGTCCAGTGGAAATTCGGCATGGCACAGACAGCATCCTCCGCCTCCTCCGCCTCCTCCATGCACAGCTCAGTCAGTAGTCATTTACCTGGAGTCTGAGGCTGAGATAGGTTGTGTGGCTATGAATCTTTTGAGCGAGACCACCTCTGTGGATAAGTTTGCCATCCCCTGCTTCAAATACAAATTCTCAGCCTCAGAAACCTTATAGCCACCGTCTTTGACTGCCACCACGCCTGTTTTGAAGCTACTCTGAGTTTTGCTGTTCAGTTCTTTGTGATGCCAGGGTTCCGATTTGAGGGACCAATCTTGAATGTTCGTCACCTGCACTGAGAAAGGAGGGAGGGAGGAATGGACCATACCCGGGGTGCCATGCTTCTCTAGGTCAAAGTGTCTTTTGGCCATGACATCGGCTGGGGAAGAGAGTTTCTGCATGCCTTCAAACTCGCTGTCCAAAGCCTCCACTTTGATCTGCATGGCCTTGGCTTTGATTCGGAGCTTGTGGGGCAAGGCAGAAGGATTCACTTCTGGAACTTTCACCACAGTGGCGTGCACCCGCTGCAGCTCCACTGGAGAATGGATGGGACCCTTGGGTACCTGCTGCTCATCTTCCCCATCGGAGGACTTGCCCACAACACCCTCATCGGCTTCTGAGGTTCTCGGGGAGTTGCTGGTGGACCCATGGACCTGCAGGAGGGGTGGGGAGTGGGAGTAGGTAGAGAAGGAACTGCCCATGTAACTTTGGTAGATGGAGGTGGAATAGGCACCCCGCTCCTCCCTGGATTCCCTGGCAAAGCTCTCTAGCTCCACTGGCTCCTGCTTGATCACTGGGAACTTGCTCTCAGGGCTCCGGCAGCCTCCCTGAGCAGGACTTTCCTGCGTGTGCTCCACAGAGGACACCTCAGACACATCAGACAGAGAGCTCTGAGGAGAGTGTTTAATGACTGAGATGCAGCTCCCGGCTACCATTGCGGGTTCATGCTCATCCACAAACGAGCTCACAGCGGCCTTGGACGTCTGGTAGTCCTGAAAGTACACAGCTGTGGAATTACTGAGTTTCTGGATTTCTTGCGCATACGCCGTGGAGCTAATTAAACCAAACTTTAATTTGAGAGAGAGCAGCTCGGCTTTTAAAGTGGCATTTTCTTCTCCCAGGGCAATCAGTTTGTTCTCCAAAACCAGGTCATTGAGCCGGCGCTTCTCCCGAGACCTCTTGGCAGCTTCGTTGTTTTTCCTCCTTTTCTCCCAATACATGGCATCTTTCTTCTCGTCGGGAATGAATTCCCGTTTTCTCCGACACGCGGAGGATTTGTTCTTCCCCACGCTCCCTTCATTCAGGAGCAGATCTTCACCCGAGGCGAGGTCCTCCGCCACCACCTCGGCTAAGGCAGAGTTCAGCACCATCATCTTGTCTGAGCTGCTGGGAGGATCCAGGGGGGCTGGCTCCTTTTTGATGGTCTGCATTTTTCTCAGCTGCATCAGAAAGGGGGAGAACAAATCACTTTCCCAGTATTCTTTCAGGTCTGAAAACCTTCGGCTTCTCATCCATCAATGTTCCTTCTGCTGTCCAGTCCAGGATAAATCTGCCAGGCGCCTCTCTGAAGCAGACCGAGGTCGTATTGGGTATCTGCAATGAAGGAGAACATGGTGAGTCCCTGGGGCAGATGTGGGCCAGCAGTTAGAAGGGGGCAGTCAGGGTATGGGCTCCAATGCGGCTCAGGTCTTTAAAGAGTGAGCAAGCTGGAAAAAAAGATGTGAATATACACATACTTCCACTTTGGTGGCAAAGGACATCTTGGCAGAGGACTGTGAGGTCAAGGAGTGTGAGGATATGAGTTAGTTACTCCGTCACTCACTTACTCATCCAGTCACTAAATTTGTCCCGGAGCCAACCATCCCTCCATTCCCATCCCTCCCTCCCTTCTTCCATTTACCCACACCTGGATCCATCAAATCCCTCCCTCTAATCCCATGTATCCATCCATCCACTCATTCCTTCCTTCTCTCTCTCCTCTGCTCTGGATCCCATAGAAGAAAGCTGTGTTTCACAGAGATGCAAGGCCAAGTGTAGTATTCAGGGTGATTCATCACAGGGAGGAAATGACAGACAGCCCAACAGTGGTGAGGTGCTAACCAGAACCCGCTACCCTGCTTCAGAATGACAACAGATAACAGGCTAAGGTAAAGTCCTTAACTCTGTTACCCGATGTCCCACATTGGAGGGCATAGTGGTCCCAGTCTCCCCTGGGGACTCCTCTGGCCTCACCATCAAGATGCTACACTTATACAAAATGCTCATACTTAGACGATTTGAAATGCAAAGCCCTTCAGGCTTACTGACCAGACTTTTTAAGACTGATAACCACAGTGCTTTTTGAGGTCCAAAAACTTAGCTTAAAAGACTTCAGTTATATATTCCCTGTGGACTACAGCATTTACTATTCAGAGGGACCTTTTTTCTAAGAGCCCTCTTGGAAGTTACTTCAAAACTAGAGAACATAATTATGGAAAGAACTTCTTTTAGTCTTGCTAATTAGTTTCAAATAAAATATAAGAACTGAAAA
Organism: Dicrostonyx torquatus; assembly: GCA_028555095.1. NCBI lineage: Eukaryota > Metazoa > Chordata > Mammalia > Rodentia > Cricetidae > Dicrostonyx > Dicrostonyx torquatus. The sequence goes on from JAQHUG010000005.1 coordinate 1,830,878, forward strand.
ATAGAACTATCAAACTGTTTTTCACACCCATGAGTAAATTATAATATGAATTGGGTTTCAGTGTGTGTGTGTGTGTGTGTGTGTGTGTGTGTGTGTGTGCTGAGGATGGAGCCCAGGGGGATGCTAGATAAGCATTCTAGTCCAGGCTTTGCTACAAGATAATAAACCCTTATTATATGCCAATGACTCTCTCTCATGGTGCTTTTGGGTCCTATGCCGATTCCACAAAGCAAAGGTGCACATGCAAACTACACACACCATTCCCCTGTTGCCCCCTTCAAGGTGTTGCTCATCCTGACACGTGACAATTGTGTGTTTTCACTTGATGCCAGTGTTTCTCACTTTTTGTGCACCTCCACCAGTGTGCTGTGCAACTGAAGGCCAGAGGACAACCTCAGGTGTCATTCCTCAGGTTCTGTCCTCTTTGTTTCTTTGGCAGAGTCTCTCACTGGCTTAGAACTTGCCTTGTAGGCTAGGCTGGCCAACCAGTGAGCTACAGGGATCCCCCTGTCTCTAGCTTCCTATCGCCTGAACCATCTACTGAGCACCACGATGCCCAGCTGCTTTCTACATGGGTTCTGGGGATCACGCTGGTGTGGCAAATGCCACAACTACTAAGCCATTTCCTCAGCTCTCTCACTCCCAGAAGCCTGCCTGTTGCTTCTGTAGTTTCCCCAGCAGCAAGAATGTCAAGGTCATAAAGACTGAGGTGTCACACAAGGCTCTGTCTATCAAACTGGGCTACCACCACACAGGGAGCAGCTCCCCTACTCAAGGAAGCCCAAGGGTTATTAGCGGCAGGCTTCTGTGTGCTTCGTGATAATGACACCGTAATAGGCACCACTTCAAAGGTCAAAAGACAGCTTTTCATCCTTTAGTAAAAAGACACGATCTCTTATCACGTCCATACAGGCCTTGTCTTTTAATCTGCAAACACTTCCCTCTGCTCAGTGCAGGGCACACTCCTCATGCTGCAGCAGGCATGCAGTCACTCGGGTCGGTCTTCACCCTAAAGTGAACTGAGCCAGTGGGAAAGCTCGGAGAAGAAACAGAAGTCAAGGAAGGATGCTGACCTTGGCCTTTCTCCACCAAAGTCACAGGTTCTTAAATACCACACGGTCCCTTCCACGCTACTTTTTGGGGGTATTTGTTCCTTGATGTGCTATGTTACTATTTTCCTCCACGTACTTACTTATCTCAGTTCTTCCTTAAAATATACATTATATTTCATTCACACACCCCACCATCTGTGAGTTATTCTCCCAAAGGGTCTCACAATTTCTCCACACAGCTGAGCTCAGACACATCTTTGCCCTGAAAATATACATCATGTGTCTGTATCGATCTGGTTGGGAGAGAGAAAAAGAGAGAGAGAGAATGAAAGTGTGTGTGTGTGTGTGTGTGTGTGTGTGTGTGTGAGAGAGAGAGAGAGAGAGAGAGAGAGAGAGAGAGAACACCACATAGTCCACATAGGCCAAGTTGAACACGTAGCTGATTCTGTTCAACAAAAATCAGCCCACAGTTGGGGAGATGACTCAGATGGTAAAGTCCTTGACTTGCAAGCCTGAGGACCTGAGTTCAATCCCCAGAACCTATGAAGAAAGCTGGGCAAGGCAGCAGGGACTGTAATCCCAATGCTAGGGACATAGAGGCAGGAGGATTCCCTGGGGTTCACTCCCTGGCCAGTCAGCCTAGTCTACTAGGTGAACTCCAGGTCTGTGATAGGCCGTGTCTCAAAAACCAAAGTGACAGAATTCTGAGGCATAACATTGGAGGTTGTCCTCTGGTCTCCATATACACCATATATGTACACACACACACACACACACACACACACACACACACACACATATATATACACAGGTACCAGTAGATGCACTCACACCTACCTTTGGAATTACTTGGTAACCATACAGAAAAACACCTGCACACTGAGCACCAAGCTAGACTGAAGGTTCTAAGAACGGGAAACCAAGCTCTTAAGAATGTAGGTTTGTAGGCAGTGTGGGGGCTGAGACCCATGCTTGGGCTTCAATCACAATGGGACCTGAAGTGCTGACCCTGCTGCCTCCATTCAGCACAGAAGTCATTTACGGAGCTCTTGCTAAGTCCTTGGCACTGTGGGGTATAACCTGCCCTTTCAGCATCTTCAGAGGAGAAAACAAAGCTCACAGAGGCAAGGGGCATGCCTAGTGATCTGCCACTCAGGTGACCAACCTGAGACCCCCAAGCCAGTCGGACCCTGGCTCTGACCCCTCACAGATCCTCCCTATACCCCACCTTTCAATCCCAGACACACACAGTCTCCCTTCATCTCTCTTAGTTTGGAGCCTCACACATCTAGTTATAAAGCTCCTCTCGGGAAAGGAAGGCACCATGGATCTGGGGCTCATCCCGCAAGTTGGCTGCATCATAAAGGACTGCCTAGAGCTGCCTTCAATCAGCCTGAGCTGTTCCATAGTCAGACTTTAATCTCCTGAGTCCTATCTGTTGAAATAGTGAAAAAGACACACAGCTATTGGCCTTAAATTTGTGATCATCCTGTCTCAGCCTCTTGGGTGTCAGTACAGTTGTTCCAACCCTCATTATTTTATCTTTAATAAAAGAATAGAGCCGGGCAATGGTGACACATGCCTTTGATCCCAGCTCTCAGGGAGACAGAGGCCAGCCTGGTCTAGAGTGCATTCCGGGACAGCCAAAGCTACACAGAGAAACCTTGTCTTGAAAAATCAGGGGGAAAAAAAAGAAAAGAAAGAGAAATGTTTATTTGTTATTTATGTGTGTTTCTATGTGCATGAGTGCCAGGGCCTGCAAAAGCCAGAGGCTTCCGGTCCCCTTGGAGTTGGAGCTACAAGAGTTTGTGAGCTGCCACCGTGTACTGAGAACCAAACTCTGGTCCCCTGCAAGAGAAATACACACTCTTGCACTCTTAAGTCATGAGTTATCTATCTAGCCCTATTATTATCTTTTTGTTGTTGTCTTTCACTATGTAGACAGACAATACTTGGCCTCAAACTCACAAAGCTCCTCTTGCTTCTGCCTCCCAAGCGCTGGGGTTAAAGGCATGCGCCATCACCACCCAGCTTAAAGATTTCTTTTGTGTATGAGTGCTCTATCTGAATGTATGCCTGCATGCCAGAAGAGGGTATCAGATTCCATTATAGATGGTTGTAAGCCACTATGTGGTTGCTGGGAATTGAATTCAGGACCTCTAGAAGAGCTGCCAGTGCTCTTTTTTTTTTGGTTTTTCAAGACAGGGTTTCTCTGTGGCTTTGGAGCCTGTGCTGGAACTAGCTCTTGTAGACCAGGCTGGCTGCCAGTGCTCTAACTGCTGAGCTATCTCTCCAACTCCCCTATAATAAAAAGATTATATTTGTATGAATATTTTTGCCTGCCTGGTATCCTTGGAGGTCAGAGGGCATCAGATCCCCAGAACTGAACTCACAGATGGTCATGAGCCTCTATGCGGCTGCTGGGAATTGAACCTAGGTCCTCTGTAAGAACAACAAGTGCTCTTAATTGCTGAGCCAACTCTCCAGCCCCATTATCATCTTTAAACAAAACCAAAAATGTATCTATTTCAACAAGGGGTGAGCATTTCTCTAATCCAATGACTCTGTAGAGTGTCTTAGAGTTTCTATTGCTGTGATGAAACACCATAGCCAAAGCAACTTGGGGAGGAAAGGGTTTATTTGGCTCACACTTCCACATCACAGTTGATCATCATAGGAAGTCAGGACAGGAACTCAAGCAGGGCAGGAACCTGGAGGTAGGAGCTGATGCAGAGGCCATGGAGGGGTGCTACTTACTGGCTTGCTCATCATGGCTAGCTTGGCCTGCTTTCTTATAGAACCCAGGACCACTTGCCTGGGGTGGTCCCACCCACAATGGGCTGGGCCCTCCCCCAACAATCACTAACTAAGAGAAAGCTCTCCAGGTTTGCCTATAGCCCATTACAACTGAAGCTCCTTCCTCTTCAGTGACTCTAGCCTGTGTTAAGTTGACACTGGCCAGCACACAGAACCAACAAGCTAAAAAACAGAAAGGCTGAGCCACTAGCCAGAGATCACAAGCAGTTAAAAGTAGAGATGGCTCGGGGGTCTATGATCCTCAACAATGGATGCAGGCAAATGTAGCTGACAATATCTTTTTATTGTTATTATAATATGTAGGAAGTGCAGGTGTGTGTGTAGGCTGAAGGCTAACTCTGGGATCTCGCCTTTTTTACCTGTCTGCTTTTTTTGTTTTGTTTTGTTTTAAGCTGAGTCTCTCAGCCAACCTAGAGATTCCTGTTTCTACAGATGGGCTGCCTAGCAAGCTCCCAGGATCTGCCTGTCTCTGTCTCCCCAGTCCAGGTCCTCATGTACTCAATGGCAGGGACTTTACCCCTAAAGCCACCTCCTCAGCACAGTTGAGGCTACCCAGCATTCATGATGACTGCTTCAGATCCCAGAATCTCTCTTTATGACTAATCCCACCATGACTTCACCCATTTGTCACTGTTTGAAATCCACACTGACGGCTGGGGTACCTTAGTCACCACTTGTGTTTCTTTTTTGGTGAATAACTGCCATGAAATGCCGATTCTATGATGTTACCCCTGTTAGCGCCATTAACTCCATTACACCCATTAGCTGATAGGACTGCTTAAAGACACAAATAAAAAAGAGAAATTGAAGAGCAGGCATCGCGTCATGCCAGCTGACATACTTTCCCACGCCTACCGTGAAGACACCACCACTGCCACCGCACGCTTTTTTATAACCTGCTACAGGCAGGAGCTGTATTTCATAAGCGCAGATCCTTGGAGTTTATTTAAGTCAGATGACCTAAATACTCTCTGCAATTAAAATAGGACCTGACCTAAGAAAGGCCCGCAAAAGAATCCAATCGACGACATAAATTTTAGACAGTTTACCCCACAGGGGTTTCTCTGTAGTAATAACAGAAAAGCATGTGCAGCTCTGACCTCTGACCTCTGAGGTCAGGGTAGCAGTGCAGACTCTACAGAAACAGAAATGAGCAAGCACTCTGCACCCAGCACTGAGCATCTTCCTTGTGTAGGCACCAAAATTCACGACGAGGAGGCTGGCTGGGAGCTGCTCGATGTGGTGCTGGGAACTAAAGACACCTGTTCTCAGCAAAACCAGCAGGAGCTCTGAACCCTGCACCTTCTCTCCAGCCTATACCTGTGACATTTCCGGAAAGCAAAGTTTGCCTTCTCAGAGGTACGTTTAGGGGAAAGGGCCTTTTATTTTTATTTACTTTATTTATTATTATTGTGTGGGCATGAATGGAGGGATCAGTGGTCAACTTTTGAAGTTGGTCCTCTCCTTCCACAGTGGGACCTGGAGACTGAATTCAGGTCATCCAGTTTGTGCAGGAGCACTTTAATCCACTGATGTTTTACATCGAGAGCAAAACACTCTAGTTCCTGAGTGCCCAGCTCAGGGCCTGAAGTCACTTAGCAGTTCAAAGTACACGCAGGCCTAGGAGAAACATGTGCTTGGTGCACACGTGGGCACATACCCATGAGCCATCTCGTACGCTGCCAGATTAGCCCTATCCTGGCAACAAACTGACCCACTTTTTCTGTTTGGATGCATCTGTGAACAAATGTGTCAAAACCCAATCCAGCTTACAGGAAAGGAACGGATTCCAAGTCCAACAAGGGATTACTTGAAAATTAAATTTAAACTTAATAAATCAGATGACAACCCAGAATTTTATTAATGCACCCATCTACTTTGCTGACTGAAATATGAACTAGTGTGACTGGCAGTCTCCACAGGAGCAAGTGTTTGTAACATAAGATGGACACAAGCAGGACACACAGGGCCACCCTGCAAACCAACTCCACCACTTGGAGCCCATGGAGAGAGAGAGAGAAAGAGAGAGAGAGAGAGAGAGAGAGAGAGAGAGAGAGAGAGAGAGAGAGAGAAAGAGTGAGTGTTGTGGGTGTATACAGAAATGTGTGTTTTTTTTAAAACCTAAATAGAGATACTTCAAAATGGGAACCATTACTACCCATGAAAAGTTTTAAAAAAAGGATTTATTGTTTTATTATTTATGTGTTTGACTATATGAGTGTCTGCCACTTGTGGCCTGTGGAGGTCAAAAGAGGGTGTTGGATCCCCTGAAGCTGGAGTTACAGTCAGTTGTGAGCTGCCTGATGTCAGTCCTCAGAACCAAATTCAGGTCCTCTGAAAGAGTAAGTAACAAGGGCTCTTAACCACTGAGCCATCTCTCTAGCTCCTATCTGTGACAGTTTTGAAAAGATAATTGATCAATTTAGTAACTCCCCTGGAGTCTTGCTATGACCATGAGCTTCTGATCCTCCTGCCTCCACTGCATAAGTGTTGGAATTAGAGGTGCACACGGTGACATTGGGTTAGGGGTGCTGGAGAGAGGACCCATGGAGTTGGGAATGCAAACACTGCCAACTGAGCTACAGTCCCAGTCTCCCCTAAGTCTTAGGGACACCAACATTACAGTCAACTGGTTTACAGCACAGTGGCAAAAAACCAAACCAACATCAGTTACAAAAAAGGAAGCACGCCCGGGACGGGCATGGCAGAGAGTTCTTGAGTGTTCCCAACCTCCTAGCCTGGTCTTTAACGTTCTCATTCTCCTTCTTAATAGCACATGCCGGCGAGTGTCATTTATTGTGCCGTGTGCCTTATGACTAAAGCGGAAGGTTTATTTGAAGGCTACTTAATTACATTTAAGATCCCTAGAAAGTTAATAAAATACACCGTGTTCTGATAATTGAAAGGCTTATAAACACCCAAACTCCAGTGAAACCACGTCCTCAAAGCCTGGATTATTAACGAATGGCATCTCTTAAATCCCCACTAAACTTAAAAAACAAGCTCAAACTCTAATTAAAGCCATACGAGAAACAAAATCCTCCCCCTTCATAACAACGGGAAAATTAGCTGCAAAGAAACGTGAGAGGTGAGTGGGGGTGGTGGCAATAAAAACTCATTTTGAAACTGAAAAAAACCTCTTATGTAACTGTGATCAAAGGTCAGGGTCTTTCGACATTCACTGTGAGTCCAATCTGGATAAAAATCAACTCAAATAAAATTTAGAAAAATAACAGGATATCAAACAATGTGCTCAGCCTGTGAAACGCAGGCATACCTGACGAAAACAAGAAGGGAACATTATAGGAAATCTCAATGACATTGTTTGTTATGTTTGACTTGAATCCCAAGCGTGCTCTCATTCCTCAATACAAATTAAAAATAAACAACTTTTAACAGCCCCAACGCCATCTGGGTTACAATGGAAATAATGAGGCATGTGTGATTTTTAAGCTGGGTAAAAATAACGCTGAACACTCTGACCGCGCCTTTCCAGCCCACGCTTCAATTAGACCTGCATCTCGGAACCCACTGATGACCACGGCAAGGTCAGCTAGAAAACTCCACTGGCGGGAGTGAGTCAGGGGCCTTGCTCAACCAGTGCGCAGCCTTTCACAAAAGGCTTTAATTTGCAGGCTGTTGCATCATTGGTGATGTTATAATTGCCAAGATAAGCCCTCAATGCAGAAAAGGAAACTGTTCCACCAAGTACAGTGAGCTTGCTCACTCTCAGTGAACGAACAGACGGGATGGTGGAGGAGAGGGGGCATGCCTGACTGAGCTCCCATCTTTTTAAGCGCCCGTTGTTCAGGGCTGCTAACCAGTTTCTCTAAGCGCAAAGCGCTGTGTGGGTCCTCCACTTGCCTAGTTTGGTAACTGCCCTTCTTATTTCTAAAGAATGACCATCAAGGCTACGATGGCTCCAGGTTCCAGCCCTTTCTGCGAGGCACGATTCTAGACTGCCCTGGGTAACCTCAGACTCAGCTTTTCTTCTGCAAGATCAAGAACCATCAGTGTAACAGGGCCTGCCTTTAGTTGTTGGCCACTCAGCTACATGTACTCTCTAAGATGGTGTATGTGTCCACCTGCATGTGAGAATGACCACTGTTGACCACAGACCAGAGGTTCTGAGGCAAGCACCAGGCAATCCCAAGAACACAAGTCACAGAGAGTTCCAGGGATCTGGAAAAGGTCAACCTACTCCTGCCATGGGGACTCATCATCTCCGCTCCTTCAGACACTTCCCTATAACTCAGTTACTTGGGACGCTGAGGTGCTTTGATGCTGTCAAGAATTCCTTTGGTACAGAGACTAACAACACATACAAGTCAAGAGTATTCAGGAACAAAAAAAAAAAAAAAGAGAGAGAGAGAGAGAGAGAGATAGATCTTCACAGACCCGATACCAATCCCATCCTCATCCTTCCCATGAGATTCAGGTTCAGAAAAGGAAAGTGAGCCCAGACACAAGCATTCTGGAAACGTTTACTGAGCTCCTTCTAAATGTCCAGCTCCACAGGTTTCTCCCTTCAAGATTCCCTAGAGGCCAGTGAGGGTCAATTAAATACCGGGCCAGAGGCCTGGGCAGCACCTGTGCCTGTCCTATTTGCACCTCCCAAAGCTGTCTCCAGTTGAAAGAGGGTCCCTAGGGTGTCCAACAGCATCCTCTGAAGCTGAATTCCAGGCTTACTATGCACAGAGAAAAGCCTCAGCTGATCACTCTCCAACACTTGGATGCTTCACAGGAGTGAAGCCCCCCCCCCCGGGGAAACCAGCATCTGGGATGAAAGCGCAGGGAGATACTTTTACACAGGGACAGCTGCATCCATGTGGGTGATTTAGAGCTGGGGGACACCTGACCATATATATAACCTTGGGCCTTTGACCATAAAAACTTTAGATACAAAAATTAATAAAAACGTGGGCTCAACCGGCCATGGTCAAGCAGGGACCCTCCTTTCTACCACGATCAAGCCCATTTCTATAGCCCTTTAGAGGTCTTGATTTTCACTCCATGATTGGAGAAGAGCTTGGCTCGGAAACACAAGGAAGACTCCCGGGAACAAAGGTGTCTGGGGTCGCAGCTAACGGTGCTGCGGAGTGGAGTCGGCCCCTGACTGTGCCACCCGAGGCTGCGCTGTCCCGAGGCCCATCTCCGCTGGAGCCTGCGCCCAGGAGGCACACCCGCTCTCCGCTCCAGGCCTCCCAGCTCCGGGCGAGCGCAGCGAAGCGCACCGGGTCCCGCGAGCCTCCGCCCCGCTCCGCGGCCGCGCCCCCACGCCGCGCCGCTCCCCAGACCCGCCTCCCGCCGGGTGGGCGGCGCAGCGGGGCCTCGGCGCCGCGAGGACCCCCGCGCCAGAACAAAGGAATGCGGGGAGGGGGCGGGGAGGCGCGCGGGCCACCGCGAGGCGCGTCCAGCGGCTGTCCAGGGGCGCGTCTTGGGCCGAGGTCCCAGCCTGCCCTCGCCAGGCGCGTGCCCGGCCCCTGGGGCGCGAGCGAGAGGCTCAAGGCCGTTTGGTGGAAGGTGGCGTTGCAAAGCCGTCCCCCAAACCCTGGCAGGCCTGGGTCTCCCACCCCAGCTTGCAAAGTGGGTCGCGTGGTGGTGGTGGGGAGCTAGCGCGACTGCAGCGTCTTGGAAAACGGCTGAAATAGGGGTAATAATATGTTCCAAGGGTCAATGTGTACACCCCCTAAAATAATACCGTAGTTCAATTATGTAAATGTTACACTAAGAAATATATATCTCACAGACACTATTAAATACGTATATCCACACATCATTACACTAAGTAACAGTCCGGGAAGAAATTTAATATCCAGATACTTAACATATTCATCTATCCCTAATGAATAAAACTAGGTTACACAGGCAAAAATACAATCTACTAACCTATATATGCTTCCCATAACACATATATGATCTGGGGAAAATTATGATGTGAAATAAATACTTCTGACCTCATTAGTTGTTGTTATTTACAAAAGCCAGAGAGATGACTCTTGGCCATTCCCTGCTGGCCTGAGCGCAGCAGTTCCTCCAAAGTGTCCTTTAAAATGACAAATGGGGCCCCGCGTTCAGCAAGCAGTCACTGGGCGCTGCGAAATGCCTTCCTAAAAATACAGTCTTATCAGAGGTCTTGGAAGGCTGGAGTTAAAACTACAGCAAATGGCCTTGAGCTTGTATTTGCACACAGCCCTGGAGACACCAGAAATAGCACCGAGGCCACGATTGTTAAAATGTGATAGGGCTAAATTTAGAAAGACGTAGATTTCATTTAGGGCAAAAGACACACATTTGGCAAGCAGGGGCTAAGTCAAAGCTTAATCGGTTGTCACTTCACGGCTTAAAATATCCGTAAAAAGAACCAACAAAACCCCTGTTGATAGTGACATTCTTAAACGCTGAGATTGCCCTACTTTCTTTGTGGCAAGATTATAAAATCACGTAATTAGCTCTCTTTCTATGCTTAACAGCCAGCAAGTTCGGCAGTTACATAACCTAACATTTCCAGGAATCTATTAATGATCTGTCTTGTGGTGTCTTAAAAAAAAAAGAAGAAAAACCAATGACGATAAGGTGAGAAAAAAGCTGACGGAACGGAACGCATTCCAGTTGGGAAAGTGGGGAGACAAACGTCACAATGGCTCGTCCGGGTCTTAAAAATAACACCTCGGAACATTTAAAGGAGCCCCCTCCCCCGCGCGCATCACTATCCTACACTGGGAATTCTCCTTTCTTAATAATGAATTCCGTAGGATCGTTCTTAAAGCATGCTTATTTGGGACGATACAGAGGTACCAATAAGGATCTAATACCCAACGCTGCGCTAAAATGTCCAAATCATTGCACACAGGCGCATATTCCCACATCAGCTAGTCCTCTGTGCCCACATCTCACCGCGGGTCCATTATGCAATGTAAGAAAGGACACATCCCTCTACCTTCCCGAGGGCTCGTAAAACACGCTGACGACAAACAGGGTGGAAAACGTCGGTGCAGACACAGCGCCTGACACAAACAAACGCCGCGCAGGCATCTCCTAATGCCGTCACCGTTCGCACTTCCAACCCTCCTACTAAGCAAATCAAGACGGTTCCCCGTGACTCAACCCTCCCCGTGGCCTGCTCAGAGAGGGGACCAGCACGGAGAGACCCCAGAGAGCAGGGCACGTCGTCTGGCTGCTAAGGGGATCGGCCTCTGCTCCGCCTCCCCGGCGCGCTCTTCTCCACCGAAACATCAATTTTCCTGAAATCCGGAGACATTATGCAATAGAGGGGAGGGGGGGAGGGAGCGCGCGGCAGCCAGGGCTACGTGCCGGCGCCAGGGCGCTGCAATCAAAGCAGCTACCTTAAGGTGGCGAGTTCCCCTCCTGCCAAAGCAGCAAAAGTTTATGTAATGCATGCCCCGCGCACACTCGCCGCCTCCCGCCATCCCTGCGCCGCGCCCGCCCGCGTCCCGCGCCCCACGCCCGCCGGTCGCGCGCTCCGAGAGCGGGCGCGGAGCTGAGCCGGGCCCCCGAGCCGCCGGTGGGCGGAGCGCTTACCGTGGTTCTGCTCTCTGGCCCGAGCAGGGAAAGAAAGGGCGTCCGGGACCTGGCTGGCTGCGGCGGAGCGCTATCTGGACTCCGCCGGGCCCTCAGCGGGCGGTGGCGAGGGCGCGGCGCGGGAGACTGGCGGGCGCGCCGGGTCCGCGGGCGCCGTGGCCGCGCCGAGAGATGTGTGTTAGTAGGTCAGTTCCGAGAGCCTCGCTACGTCGCCGCCCGCCAGCCCCGCCGTGACGGGCGGCCGCCGCCCCAATCGTCGCGCCCGCGCCCGCCCCCGGCCCGCAGCCACTGGCCGCGCCGACAGGGGCGGGCTCCCCGCCGCCCCGCCCCGGCCCGCCCCGTCCTCTCCGCCGAGGAGCCACCGCCAGTCCGCGTCCTTCCCTGGCCGCGGTGGCAGCTGCTCTCCGCTGTCCGCGGGGACCCACGCCTAGAGCTACGTTGCGCAACGGAACGCACCGCGGAGCCACCGGGGCGCTCCTGGGAGGAGCCCAAGAACCCCTCTGCCGGGTTGCCGGCCGCGCCCTCCGTGGCCACCGCGCTCGCTCAGTGCACCTTTTTTATTTGTTTGTTTGTTTGTTTCCCCGAGAGCTACTCGGGGCTAGGCTACCTGTTGCCAACAGAACCCTGGGCGAGGGCAGCGGGGACCCGGGCGTGGTGGGGACCTTCGCCTCCTTGCGCCCACGGTCCTCCTGAGACCGGGAAGGGGCGCGGCGGCGGGCCTGAGCTGCGACTGAAATGTCCCGCTCGTCTCCCTACTGTTGCCCTGCTACCCGGAGAGCTCCGTACACAAACACCGCCCCCCTGGCACATTAGAAAGAAGACGACCCCTGCGAAGTTGTTGGATAACACGACTGGGAAACCAGGCTGGACGCGGTCGGTCTACGTCCCCAACCACGTGGAGAGGTGGCGACTGTCTCAGAGGACCTGAGGGTCCGCGGCCCGGGTGCGCCGGTCTGGGACGCCCACCCGCCTTCGGTGTCCGGGCTTGAACGAGCCATAGAGGGCACTGCACAAAGGCTCTTGACCTGGTAGCTCTCCAGTCCTTTCTGTCCCCCAGTAAGCACGCCAGTTCCCCCTCCCCCTAATTCCCGGGCTGTACAAAAGACATAAGGAAACAGGAGACAGGGCATCTGGCGGCATGTTCTTAAGTCAGTCACCAGGTTGGCTATTGTGAAGGAACGTGGCATACACTCCTCGCGTTTACAGACACGTAAGATTAGTGCCGGCTTTGGCAAAGGGAGCCATATTCCTGACAGTGACGCACGCGCTTGCCCAAATACGGAATGTGGCAGGTGGCGAGGTCCTTGAGCGGTCTGCTCGGACTGTGGGAGCTGGGCTTCAGTGACTCTCCTCCTCTCCTCTCCTCTCCTCTCCTCCTCCCCTCCCCTCTCCTCCTCTCCTCTCTCTCTGTCGTTTTTAAAAGAAAGCAACCCCCAAAGTAAAGATCGAACGCGCGAGTCTCCCACCCAGAACAGCTAAGTGGGTCTCTTTCCACTACCGCAGGCACACATTACAAAGATAATCTCAGAGGCACACGTACTGCTAGTTTTTACCTTTTACCAGTTTGACTTTTAAATGATGGGGTCTGTCTGGTAAAATACCTCTTAACTGGTTAATAAGGCCCCCCACAACACAAATTAGGCAATATGGGTAAGCCTCCTTTTCCAGTTGCTGACTAGTTCAAGAAGCATACCGCCCCTTTACACGTTTGTTTCGAAGAACTGACTACCTTGATGTAAACGAATCTTGATTTAGTTAATCGGTTCCACTTTTTCTCGAATTTACTGATGTCATAGAATCCCAAAGCAGGTAAAATAAAGAAGGAGTAACGTTTTCACCAAAAGTCAATTGAACTTGCCTGACTCACCGGACGTTGACAGCGGAGGAACGGACGCTCTGATTCCCGAAGCTGTTCTTTAGACTAAATTTTGAAATCTGATGCCTGCCTTCATTCCCCGGGGCAGTTTACACTACGCCTCCACTTCATTTGTGCTTCCGTCATTGCCATCTAACTTGGAAATCAGAGGAAGTGTAAAAAAGATACGTCTGATACCAACTTGGAAAATAACTCTCTCGCGCCCCCTGGTGCTTAGGAAACAGCTCAACGAGGCGGCGGAGGCTCTGTCCCCAGGACCTGGGTGATGGTGTGTCCAGGGTTACACCCTGAGGGTCCTCCTAGTGGGCAAGTGCTTGCAGTTAATTGAACTGGGAAAAAATTGAAGTATAACCCTGGGGTGAGAGAACACGCTGTAAGTAGGGTCTCCTGAGGAGGGAGAGGATGGAGTATGATCTTCATACTGAAGTATGAAGTCCAAAGTTGAGGTTTTTGGAAGAGCTGGGTCTTGAACCCCAGGTGTACTGCCTGCTAAGCAAGTGTTTTATAGGTGTGCTAGCTTCCCAGCCAAAACTCAGAACATCCTTACCCTAAGCAGCAGGCTTCTTTTAGTGCTGGAATTGGGGTTGGAGGCAGGAGCCAAGGAGAGGTGACCTGGACGGGTGGAAAATGATCACCGGTGGTTTTGTTTTCAGACCCTGCTGATGTGCTCTCTGACCAGAACAATGTAAGAGGTGTAAGCTGAGAACAAGGAGAATTGTGAGGCTTCCAGTTGGAAGGTCTAGACGACTCTTCTCCAGGCATCTGGAGGGGTTCCCTGGTTCCCTGTTCATCACGGTGCTGGGCATTGAATCCAGGCCCAACCCCAGTTGGACAACTTCAGCCCAGGGTCCAGAAGCTTTTGCCCTGGGCCTTGCTAAACCTAGTTAGCTGCAGCTAGCTACTTTATGGGGTTTCAGGAGGTGTGCTACCGGGGACTGTGATGCAAGAGAAAATGCTTTTATTACTACAGTACCAGAGCAGGGGGTCATGGCTTCAACTTTGTAAAAGTTGACATTAAAAATACCTTTTTGGTGTGTGTGTGTGTGCATGTGTGTGAAACATTGCTTTTCAATATTGGCAAAGAATTCATTTTTTTCAAAGTGAGGCTGGTGAGATAGTTTAGTGGATGAAGGCCCTTGTCACCATGCCTGACACCTGAGATTGAGCTCCAGGGTTCAAATGAAGGAAGGGGAGAGCAGAGCCCTTAGCGTTGTCCTGTGACCTCCATATATGCAGTATGGCATGGATTTGAGTAGATGCACACACACACACACACACACACACACACACACCATAAATAATATATAAATGAATGAATGTAATACATTTAAAAACAAAGAAAGTGTTGGGCCAGGATGTATGTCATTTGGTAAGGTGCTTGCTTGTCATGCACCAAAGCCCTGGGTTCAGTTCCCAGCACCACGTAAACCAGACATGGTGGTGCATGCCTGTAATCCTAGCACTCAGGAGGTGCAGGCAGCAAGATCAGAAATTCAAAGTTGGTTTTAGCTGTAATTCAGCTCCAGGCCAACCTGGGCTGTGTGAAACTCTGTTTATAATGAATGAATTAGTGAATGAATGAATGTATGAATGAATGAACTAGTCTAGAGTTTATCTGGCTGGAGCCTAGAGATGGAAAGTGAAGTTCACAAGGCTGATTGACAGGCTAGTGACAAACCACGTCTGGGGCTCCAGCTCTCTGTTTTCCATATCAGATTTCTGAATTTCTTTGTGGAAAAGTTTCATCTGCTGTGTCCCCTTTGATGACCATAGCCCCCATTTAATGGCCATGTGAAAACTACTAAGGTGCTGTGTGTGTTGACCAGCTAGCACCTTTTATTTATTTTTGGTTTTAAAAAGATATAGTATTTATTTTTATTTTATGCATATGAATGTATTGCCTGCATGTACATCTACGCATCACATAAGTGTCTGGTGTCTCCAGAAGCCATAAGAGGGCATCCAATCCCCTGGTATGGGAGATGGTTGTGAGCTGCCATGAGCTGCTGGTAACGGAACCCCAGGTCCTCTAGAAGAGCAGCCAATGCTCTTAACTGGTGAGCCACTTCTCCAGCCTCATCTCGTGTCTTTTAATTAAACTTTGCAAAGCAGACGTTCAGACGGTTCCTGGAGACCAGTAAGTTGTCATTTGCTTGTTTTGTTTTCAGTGATGGCTCTACAGTGAGGACCAGCACATGGTCTAGGACAGCAATTCTGCCTTGACTTTTAAATTCCTTTATCCCAGCTTCTTCCCACCTACTCCCACCCATCCCCCAACCCCTCCCAGACTCCTGCTGTGTGGTTCCATCACCCAGATTTACACAGAATATGTCTGGCCTAATTCTCCCCCCATAAAAAAAAAACTGGTTTGGCAGTTTTGTTTTGGGGGAGGAAATTGAGTAATAAAAGAGGGTCCAATAACTGTCCCTAGAGAAGGGATGGCTTAGAACCCGAGAAGCCAGAAGGTGAAATAGCTTCCCTCAAGCTAAGAAAGAAAGGTCTCTACATTGACTACAAGTTCTCCCCAGAGGAGAGCAGCTGAGGGGTTTGAAGGCATTTCAAAGGCTTTCCAAATGACTCAGGGAAATGTTGTAAGCGCGGTATTGCAGAAAACAGAAGCATGTCTTCAAATTCAGCCGCACACGGAACTACACATGTCAGTCACTGAGTGTGTCTCTGCTCATTCAGATTAAACGGTAGATGTAGGTGATGGTGCAGGGGGTAGGGGGACAGACCCCAGAGAACGAGGGAGTCAGGGGCTCCATTTAAATGGTCAGGACTTTGGAAGCAGCTGATGGCACCCACTGCAGCACGTTGTGGATGGAGCAAGCCTTGTGGCGGCAGGTGACGACCAGCGCGGAGCTCGCTGCCTTTCAAGGATAGGAGATCTGCAATTGTGAAACGTGGTCTAGCAGAAATCACTTTCTTAAGAACAAGAGATGACACATCCACTCTGTGATACAGCTCAGACCAAGAAGGTGTACAGCTTATCTAAACAGTTCTGTGAAGTCCTGCCCAGAGTGCTTTACTGGAAAGAGATACCGCCTGCCAAGCAGAGGCCTGGATTCCAGAACATTCTAGGGGATGGCGTCATGTCACTGAGGGTCTGTCCTGTCATCTGGCCCTGCAGAAGTAAGAACAGGCACTGCAGCAGGAACGATCCTTCTGCTCAGCCCCTGACAAGGTACAGTAGGGAGACTGTAGGTCTGGGCTTTACAGAGAAGCTACGCCAGGTGGGAGCCTCCCCAATTCACACCCTTCACACTGTCTCTGTTCCGCTGCACACCTGCGGACTCAGAGACAAAGCGCTCTTCTGTACCTTGCTCCAGTGAGTGCTGAAGGCGAGTACTCTGGTAAATGCTCTTAGAAGCCAGGAAACCAGGTGCTTGACCACACTTCTGGGCTTCTGAGAAGTTTCCAGTTTCATAGGCTCTGAGCGACTCTGCAGAAGCGCTCCGGCTTCAGTGGCTGTTGCTTAAAGTCAATCACACATGCCACCGTCACAGAGACCTGGGACATGAGCTGCAGACTATCACACACGCTACAGGCACGCGCACTCAGGATCCAGCTGGACCAATTCCTCACGCTACCGTCACACACAGTCAGGAGCATCAGCTGCAGGCAATGCTGCAGTCACACACGCTAGACGACATCTTGCCAGGTTGAACACTGTCAGAATGAAAGAAAATTGGGCTCTCCGTCCATCACCAAAGGATGCGGGCAACAGAGCCCAGTGGTGGCTGCAGAGATGGAAGCCCCTCCCTCCATTTCAACTCCCCTCCCCCGACTCACCAGCACTATGGCTGGGGCAGGCTACTTTCCTCCATGGCCCTCTGCCTCAGTTCCCTTTTTTGGTAGTATTTATGATAATAATATTGATCCCAACTTTTTTGAGAATAAAATCGCTGAGGCTGCCCTTGCTTAGGAAAGTGCTTGAAACACAGGCTGGCTTGTGTTAGGGACTCCTACCCTTAGCACAATCAAAACTCATTCAGTCTGGGGCTGGGGATGCTTCTTACTTAGTGGGTAGAGCACTTGCCTACAATGCATTGATTTGATCCCCAGCACTGAAATAGACTGTTGTGGTGGCTCTCACCTATAACCCCCGTCCTCAGGAGGTAGAGGCAGGAGGATCTAGAATTGAAGGCCATCCTTTGCTAGACAGGGAATTCTAGGTCAAATTGTGTGTGTGTGTGGGGGGGCTAGCTAGACACAAGCAGGGAATTTCCTTACGCTGCCAGGTCCTCCTTCAATTCAACTGAACAAGTGAGTATCCATGACTACAACACAGCATCCCGGAAATAAATAGGGTGTCAAGTCACTAATTAATCCATTTATTGAGCTCCTGCTGGTGTCAGGCATTCCCAATACCTGCTGTAGACAAAGACCTCATTTTTTCTATCCTGTGATACATTCTGGCCAACTCAGACCCATAGAGACTCATGAGAGAATGGGGAAGGATGGTGGATTAAAGCAAACCCAGATCACTCTCACTGTATGATAAGGGTCACTCAAAGGCCCAGGCTGTGTCCCAGTTATCATATGAAAGAGTCTTCATCCTGTGGCAGAGAGCAGAGCACTTCTTGAAGGGGAGGGGCTTGTCCCAAGATTATGAAGTGGGTGGGTGATGATGGACAGGAACCACAGGGAAGGACCATGGAAAGGCCTGTCAGGCCCTGGGATGGGGGTGAGGGTAGGGGTGGGGGTAAGGGAGAGCTGTGAGGCTCACAGTGAACTTGTTGGGAACATTGAGGGTGAAGAGGAGGCAGGGCAGATCCTGTCCCCGGAGACCAGAGGTAGCTGAATGGACAAGTCAGATGGGAAAGACAGCTGCTTTGGGGGCACACGAGTTACATTTACTGTTTCACCTGTCATGTGTCATGTACTCTATGCTGGCCTTGAACTTCTAAACCTCCTGTTTCCATTTCCCGCGTGCTGGGATTCCAGCTGTGTGCCATGTTGCCTGGCTTAGGCCATGATGAGGAAAACCCAGGGTTGCATGTGTGCTAGATAAGATAAGCACCTTATTGACTGGGCTTCATTTTATTTTAAAGCATTGTGTGTGTGTGTATATGTGTGCGTGCATGCATGTGTGTATGTGCATGTATGTAAATGTGTGTGTGTGTGTGTATGTGTGTGCGTTCATGCACTCATCCAACCACGTTATACCATCCACGTAGAGGTTCCAGGACGTTGTGGACGTTGACTCTTTCCCTCCCTTGTGTGTGTCCTGGGGCTCGAACTCCTATCACCAGTCTCAGCAGCAAGCACCTTTACCTGCTGAACCATCTCAGTGGTCCCCAACTGAGCTTTTAATGACGAATGTCACGTACACAGTAAGAATCAGTTTAGCGGCTCTGAGGTTGGGGCTCAGTGGTAGAGTGCTTGTCTTGAATGCTTGGAGTCCTGGCTTCCAACTCCAGCACCAGAGAATAAACAAAAGAAATACCGTAGGGACTCAGCTGGGACTCTGTGTGCCTCAGTTGCCTCTTCTGAAAAGCCATGGAGTAGAGCTGCACATACTGTGTCCGTGCTTTACCTCTCTCTGTACAGGAGCGGCAGTGAGAAACAGCCCAGGCAGCACCAGCGAGCTCGCACCCTGTCAGGACATCCCATATAATGAGGACTCCCATCCTTTGCTGCTCCACAGAGAGGCAATGGGTGTCTGGAGGAAGCAGGCTCTGCCCCGGGGGATTGTACATTGCTAGAGTGGGTCCCCTGCATCCTTCCCAGGGAAGCCTCTTAGCTGGAGACGGAGAGGTGTGGCCCAGGATACAGCAGTGCAGAATCCCCATAGGCTTGTGGATTTGAACACTTTGTCATCAGCTAGTGGCAGTGTTTTGGAAAGTTGTGGAACCTTTAAGAAGGGGAGCCTCGCTGGAGGAAGTGGGTTGCTGTGCGTGGGATGTGAGGTTTTATAGCTCAGGCCAACTTCCTTTCCACTCTCTCTGCTTCCTGACTACAGAGCAGCTACGACGGCGGTCTCGGCCCCCTGCCACCATGCTTCCCGCCATGGTGAGCTGTATTCTCTAAAACCAAGTCAAAAGAAACATTTCTTCCTTTAAATTGCATATTGCAGGCATTTTTCATAGTAACAAGAAAAGTAACTAATACAAGCCTGGCCAAAGCTGAGACCACATGAACCTCCCCATCAATCACTAATTAAGAAAATGCCCAACAGCCAGATCTTACGGAGGCGTTTTCTCAATTGAGGTCCCCTCCTTTCAGATGATTCTAGCCTGCGTCAAGTTGACCTAAAACTAGCCAGGACACTTGGGTTTAGCAATCCCAGGCTCTAACACCTGCCCTCTGGAGCAACCATTTTAATGGCTCAATGTCTTGCCTCAATGTCCCCGCCAGCAAGTCTGACTCCAGCTGGTTCACCTGGGTTTTTCTGCTGCAGCAAGCTGGATTTTATAGACCCCAGAGCAGACAAGGCACATCCTGTCACCTGGGAACTTACACCAGGACAAGGGACTGGGCGTCTGTTTTTCTCAGGGACCACAGAGTATCACAAGGCAGATTGTGAGCAATGAGACCTAACACCCCACAGCATTTGGCAGCATGGAAAGAGACCCCAGTTCTGTGTCCTGGGAAGGCCTAATTATCAAGGCACTGAATGCCCTGGTCCTAGTGTTTTCTTCCACTATGCCTCCTTTCCCTTCACTTCTTTTCCACCCTCCTGGAAGTTCTGGGACCAGCCCTCCCTGGAAACCCTTACGACTCCAGCTCTCATTTCTGGGAAGCCCAGGCCTAAGCAAGTTCCTTCACTCCTCCTGAAAACACAGATGTCAAACTCAGCTCTCTTCTTGAAGCTAAGTTTTCTCATAAGGAGCCCTTCACTGAAAGCAGCAAACAGAGGGAGACACTGTCAGTGTTGGGGAATCGCCTTCCTGACCTACAAAAACTGACATATTCAATAACGCTGCCTACCTTCTTGCAGGGCTGAACTCTGCTGTCACAAGGCAGCAAGCGTTTTTAACCTTTGAGCCATCTCCTCCATTCCTCAGGCAGTGTTTAATAAATGATAGCTTTTGTTATGGTTTAAGATAGACTTGAACATTTTAAATATAATTAGGGAAATATGGTATTTGTAAAACAAAACTATCAAAATGAGTGCTACATCAAACGGAAAAGTAAAATTGATCTATGCAAATGAATGATTAAAGGGGGCCAAAGGGAGGTGCTGGTGGCCCAGAGGGAGGTGCTGGTGGCGCAAGCTATGCAGCTGGATTTTGTTCAAACCCAAGTTTGATCCCAGGAACCCACTTGAGGATGGGCAGAAAGAGTGATGGGACAAAGCTGGCTTCTGACCTCCACACATAGGCTGTGTCACACCGCCTACACACACTTGATGCACAGAGTAGTAATTAAAGAACTTCCAAGAAGTGATTAAGCATTGAATAGTGACATAAAAATGGAGCTCAAAATGAAGAAATTGAGCATATTTCTGGATAAAAAGGACCAATATCCTAGAGATACTAATTGCATCCAAGTGCCAATGCACTTCTCACCAGCTCTCAGATAGTTAAATGAATTAAAACGACACAATGTTGCAGAATGGGCTGATAATATAGCGCAATGGTAGGTATGTTCTAAACATGTGCTCAGTCGCGTTCAAGTCACCAAACCACCCCCATTCTCCCCCCCCCCCACAGAGCAGGAAAGGAAGGGGAGATTAGCGAAACAGAATAGATATTCTAGAACTCGATTAGATAGATTCATGTATAGATATAAAATACCATATACGATGATAAGTATAATTATTGAAGTCGGGGCTATAAAGACGGCTCAGTGGTTAGGAGAGTTGTTCACCACTTTTTGCACGGGACCTGCATTTGGTTCTGAACATACCCAAGGCAGCCCACAGCATCCTGTAACACCGGCTCCAGGGTGTCTGCTGCCCTCTCCTGGTCTCTGTGGGCTATGGCATGCACACGGAGCACATGAATGTATGCAGGCTCATACACGCACCTAAATAAAAAAACCCAAATATTTAAAAAGTAATTATCGAGGGGCTGGAGAGATGGCTCATTTGTTAAGAGCACTCACTTATCTTCCAGAGGACCCAGGTTCAATTCCTAGCACCCACATGGCAGTTCACAACTGTCTGTAACTCTAAGTTCCAGGCGATCTAACACCCTCACACTACATGCAGGCAAAACACCAACTCACACACACACAAAATAAAACTCAATTTAGAAAAAAAAATAAAAGTAACTCTTGAAATCAAAGAGCATATCAGCCGGGAACTTATGCAGGAAGCAGATGTTAATGCGGGCACCTTGTGCAGGTGATCTTTGTCGGGCTTAGTCACCATCAACATGTATGACTGAGCTGGGTGACTGACCGTCGGCCACTCCTCTGATGGCGCCACATATTGTCGTTGATGCTTGAAAGTAACTGGGAAGCCTAGCCAGTGCCTCTCCTGTTCGGGAATGTGAACCACGGAGCCATGGACTGGGATCTCAGCTCACATGAAGGTTGCCCCTCACCCTGCTCCTTCATTTTTTCTGAGTTCCCTCACCAGTAGCACTGCTCAGGAGCCACGGGGCAGGGGGAGGGGAAGGCTCACTCCTGCTTTTGTCCCAACGACAGCCACAGTCAGCTTCCCGGACCTCGGGCTCGGGGGAACCTGGAAGGGTCTTTACCATGCCAGTGTTCTCTGAACAGCTGAGAAAACTGAGGTAGAGTATCAGCCAACACAGAGAAAAATGTGTCCTGTCTGGACCGTTGGCTAGACTCGTACCTCATCCCAAATAGAAAAATACTCCCACAAGTTAAGGATCCAAGGGACCTTACCAAGGGCGCCAGATGGGAACTCTGGGCGAGAAGTTACAGAAGAAAGATAAACATACTTGAGCAAGTACAATCCATCAGCTTTTGTCTGATTAAGTCGTTAAAAATTGTGGCTGGAAGGATGGATGGCTCAGCAGTTAAGAACACTTGCTGCTCTTGTGGAGATCAACTGTCCCACTCCAGTCCAGGGGATCTGATGCCCTCTTCTGGCCGTCACAGGTACTGCTCCAATGTGCACATACACGCCTAAATAAAAACTACAATAATTTTTGTTAAAATTAAAACTCGAGGGAAATGCTTAGAAATTTTCTTCTAGACAGGAGGCCAACATCTTTGAGGCATAGAGTACAAAATATGTTAACTTTTTTCTGTGTGATATGTTGATATAGCCACAAGAGCAAGAGGGCATCTAGCATCAAATTAGAATGATACAAATTAATTAAGTTTGGAAAAGATCAAGTTTGAAGAACTTTGAAGGATATGGACAGATACCAACTTCATTAATAATGGAAGCACGGAAATAAAACATAGTGTTTAAAAATATTTAATTTTTTGTGTGCATGTGTGTGTGTGTTCATGTCACATATGTGTGGGTGCCCACAGAGGCCAGAAGAGGGAGTTGGACCCCTGGAGATGGAGTTATAGGCAGTTGTGAGCTGCCTACTGTGCATGCTGGGAACTGAACTCAGGTCCTCTGCCAGAGCAGCAAGCTCTCTTAACCATTAAGCCCTGTCTGGAGCCCCAGGTGGCTTTTATGTAAACAAGCAAGGCAGTGCGCTGAGGAGCGATGTCGCCCCCTGCTGGTGACTTTGGCAGTATGCATCAGGTTTAAAGCTGGGACTACTTCTTCAACAGGTCCTACTTCAGTGGAGCTAGCACTGTGGCTCAGACTCCGCCCCAGAAATAATCATTCAAGTGAGCAAAGACATACCCGCGACTACCTCTGCAGTGTTGTCTGTGAGAGGGAAGATGGGAAGCCACTCTCCATGCCACCAGTGGCCTCTTAGGTCCATGATGGCAGCTCCACTAGAGGAATCAGCTGTCGATGCAATCGGTGCTGACATGGTAAACAGGGAGCGAAGCCGCATGCCCACTTGTAAAGGCAAAACCCACTTTATTTATATTTATAATCCGATGGGATATACAGTCACCGGCTCTTGTGGTGCCTTCTGGTCCCCGGCAGGGAGGGCCTGCCACTTAAAACTTTCCTGCAAAGTTTATATGACTTGACAGCTGACTTGGGGTGTACTCCCTAATCCCAGCCCTCAAGGAGTGGAGGCAGGAGGCTACTGAGCTACAGAGCAAAATCTTTCTATCTCAGGAGACACTTTCTGAAAACTTAAAACACACACATGCCAGACATGGGGCGCACACCTTTAACCCCAGCACTTGGGAGGCAATGGCAGGTGGACATTGAGTTTGAGGCCTGCCTGGTCTATATAATGGATTCCAGGTCCAGAGCTACATAGTGGAACATTTTCTCAAATTAAACAATAGATAACACACACAGAGTCTTACACATACAGTCTCTCTCTCTCTCTCTCTCTCTCTCTCTCTCTCTCTCTCTCTCTCTCACACACACACACACACACACACACACACAAAGTTCAGGGACAAGACTCAATGGTAGAACACTTGCCCACTATTGAAGAGGCTCTGGGTTGCATCCCTAGTATCATATATACAAGCGCACACAAAGAGACAAAATCTATATCACACAAAGCTTAAATTAAGTTTTTTACATTTTAATTTTTATTTTATGTGTGAAAGGGTTTTGTAGGCATACCATGTGTATGCCTGGTGCCTGCGGAGGCCAGAAGAGGGAGCTGGACCCTTGGAGCAGGAGTTACATGCAGTTGTGAGCCACTATGTGGATGCTGGGGACCCTTGGAGCAGGAGTTACATGCAGTTGTGAGCCACTATGTGGATGCTGGGGACCCTTGGAGCAGGAGTTACATGCAGTTGTGAGCCACTATGTGGATGCTGGGGACTGAACCCTGGACCCTCAGGAACAACATCCATTGCTCTTAGTCACTGAACCATTTTTAAAGCTCCCAACGCTTGCAATTTTAAAAAATATTTTACGTATTAGAGAATTTCACACATGTATAGCAGTGTCTTTTGATGGCATCCACGACCCCCTAACTCCTTCTGAACCCCACATTGCATCCTCCTCCAAGTTTTTAACCTCTTCTTGGGTTGTTTGTTTCACTCAAATCTAGCTACGTTATCTTTGTGATAATTGGTTTATTGGTAATAATCTTTGTATTTTCTTGATTCCATCATAGATGTTACATTGTATAAAATTCTTCTTTGAAATTTGGTACCCAGTTCAGTTTCACTTGAAAATTAAACTGTTTGGTTCTTTACTTCAAAAGGATTTTGTACATAATAGGTTTCTGGGTTTGCTGTCTGTGGCTTTTGTTTTGTTCTGTTTTTGCTTTGAATTGTTGTTAAGAAGTTGGAACCACAAGGGATCAAGGAAGACTGTGCTGTGTGACTGAGGTCAGAATGTGCCCTGGAGCTTGGTGTCTCCTACAAGCTGTGTGACCTTTAGGAGGTTGCTTGCCTTCTCTGGGTTTCAGTCGTCTCATCTCTGATGTTGAGGTAACTGTATGACCAGTGTAGTTGTTGCTTCTCTCACCTCTCATCTCCCTGCTCTCTTCTCAGAGCTGGGAAGCCCCTGGTCCTCTAGTCTCATGGAGAAAAAACCTGAAATTCCCTCCATACCCAGCAAGTAGTGTGCTTCCCAGACACACAACCACCTCTGTATCTGACACCATGGGGAAGGGGCCCTGTGGCCAAGCCCGGGTCTGGATGCCTTGGTGATAGACTCTTCTCTCTCCAGCATCTGCTATTAATCAATACGTCATCAGCGTCTGAACTCGGGGTCACTAATATCCCTTTGTGCAGGGAATGTGGCAGCTTTGAATACTAAGATAGGATGAACTAACCACCCTGCCCCATCTCTGTTTTGAACCATCACACCTCATGGTCTGGTCCTTCCTCTCCTCTCTAACCTCCTCTGTATTTCTCTCTGTCTTTCTGTCTCTGTCTCTGTCTCTCTCTCTCTCTCGGTATGTTCCTGTATGTGAACATATGTGTGTTCACATGGAGGCTGGAGGTCAGTAGTAGGTGTCTTACTCTATAGTTCCCCACTTTATTTTTTGAGATCTCTCAAAGAGTCTCCCACAGAACCACCAATCGCCTAGACAAGCTGACCAGTGAGCCCCTGAGACCTGCCCGACTGTCTCCAGGGCGTGTGCCATAGTGCCTGGCTTTTGACTTGGGTCCTGGGGATCTGAATGAAGGTCTCATGTTTGCCCGTCAAGAGCTTTACCCTGAGTCCCCTTCTCAGAGCCATCACAGAACGGATGCCCACAGTGTGTGCGGAGTGGTCACTCACCTCCGAAGGACGTGTACAACAGGAAGCTGGGTGGCAGGTGGAACAATACCAAGTCTCTGAGCTGATACTCATCCCGGCTGCAGATGGCCTCCCAGGAGCAGCGCTGCCGACTGAGCCCCTCCCCTCAGCTCCCTGCACTGACTGACCTGGCTGTCCTTCACGCCCCAAGATGGCTAAGGTTGTACATAGGAGGGAGGGGATGAGTCAGCACAAAATGGCTGGCACTGGATGTCTGGGAAACCCAAAAGTCAACAGTGCCGCAGTCTGTTATATAACCAGTTTTGGCAGTGTGCCACTTTTGCATGGGTCATGCTTAGATATGGCTTTGAGGTCACAGACGTGAGTCTTAGTCAGACCCTTCACTGTTGCCTTCTGCAGCCTGCCTGTCTGTGTCACCTCTGTTTGGCCAGTGTGCGGTCAGTGTGTGTATGGATAGCCGTCCTTATGACAAGGCCATGCTCCCTTTGTCCTTCTAGCTTCCTAATATAAGGTTAGATCACTAAGTGTGATTCTTTCAACTAGTTTTTCTTTCTCAGAACTGTTTTTACTAGTCTGTGTCTCTAATAATTCCATAGGAATTTCAGGATTCATTTTTTTTTCTTCAGTTTTGTTAACAGTGTTATGGGGATCAGACATGGTGGTGCATATCTGGGTCTCGGCTCTCTCAGAAGCAGGAGGATTGCTTGAACCCAAAACTTCAAGGCCATCCGGAGTAACATAACAGGACCCTCTGGTAACCTCTCCAGAACGAACGTCTTCAGACCTTCCCATAACTGCACAAACAAAAAGCTGAAACCAGCAAATCAGCATTTGAATCCCAATTGAGTATACATACACACACACAAACACACACATGCAAACACACACATACACACACAAACACACACATACACACACATACACACACACA
>JAQHUG010000005.1:1858851-1872380 GCA_028555095.1 Dicrostonyx torquatus
AGTTGGTTCTCTCCTTCCACCATGTGGGTCCTGGGGATAAAATTCAGGGCCTCAGTCTTGGTGACAGATACTTTTACCTTCTCTGTATTTTGATTGGAATGTTTGATCCAGTGTATTCAAGACTTTCATCTGCTTCTTACTGTTTCCTGGCTGTCGGAAGCCCCCATTTCTTCCTTCTTCCTTCCTACCTCCAGTGTGATCTGCTAACTTTCTCTCATGCTTAGCATCAGTAACTCCGTTTTTTGCTCTGCATGTGCATTTGCCAGTACTTTGTTTTGTGGCTGCTAGGAGGCTTACAGAAAACATCAGATAATTAAACGTTTTAAGCTGATAACAGCTTGATTTCTCCTGTGTATAAACACTAGGCGTTTAGACCTCTGTCTGTGTGTCCCTGTATGGCCTGGGCCTAGATGCCTCCATGGTCCCAGGTGGTAGCACGGGTCACAGAAATCAACATGGCCCTGGCAGCAGAATGGTCCTTGAACCCTGTCATGGTCTTAGGTGGTCAAAAAAAACCAGGTCATCGACATGACCCTTGGTGGCAACAGGTGGCACAGACATCGACCTAGATCCTGGCTGATGTAGAGTCATGGACCCAGACATGGCTCAGCAACAGCCCTAGTCCAGATGACACTGTGGTCCCAGATAGCACTGCAGGCCACTCAGATCATCTTGGCCCCTGCCCCAGGTGGCAGTGCAAACCACTCAGATCAGCTTGGCCCCTGTGGTGGCACAGCTATCAGGCACCCTCATGACTACAAGTTGTGGTCTAGATCCCAGGCACTGTGGGGTCTTTGGTGGCAACATGGAGCATGGACATCAGTATGGACCCAGACATGGTCCTAGGGCAGCAGCCTGGTCCTGGCTGTCACCATGGTTCCAAGTGACAGCACAGGCCATCCAGATTGGCATGGCCACCACTGCAGCATGGCCTTCAGACACCAACATGGTCCCAGGTGGTAGTCCGAACTACAGGCCCCTCAGTGGTGACAGAAACTACAGACATCAACACAGGGCCCCTCAGCTGCTTCAGGGCCTCAGAACAAGACCTGGCCCTTGGCAATAGCCCAGACTTGGACATCACCTTGAACTCAGGTGATTTGCAGGCCATTTGCGTCAACCTGTTCCTCACAACTCTTGCCTCTTCACATCCACCTGTCTCCTCGGCCCATGAACTATTCTGCCTCTCTTTCTTCCATTTCCCTACCTGTACTCCCTCACCATAATAGTGCCAGACTGCCTGGCACCAGGGCTCTTGGTTGGGTCACTGTGATGCTTGGTTGAGTCTTGCCCATGGCGCAGAGCTGTTGCTTTTTTTCTGGCATGTGCCTGGGTCTAGAAACCTTGGGCAGTGCTTGGTATGGCCAAGTTGCTCCTGGTTGACTGTGTCCCCTCAGACCAAGAAGTCTGGGAGGAACCACGCACGTCCTTTGCCGACTCTGGCATTTTCTTGATTAATGATTGATGAGAGAGGACACGCTCTCCCCTGGGCTGGTGACCCTAGATTGTACAAGAAAATAGGCTGAGCAAGCCATGAAGAGCAAGCCAGTAAGCAGCACCTCTCCATGGCTTCTGCTCTAGTTTCTGCCTCCAGGTTCCAGCCTCGAGCTCCTGCCCTGACTTCCTTCAAGGGATAGATTATGACCTGGGAGTTATATAATGCAGGAAACCTTCCCTTCCCACCTGTGAGTTGACTTTGACCTGTGTTTTATCCTCTGAACAGAGACATAAACTAGAACAATCTACAAAGGCTACAGAATTGGTGATATTCACCAATTCTGGGGACAATCAAGTCATGGACCAATCTTTGAGGGAGTCACTGTCCAACACTAAAGGAGTTCCTCGAATGGGCTACAGAAATAGAGAAGTTTGATAGCTTGATTGATAAAAAGAAAAAGAAAAAAAGACACTGCCCCCCCCAGTAAGATAGCACCAGAGCTGTGATTTAGACACTGCCCCCCCCAGTAAGATAGCACCAGAGCTGTAAGATGCCAAGGAGATAAAAAGGAGCAGGAGAAGAAAATGTTCAAATAAATAAAAGAAGAAATAAAAAAGAAGAAGGAAATGAAATTGTCAAGTTCCTAAGATGTTCTGTCTTGCCAAAATCAACTGAAGAAGACACAGAATAACTAAATATTTCATTAAAATGACTCCCCAGAAGCCCTTGTACCTGCAATTGGATGAGAAGCATCCCCTCCTCAAATGATTTTATGGGGAATTTGCGCAGAACCTGCAGGGGAAACACATTTCCATCCTGTGTCCTAAATGCCAAAGAGCCCAAGAAATCAAACTCCCACTTTATGACAACAGTGGAAACCTGGTGTCAAATGGGAAAAGAACAATAGAAATAGAAACCGGTAAGTCAGTCTTTCTCGCAGGCAAGGGTAGATAGAAACCGCTAGAATAGTCAACAACCTTATACAAAGAAGAGATGGTTTCTCTCCCTTCAGTGTGTTTAACACAGCATCATAGTAAACATCAAAGTGTATATTATTTTCAGTTTGCTAAAATTTGACACGTAATAAAAGAGTCGGCAAATCCTGAGAAATGAATAACATCAGGAGACTGGCTAAGCCTATGGTATCCAAGAACACTGTGTGTGTGTACAGGTGTGTGCAAGCATATTTGCATACAGGATGAAGGAGGGCATCCTGCGCTATCACTGTCTGCCTTGCTCCCTTGAGATGGGGTCCCTCTCACTGAACCCAGAGCTAAGCTGGTCAGCAAGCTCACTGACCATCCTATTTCACCTCCTACAGCACAGGAGTTACGTTTTACCATTGATTCAGAAGATTCGAACCTAGATTCTCTAGTAACAAACCATAGAAATGATTCCTGCAAGTATAGGCTTAGAAGTCCAAGGATACTCATGTTTATTTATCAGTGTCCATAGGGAAGCTAGCTGAGTGCCTGATTGTCCATCCTTGGATGTCACATTAAGGCCGAGAATAAAATGACTTGGCTTCCTATTTGTTAAGATTTTCCTCTTACTCATTCAATGTTTGCCAGGTTTGTCAACACAGCTCTGTTCTCAACAACACAGTCAAGAGCCGCTGAACAACGGGCATGTGTTCTGAGACAGCATCGTCTCTGTACCAACTTCAGGGTGCTTTCACAACATGGAGGGCTGGGGCAGGCACTGGATGTCACCTCTCAGCGCAGTCAAGAGCTGCAGAAGCACCGAGTGTTAAGGCTGCTGCCAGCTGCTGAGGCCCACTGTTTGCAGGAAGTCTTAAACCAGCTTCAGGGCAGTATGAGGATGCACATAAGGCCATGACAACTGGATGTCACATCCATGAGGAAAGAATGGGTAAGTGAGTTCCCATTGTCTATCCATTTGAGAAAAGACATTTAGTTAGTTACTCCAAGCAAATGGGACAGATAATCCTTAGCAGGATTCGTCTTCAGTGATAGGTCAGATGTCTGTACTTCAAGCTTTCCATTCAGACCTGTGTGGGACACTCACTTTCCCAAACATGGAAGAGTGAGAGCGGGAGGGAAAAGGATAAAAGAGAGTGGGATGGAGGGAAAAACCAAACTCTCAGACCCTGGTGGAGGGGTGTGATCCAGGGAGATGGAGCTGGCGGGTAGCACTGACCCAACAGATAGGGCTGTGAGCCCAGATTCTGGGAGAGAGCTGGGGAACCTGCCCACTGCTGAGTGTGACTCACTCCAGGCAGTTTTCTCTGTGACTCCAGGGACTAGTAATTCCACACCAGGCTCCAGTAGGATCACATCTCCTCCCAAGGTATCAAAGGAGATGGAGAAAGCCGCTGCTGTCCAGGGCTCGATTTAGGAATTCTCGGAACTGTGGCAGCTCTTGAGTCAAAATACCATGGTCTGTTTGATGCTATGAAACAAAACTTCTCACATGGACACAATGTCTTCCTCACTCACCTTTCTCATAATCTCTTATTGACTGACCACTTCCTCAAGTGTCTGGGCAGCTTTCTGCAGGGAAAGCGCTCCCACAACCAGCAAGATGCTGGAAGGCTTTCCAAGAGCCCATCAAATCCCAAAGCATGGGTTTTTGTAACACAGGAACAAACAAACCTTTCTCATTGGCAAGGGTGTACTGATGTATAATTGCTATTTTGATGAATAAAGACTTGAGTCTCACTACAGTGATTTAAAGCGCATGGTCTAAAAGGCAGCTCCTTTTGCATCCAGTTAAAGTTTAACACCATCTTTTCTGCTTTCAATGTCTTTTTTGGAATGGTTACTCTGGTTAGGGCTTTCAGTGCTTTGAGAATAGAGACGGTGATTGGACAGCTTTGTCTTGCTCCCGTATTGGAAGGAACACTTTTAACTTTCCATAATTGAGTAGGGTCTTGCCTATGGGATTGTCTTCTACAGACTTTATTATGTTGAAGTACGTTTCTTTCGTACTTAATCACTCAAGAAGTTTTATCACAAAAGTGTGCTTATCTTGGCAAATGTGTTTTCTGCTTCTGATGAGAGAGGAACACGGAGTATTGCTCTTCATTCACTTAATCTCACGGAGCACATTGGTGCCTTGCAGCAATTGAACTATCCTTGCATTCCAGAGGCAAATGGCGTTTAATCATGACCAATGGTTCTTCCAAAGTGCTGTTGAACTCTGCCTTGCTAGTATTGGGTTAAGATTATTTGCACTACCAGTGACAGTAGCTTGCAGTATTTTTGGTTTACTTGTTTTTGCTTTGTCAGTCTTCCCCACCATGGTATCATTTTTTGGTTTTGCTATGAGGGTAATGCTAGCCTTGGCAAAGAAATATCTGAGCATTGCTACTACTGAAGATGGGACCAAATAAGATATCTAGGCTCTCCAGTCTACCACTGTGGAAGTCTTGCCCCCAGCAATCTGTTTTCTCCCAAGCTAGTCATCTTTTTTTTTTTTTTTGATGTGCATGAAGCTTGGGTAGTAGTAACAGGAATGGACTACTTTTACCTAAGAAAATTTTCCCTCTCATGTAGAAGGCCCCATCTTGCTCCATACTCTAGAACGTGGGTCTTTGTTCTTCTCTGACATGGCTGCCCAGAGGGCAGGCTTCTTGATTTCCAGGAGCATCCACACATTCATACCTCACCTCATCATCCCTTTAAAGTCTGCTTGAATGTCATTTTTACTGTTCCTTTCCTTTGCTACTTCACATACAATCACAATTCTTATTTTAAACGCTTCTTGTTTTTGCTTGTTTATTCCTACTTGAATATATACTTCAATGGATAGGAAGGGTTCTTTGTCCACTTTGTTTACTGTTGTACACAGGCTGTCTAAAACTGTGTCTGTAGCATGAGTGCTGGGTATACTAACCGTAAGCATATGTTGAAGGGAAACATTAGTGTACTGGCTGGACATGCCAGTCAGCAAAGCATTTGCTTTTCGGTCTGAGGACCTGAGTTCAATTCCCAGAAGCCATGTAAAAGAAGCTATGTGTTATAGCAAGCACTGTGACCCCAGCACTTGGCAAACAGAGGAAGGCAGATCCCCTTGGCTAACTGACCAGACAGTTTAGCTGTTTGATGTGTTTCAGGTTTTTTAGAGAACTTGTATCAAAAAAAATAAATAAAAAACAAGACCAGGATGAACAGCACCTGAGGAATGACACCCAAGGTTGCCCTCTGACCTCCATACAAGCATACATACATGTGCCTGCACACACACACACACACACACACACACACACACACACCAACATGGATGTGCATAACCATACTCACACATGTACACACACAAAGAAACACTGAGGTCCTTTATAGAATGTGGTGCCTAGGATTCAATTATTGGACAAAGCTGGGGATGGTGCCTTATCAAAATTCTAAGCAGTCAGGGCTGGAGAGGAAGCTCAGCAGGTAAGAGCACTCATGGCTCTATGAACCTGACATTGGTTCTTAGCACCCATCTGGGGCAGTTCACAACTATGTGTAGCTCCAACTCAGCTCCAGGGGTTCCAGTGCCCTCTTCTGGATTTTATGGACACTGCACAATGTGACATAAACTCTCACACAAACACATAAACAAAAAAGAAATAAAATCTTTTCAAAAATCCAAATGGTCACAGGTTTCACTTCCCCGGCGAGTCTTGGCGCTGTTGGGGAACACAGGAGAAGGGCATCGTTCTTTGTCGATATACTATTTCCTTCCACGTTTGGCAGCTTCATTGTTGGTTTTATTGCATTTGGGGGACTGGCAATACTGATTTCTTCTGTTTTCCAGTTGATATGGAAGGAATGCCATCTCTCCATGGAGACTCTGTGTGATCAGACCTCCAGGCCTTTTCTCCTGTCACTTCCAGCAGAGACTCTGTCATCTCAGAAAGGCTGGGACAGGTTGGGGCAGGACTGGCTTAGATGCAAAGTGTGAAAACTGACCTCAGTGCAGGGAGGACAGAGGATCCTCTTGTGTCCCCTTCATTGGCACATGGTCATTACAGCCCCTACTTCCTGTCTACTTTATGTTACTGCTTCTGGAAAATGGGATCTTCAAAATCTCCATGGTCCCTAAGGTCACCACTGATGCTTCCTCCCCTAGAAGCAAACAGACCATTTCACTTTCCACTTGTTCAATTCAACATGAGGCTTTGGGGTAGGATGGGGGCAGAAGATGGACCAGATGAAAAGTCTGTGTAACTTCCAAAAAGTCCGAAATAAACATTGGCTCATAAGAAGCTACACAAACAGTAAGGGAAAGTACTGTGCTCAGCTCCCAGCGTCTTCGGGTGGTAACAACCTGTATGACAGAGAGCAGGATCACATCCAGGAAAATGGCATTGGACAAGGTCACAAGCCAGCTTTGTATGTCCATATGCCACAAAGAAATATTGCCTGTATATCTAATATCTATCTATCTATCTATCTATCTATCTATCTATCTATCTATCTATCTATCTATCATCTATCTATCTTTCTTTCTTTCTATCATCTCTCTAGCTATCTATCATCTATCTAACTATATATTATCTATCTATCATCTATCTATCTTTCTATCTATCATCTATCTAGCTATCTATCATCTATCTATATATTATCTATCATCTATCTATCATCTATCTATCATCTATCTATCTATCAACTAGCTATCTAATTATCTATCTACTTTCCTCTCTCCATTCCTCTCTCACTCTTTCCTTTTCTTCCTTCCATTTCCATTTTTTTTATTCCTTAACAGGGTCTCATTTATCCAAGTTTAGCCTCCTACTCACTAGCAGAGGATGAGTCCCAAGTACTGGGATTGCAGGTGTGTACCACCATGCCTGGTTTATGTGGTTCTGGGGTGGAACCACCGGCTTTGCGCTTGCTAGGCAAAGGCTCTTCCTACTGAGCCAGCACCACCTAGAGGAAAGGAAAATAAAGGAGCAAATTCTAAACACCTGTTTCAGCTTATCTTTTAATTTTTTTAAATGTCCATAATTTATGTTAGTAATAGGAGAGATGTCATGTTTGTATAAGTTTGTTAGTTCCCTGTTGCCACCATAGCAAATTCCTGCATGTACGAAGGATGATGCCAAGGGACTGAGACAGGTGTAGCGGCTGTGCTGTAATCAAGACTTGGGAGAAGCAGAGGCAAGAGCATTATAAGTTCCAGACCAGTCGGGGCTATGAAGTTAGACTCTGTCTAAAAAGAAAACACACACAAACAAACCCTTTCAACCAAACCAAACAAAACAACAAAAAGGAAGGAAGGAAGGAAGGAAGAGGAAGAGGCGAGAAGATCACAGAGGTTCTGTTTTCTGCAGGTTCTTCCATTTGCCCAGAATTCCTTAGCTTCTGGACACACCGTGGCTCCATCTGCATGTGGCCGCTCTGTGACGACACTTGTGATAGCTTTAAGTCCCACCTAGATAGCTCAGGATTACCATCTCCTCACGGTAAGCCCCTCCCCTCAATGCAGCCATAAAAGCCCCTTTGCTGTGTAAGTAACATTTACTGGACGACTGGGGAGGCCGCCACTCAGCTTGCCCTGCAGGCTGCATCAGGGTGACAGAGGGGCAGCTCTGTCCTTCCCGCAGCTATAGCTTTGCCTCTGATCGTGGTCTCAGCTTGGACAGCAGGTTGTCGGCTTCGCTGGACTGTACTCATCCGTGACACTTCAAAATCCAGAAGTGGGTAAGACTTTCCACACTTGGACTTCAACCTTTCTGCCATGGTTTCCTCATTTTCAGGGGGTCACTTTGATAGTGAGAACATGAAGCAGCTGGTGGTGGGGGGATCCAAGGCAGCACTGACAGCCTGAAGAGCCAGAGAAGAAGGTGGCAGAGGGTCCGTTGGGCTGCTCTCCTCCATCCACAGGTTAGTCTTCGCAGATCAACTCCAAGTCTGAGACAGGCAATTGCTTCCTACTGAGAAATGTCCTCGTGAGATGACATCTGGCAAGGCCTCGATATTGGGTAACAATGAGCGCGGGTGAGAGCAAGACAGAGATTGCTTTTGTAGCCAACTGCAACCCGGGCCACAGCACAAGCTCCTTCTGCCGTGCAGCACAATGACCTCATTACTGACCTTATCCCTGGGGAGCCCAGCCTTGCTCTGACTTGCTTCTCTGCGGACAATGAGACCTTTGCTTGAAGACAGCTTGCTTGTGCTGTGTGGGGCTCTGTCAGCACAACCATTCCTGCCTGTGATCTTGTGTCTCTGAAGAATTCCCAAATTGATCTTTTTCATTTTCCAATCTGATTTTCTAATTCATGATTTAAAAACAAACCGAAACTAAAAAAATCCTGTGTCCTCAGGTATTAAGTGTCTTTATTTCTTCATGCAGATGCAGTAAGTATGTAAATAACTTTCTTTCATATTGTGTCATATATATATAGGACAGGGTCTCACTATGTAGCTCTAACTTACCTACAGCTGACTAAGTAGACCAAGCAGGACCCCACCTCACAGAAATTCTCCTGCCTCTGCCTCTTGAGTGCTGGAATTAAAGGCATGAGCCCACCACGCCTGGCCCTGGGTTGGTACCTTCTTATTTAATTAAAATATTATAGAACCACACTATATGGCTGAAAAATAAATTGGAACTTCAAAAATGAGTATGTGGGGCACGGTAGTGCACCCCTTTAATCCCAGCTCTTGGGGGACAGAGGCAGACAGATCTCTGTGAGTTTGAGCCCAGCTTAGTCTACACAGAGAGTTCCTGGCCAGCCAGGAACATCTCAAAACAAACAACCACCGAGGAGCCCAGACTAAGCTGATGGGGAAAGACTTTTAGCCAATCACATCATGTTGGGGTGTGGCCATTGGGACCCCAGGTAACAAAAACCGAGAGAACACAGGTGTGTGCTCTCTCCATGCGGTGTCTGTTGGACAGATAGGACTTTGGACTTCCCACTCTGATAGCGTGAGTCTTCTCTCTTTCCATTCATTAAAAATACCTTTTCTTATTGAGCTGGCTTGATTATTTCTTATGCCGCTACACTAAGCCAGAGAAAATAAAACCCCCAAGCCTAAAACAGTATGTGTATATTAATATTTTATAAAAATGTTTCAGGAAGCCAGGCGGTGGTAGCACACGCCTTTAATCCCAGCACTCGGGAGGCAGAGGCAGGCGGATCTTTGTGAGTTTGAGACCAGCCTGGTCTACAAGAGCTAGTTCCAGCGCATGCTCCAAAGCCACAGAGAAACCCTGTCTCGGAAAAAAAAAAAAGTTTCAGGATTCTAAATTCATTAATTTCCCTAGCAGTCAATTAAAAATGACCCAAAGGACGAGTAATAGCTGAGAAAAAGCAATAGCTGACTTTCTTTTCTGCTGTTTGCACTGAAAAATACCCAGATATGTTAAAGAGGATGGCTGCCAAACAATACATTCCTGCTTAGACACTGTCACTTCAGCCTCTAGGTTCTTAGGACTTTTAAATAGAAGGGGATAAAGGGTCAGCAATGCGGTGCAGTTGGTCGAGTGCTGCCTTGCCTGCAAGAAGCCCTGGGCTCCATTCCCAGCACCTGAATAAGCGGAATGTGGAGGCTTTTATTTCCCAACACATGAGTGTAGAGGCAGGAAGATCAGGAACCAAAGGTCAACCTTGGGCTACAAGGCCAGCCTGAGCTTCATGAGACTCTGCCTCAAAACAAACAGAGCGACAAAAACGGTAGCAAGACTTTCTGGGATCCAATCAAAGGTCCTGGCCTGGAGTGTCCACATCTGACGTCGCAGGGAACCAAGCTGTGAGTAAAGAGGAGGATTCTTGGTTTTAATGCAAAGCATACTGATCTCCCGGAGACAAGCTCATGCCCCACTGACTGCCTTCCCATCCCAGCTGTCCCCAGACCTGCGCTGTGACCACATGGGCCTGCACCCATGGACAGCATCACAGACACAGCAGAAAAACTCTTCCAGACAGTCCTGGGTTAAAGCCATTGCTGCCCCCTACAACCTGCCCTTTCTCAATGGCTTTTTAGCAAGTCACCAGTCCACAAGGGACCGTCCTCATTAGCATAGCATTCCCCCACAAAGAAAGAGTGCATCCAAACAACAGAAAATGAGAACCACCATTTCTCTGTGAACTTCAGGAAATCAAATCACACTGATCTAAGAACTCAGAGGACACAAAGCATGTCAAAGAAGAGGCTGAAAGATGTGGAAAGTTAGCAGGAGGGCTGGGCAGGCAGCTGACTCGGTAGAGTGACTGTCCACCATATGTCAAGCTCCCTGGGCTTGATCCCCTCGTCCCCCTGCCCCCACCCCCCGCATCAAAAAGAGTAGGCATGGTGGTTCACACTTGTAATCTCAACACAACACAGCAGATGCAGACAGAAAGATCAGAAGTTCAAGGTCATGCTTAGCTGAGTTCAAGGCTACTTGAGACTGAACTACTTGAGACTGTCTCAGTTAGGGCTTCTGTTCAACATCAGCGCTTTGCTGCTGACCACATAGCCCTGACCAAAAGCAACTTGGGCAGGAAAGGATTTATTTCATTTTAGAGCTTGTAGTCCATCATCCGGGGAAATCAGGGCAGGAACTCAAGGCAGAAATCTGGAGGCAGGAGCTGATTCAGCAGCCATACAGGAGTGTTACTTATTGGCTTGTTCCTCCTGACTTACTCAGCTTGTTTTTTTTTTTTTTTTTTAAATACAACCCAGGACCACCAGTCCAGGAGTTTAAAACCACCCACGGTGGGCTGGGTCCTCCCATATCAATCCCTAATGAAGAAAATGCCCCATGGGCTTGCCTACAAGATAATTTTATCAATGCATTTTCTCCATTGTGGTTTCTTCTCAGATAACTCTAGCCTGTGTCAGGTTGACAACTTCATTATTTCATAGTCTGCACAGGCTTTGATAAGAATAAAAAGCACACCACCTTCTCATAATGGAGTCTTTCGCCCTTGAGTTCACTATAGGGATGAGCCTAACAGCCTGTTATTGTCAATACTCCCCAAAGCCGAAAGGGACAGACATGTAAAGCTCACACACGTAGTGATAGTGACTGACTTTTTCCCGTCAGCTTGGGATTCATTTGGCCAGTGCTGTTTTTATTTTTTTTTCCCTTGGGACTATTTCTGTTGCTTCTCTCTCTCTCTCTCTCTCTCTCTCTCTCTCTCTCTCTCTCTCTCTCTCTCTCTCTCTCTCTCTCCCTCCCTCCCTCCCTCCCCCACCCTCTCTCCTGAAATTTGAGTAAGTTAGAAAAGTTTCTTTTACCCAATACAAACCTCGCAAGGTTGTTGAAAGTGTGACAGGCTCTTTCTCAGCTCTGTGGTGCTCTTGTGGGTTTAGAGTACCAGACACTCACGGTCACCGAAGGTTGACCTGGGACAGTGACTCTCCAGTTTGCCATCTGATGCCAATGATGAGTAAAGACGCGGACAGTCCTGGGAGTAACAAGTTTTATTAAGTTTTATTAAGCAGAATTACAGAAAAGTGAGAATTTAAAGGAAGTGAGAGAAACTCCCTAGAGGAGAAATTCCCAAGACAGAGAAAGCGTTGAGTTTCTGCATTGAGGGGTTTGGAGGGCTACAGCAGACACTGGACCACAGTTGAGGTCATTGCTATGAGACTGGTTAATTCCCTAGGTGTATTGCCCACTGACACGCTCGGCACGACCGCCCTGGCCCATCCGTGGATGATCACACATTGTTGATGTGTTGCCCACCAAGTTAGGAGTGGTTGAAAGTCTCTGTTTGTTTACCCATGACCCTGGCTGGGTTAGTTAAGGACCTTGACTATCTGCCAGCTGGTTCCTACTTGTTGATGTTAGGCCTTCCCACTTTGAAAACAGAGCTCACTATGGGCCCTCTTCCTTTCCTGCTCACAGAGAGCTGGATCCTATATCAAAAACATCTGTATGCTTGGTGAACTATATAAATGGTATGAAGTCTGTAGGTAGAAACCCCACCAGTGGTGACAAGCAGGTCACAGTGGTAGCTTGGGTCACCAGTGTTTTGGTGGTTACAGATGCTAAGCCTGTCGGTCTCTGGTCACACCAGGCTACAGAGATGGCTTGGTGTTACAGTCATGTCCCTGCTTCACACAGCCCATGACACATCCCAGGAAGACTTCAAGGCACAGATTTTGGTCATGTTTTTGTCTTACAATGCATACAATCAGGAGTTTTCTTTCTTTCCTTTCTTCCTTCTTCTTCTTCTTCTTCTTTTTTTTTTTTTTGATTTTTTTGAGATAGGGTATCTCTGGGTAGGCTTGGGTGTCCTAGAACTTCCTCTGTGGACCAGGCTGACTAGCTCTTATAGACCAGGCTGGCCTCGAACTCACAGAAATTCCCCTGTCTCTGCCTCCTGAGTGCTGGGATTAAAGGCATGTGCCACCACCACCCAGCAAGACTTCAATAATTTTTTAAATGTGTTGAATATGGTTTTATGTTTTGCTTGTATGTACATCTGTGCACCACATGTCTGTCTGGTGCCAGCAGAGGTCGGAAGAGGCAACAGGTCCCCTGGAACCAGAGTTACAGACAGTTGCGAGCTACCATGAGGGTGCTGGGAATTGAACACTGGAAGAGCAGTCCGTGCTCTTAGCAGCTGAGCCCCTCTCCGGTCCCAGGTTTCTCATTGTCACCTCTGATGGCAGCTGAGCCTGAGAAAGACGGAGCAGAAAATGACTAAATGACTTCATTTTATTGCTACTAGAACAGAAATCTGAGATACATCTCATCAAGCCCAGGACTGCTATTTAATTAGAAAAGATTTGATTACATTTATCTATTTATGTATGTGTGTGTATTCGAGTATGCCACAGCAGACTTGCAGAGATTAGAGGGCAGCTTGTGGGAGCTAGTTCTCTCCTTCTACCGTGATATTTAGCACATTTATTAAAAGTAAAATAAACCATTAGCAAGCAAGTTTATTCCAGGGTGGTTTAATCTTCCAAAATTTCTACAAAAAATTCATCATAACACTTATAAAATTATAAAAATTATAAAATATACAGATACCCAGAGACATTATGCAAAATTTAAGCACTAGTTTAATAAATAATTAAGTATATGAATTAATGTATTCCTAGTATCAGTTATTTCTCAGAAAGAGAGAGCCTGGGCCCGCAGGATGAGTCAGCACATAAAGGTCCTTGCCAACAAGCCTAGTGACCTAAGTGTGAGC
>JAQHUG010000005.1:1879688-1890239 GCA_028555095.1 Dicrostonyx torquatus
GGACAGAAACCCCAACGAGCAGGCCCCTCATGTTACACACCAAACTTCACAATCATACCTTTCATGGAAGGAGGACTTCAGGAGAGTCAACACGGAGTCCGGCAGGTTGCAGCAGCCGAGCCAGCCATGGTGGTGTGAGGTGTGATTGTGAGCCTTTACACTCCAGTGAGGGGCTTCGCGTCCTCCGCAGGGGGCAGGAGTTAGGAGCAGGGAAGAGCGTGAAGGACGGTTGGAGAGTGGACGTTGCTTCTGAACACAGAGGAAGTGATTTTGTGTTAGCGTACTTCACAGGTTGAAGTAAAGGAGGAGCTCTCTTCAGAAGACCCCGTGAGAACCATCTGAGACCGGCAGGTGGCAGGAATGATGAATAACTTCTAGAGCACAGGTCATGTGTGACAGTCTGGAAGGAAAATAACCAGTTATGAAATATTATCAGGTAATAGACAGGAATGGTGTAGAGCCCCTGCCCAGGGCTGGATTTTATGGATGTTTTAGAAATACCACGGCTCAAATTGGTTTACTTAAAAGTTTAAGTTTTCTTTACTTTCTTTTTATTTATTTATTTATTTTTTATTGTTAAAAGAAAAATTTACATTTACTCCCCCTGTGGCTTCCCCATCTTGTGTCTGTGAGTGTGTGTTTGTGTATGTGTATGCATGTGTGTGAGTGTGTATGTGTGAATGTGTGTTTGTGTATGTGTATATGTGTGTGAGTATATGCATATGTGTGTGAGGGTGTGTGTGCGATGCTCATGTTTGTTCAGAAACATCAGGCACCATCTAGTTTCTCCACCTACTTCTTCTTTTCTTTTTTTTTTTCCCCTAAGGTTGGGTCTCTCAATGGTCTGGAACTCACCAAGCAGCCCAGGCTGGCCGGCCAGGGAGACCCTGGGACCCACCAGCCTCCTCCATTTCCCACAGCACCAAGATTACAAAACATACTGCCAAACCATCAAAATAAAATAATTCAAAGTTTTTAAGAGATTTGTTTTTATTTGATGTGTATGGGTACCATGTGCATACAGTATCTGAGGGGGCTAGAGACAGTGTCTGATTCCCTGGAACTGGAGCCATGGATGAACGGTAGCTGCCAGGTGAGCGCTTTGTCCCCAACTCAGGTACTCTGTAAGAGCAGCCAGTGCTGTTAACCAGGGAGCCATCTCCTGTCTCCTTTTTGCTTGGTTTTTATGTTGCTTGGTTGCTGGTTTTAAGCACATTATCGAACACTGAGCTTCATGCCCTGCCCCAAGGAGACAGTCTTTCTCCAGTCAATGTTTGTAACTGTCCATCCTGTCCCAGCTGTGTCTGGTGGGATCTTCCCTTCTACACACTTTTGTTCTCTGCTGTTCAGCAGTGTTCTTGCCATCTAGTCCAGCGGCCTGCTCCCAGCTCACCTGTGTTGGTCTCCCGTGGATGGACACTTAAATAGTCCAAGTACATAAAATGCTATGCTTGGCACCACGCATAACTTTTGGACATCAATTAATTTACAGTATAGTATCTCAAAAGAAAATTTTAAGAAGGCTGCGTGATTAAAAGATAGGCAAGGGCCTTGCCACACAAACATGAGGACTTGATTTCCGTCTCTGCCATCTGTGTGAGAGCAGGGCATGGGAGCGTGTGTTTGTAATTCTGGTGCTAGAAAGGCCGACACAGGTGGATCCGTGAGAAATTCTCTCTTAAAACGTAGGTGTGGCCAGATGGTGGTGGCGCATGCCTTTAATCCCATCACTTAGGAGGCAGAGGCAGGAAGATCTCTGAGTTTGAGGCCAGCCTGGTCTGCAGAGTAAGTTTTCCAGGACAGCCAGTGCTACACACTACACAGAGAAGCCCTGTCTTGGAAAACAAAACAAAACCCCATAGGTGTGAAGTGATTGGAGTAGACACCAGACATTAGCCACTGGATTCCACATATACACACATGGATAACACACACACACACACACACACACAGAGAGAGAGAGAGAGAGAGAGAGAGAGAGAGAGAGAGAGAGAGAGAGATCTATGCTGTTTTGCTAGACAATGTC
The DNA here is from genome assembly GCA_028555095.1 of Dicrostonyx torquatus. Classification (NCBI taxonomy): domain Eukaryota; kingdom Metazoa; phylum Chordata; class Mammalia; order Rodentia; family Cricetidae; genus Dicrostonyx; species Dicrostonyx torquatus. Next base: position 1,881,715 of record JAQHUG010000005.1, read on the forward strand.
AAACAGTGGGAGAAGTTCACACTTGGACGACTGTTAGCTGCAGACAGGAGGTAGCATCAATAGTTTATAGTTGGTCCTCAGAGTCAGTTTTTCTTTCCAAATGAACACTCGGTACTTTTGCAATTCCATTTTCATAATTGTTTTAATTCCCTTCCTCTTAAGTAGTTTCATTCTTTGCAAATATTTTTCAGGTGTTATTATATTTCAGGGATTTTTTAAATCCCAACTCTCACTATTTATTATAAAATAATACGCACTCAGTTATTTGATGTTATTTTTATAAAACAAAACTCATCAGAGCAAATACAGTTTGACTTCACAGAACACATGAAAAGCAGGTGGAACCACTCTGGCTTGTTGTTGCATTTTTGAGCATGGTCACAGAGTGACACCAATTTCATACAATTAGACTTTGAAACCCGTTCCCAAAGACAGATTGTAAAACCACTTTTGAGCAATTTTTAACATCACTTGAATAAATTTACGGTCTCCTATAGCAACGTCTTGAAAGACAACCCAGTTCAAAGTGCATCAATACCACCGTTGTGTTGTTTACTTCTCCTGTCTTTATAATGGTTCTAGAATTTGTGTGCTCCTGGTAGGTACAATTACAGAAGTCTAGCATAAGAATAAAAACATACAAAATAGCACATTTAATTTTTTTCCTCCAACTTGGTGCTTGTGGTATGCATGGTTTTGCACAGGTATGGAGGTGTGTTCGCTTATGGACATTGATGTTGAGACTCATCCTGATTGGTCTTCTATCCTATTCATTGAGCAGGACCTCACAGTCAGACCCAAAGCTCACTGGTACGGCTAGTCTGACTATCCAGCTGGCTCTGGGGAGTCCCTGTCTCTACCAGCCTTGGCTGGAATGCTGGGCAGGCTGTCATATCTACTCAGCATTACCTGGACTCCTAAAGATCTCAACATGGGCTCTCACACTTACAAAGCAAGCACTTAATGGATAAAGCACCTTCCCAGTCCGCTATTCCATTTTTTAAAAAAATAACTTTTGTTCACAGTGACTAAAAATATGCTCCCGTGTTAAAATGTTTCACCCAGCCATTGTATTTAAAGCAAAGCGGAAATAGTTGGAGAAATATACTTTAAGCTGTATAGGTGCTTAGGTGGTGAGAGATGGTGCCAGAGGCTTTTCCAACTATTAATTTTCACACTACGGTTAACAAATGCTTCCAGCATAGATCAAATGATTTGTTACTCACTGAATGGTTTAATATATGAGCGTTAACCATCCCCCTGATTTCCAACCAGATCGTGTTAGAATGAGCCGAGTGACCTAGCTAATCCACACTACATTAATGGGGTGCTGTCTCAATGGTGATGTGTGTTAGTGTTTCTTCAGGAAAAGTCACACAATGAAGATGTGACCTTTGCCACAGTTAAGAGAGAAGTGAACAAGTACTGTGGTGGTTTGAATGGCCCCCATGAGTTCATATATTTGAATGCTTAGTCATCAGGGAATGGCACTGTTTCAGAAGGATTAGGAGGTGTGGCCTTGCTGAGAGTAGGTGTGGCCTTGTTGGATTTCTCTCTCTCTCTCTCTCTCTCTCTCTCTCTCTCTCTCTCTCTCTGGATTGTATGTAGCTCTCAACTACTTCTCCAGCACTGTGCCTGCCATACCTGCTGCCATGCTTCTCTCCATGATGATAATGGACTAAGCTTCTGAAATTGTAGGCACAACCCAATTAAATGCTTTTTCTTATAAGAGTCGCTGTGGTCATGGGGTCTCTTCACAGCAGCAGAACAGTGTCTAAGACAGGCACCAGCACACCACAGGATGAAGACAGCAAAGAGGTCACGGTGAATTTAACCTCTGATGGTCTCTCAACTTGTTTCACCCTTAGAGAGCTGTCTAGTGTGCAGAAGTTTTGGAGTAGAAGGATTCAGTTTTACAAGACTGCAGTACTCAAATGTGGCCCCCTGTGCCAATAATATTGACTACCCTCAAACCATGTTAGAAACTTGGGGCTCCATAGCCTGACCCCAGCCTTCTGGGTCAACATTTGAATTTTAACAATGTGGTCTTGTATTACACATCAAACAGACTTTGGCCTGTCAGTGGGTTAGGGATAGCAGGCCCAGGAGCCTGGAGCCACAGGTCCTGGAGGTTGGAAGGACTGTAGGGACAAATTCACTTCTGTGGTCCAGCCAAGATAGTCTTAGAGGCTAAAGTAGGATCCCCTGAAGGCTCGCTCGAGCCATTTCCTTGTCTATGGCAAAAGCCTCAGATATGGGAAGTTTTCTGTGACTCTTCCCTGGCAATTCTTTACCTTCCAACTCCAGAGCTGGGATCTTCTTCTCTGTTCTAGCTCCTGTGGCAGTCCAGGAATGCCAAAATTTATAGAGGTGCCAGCTGGGTCCTGAATGGGTTAGGTGAAAATATAGGACCGGTTGAGGAAGAGCCGTCAAGCATGGGAGGGAAGGACAGCAATGAACCCACTGAAAGTCGCTGGAAGTCCATGGTCAGGTCCTTCTGTGTCTGCAGAGGTGAAGAAGTACCTAATAGGATAGTCTGTCTCTTCCTGTTGCTATGCGGACCTTTGCAGGCCGGCACTGCTTTCCCCTGCATCCTTATGCTGTGTTTTCTGTTTCTTTTGGGGGCTGCTTTGGTGGCACTAACAGCTACCAACTGTCTACTCTCTGTGTCTCCTTTGCTTCTGGAGTGTGAGCCTGCCTGCTGTCAAAAGGCTGCCAAAAAATTCCCTGGACATGGTGGGGGAAGACCTGCCCCTAACAAAGCCTTTGAGCATTTTGTGTATCTCAGCACCCAAAGTGCCCGCTGAGGCAGAAGCTGTGGGTCAGCAGCCCATGTGTACCGTGCCTGCGTGCTCCTTCAGCCCAGCAGGACACACTGCCATGAGATGCTGTTCACAAGAATGTCTCCATAGGACTGCTTTGCCTCAGCACCAAGCCAGAGCATACTAGCTGAGGAATCCCCAGTGTCCCGGCTGTGCAGAGAAGCCTTGCTGTGCCTCTGGCTGTGCTCAGAGTTTCACCTCGGTTTCTCTCTCACTGAGACTTGGTATCATTCATTCACAGGACTCCAAAGACTGTAGCAATCATTCCCTTCCATTCCCTAGACACCCTTATTGCTTAAGACACAGCGAAAGCAAAATCAGAGTGAAAAGTAGCTTCCCCAAAGCTCCCATGCAGTCAGTTGGCCTGGAAATAATACAGAAGTGTTCAGACAAAGCACTGAACATGGTGGCAAATGCCTGTGGTCCCAGCACTTGAGAAGGGGAGGCAGGAAGATTTAAGTCCAAGGTCACCTTTGGCTACTTAGCAAGTGGGTGACCAGCCTGTGCTACACAAGCCCGTGTCCCAGAGAGTAAAAGACCAATGTTTGGTTACTGTTCTCCCATTTTAATTGTCCTTCAGGAATATTTTTTAATGGGTAAACATGTGTTTAATATATTAGCCTTATAATGTTTATGTGTGCACTACAGAAATGCTTCCCAAAACTATAGTACCTGTTTCAAATAAAAAAAATCAAAATACCTCCTAATTATTGACCTTTGATACATCAAACTTAACAAAAGTAGAAAAAGCAAGTTCCTTCCAAGTTCCAAGAATATGGTTTTCCATTTCGAAAAGTATGTTTACCACATTTTAGTCAATAAGAACATTGCCTCTTCTTTGGGGGATAAAAATGGACCTTTCTGACCTCCACAGCAGAGATTTTGAAACATTCTGTGTATCCAGTTTTTTTTAAAGCCCCATAAAGTGAAATCCAAAACTGTAACTGAACACAGTTAATTTTCTCAACTATTTTTGGATTTTTCCCTTCATCCTTTGCAGCTTCCAGAGAAAATTTCCTTGTTAAGTCTGCTGCTCCCTCAAACCCCCTTCTCCCCTGACTGATAGGAAGTTGAAAGGTTACTAATGAAACCAGTAAAAAAAAAATGTTCCCACCTGACCCCCACCCCCGGTGCTGCCTCCTATTTACTGGTGAGGAATGTGGCTAGGCTCATGCAACCAAGGTTAGTCTAAAGGAATGTTCATAAGCTAGCCTCTGCATGACATCAGGGCATTGTCCCCCAAAGCCCATGGAGACTTTCCAAAACAGCCAGTTCACCTCTCCTAGGTTCTCTCAGTGTTTACATGCTTCTGCAGGACCACACTGAAAGGGCCAAGGAACAATGTGGCAATGCATAGCCTACTATGCACTAAAGCTGAGAAATACAGCCACAGAGAAAAGCTGTCTGGGTCAGCCCCCGAAACCTTGGTAGGACTCACTTCCTCGGCCCATTCATTTGAGCAAATGTTAGTGGACCCTGAAGGCTGAGCAAGAGGATGATGTAAAGACATCCTGAGAACAAAATGTCCAGCCCCTACACTGCGACTGAAGATGATGGCTGCCCATGGGTAGAGAGGTGGTTACTCTGTACTCCTTGGTCCGGTGGCTTCAGGGAAGGCAATGCTATATATTTGAATTCAGTCCACATATCTTTAGCACACTGATATGTTGGGCTTACACAGCTCTGGAAAAATGAGTGAAGTAAGGGATGGGGAGCCCTATGCAAAAGACTTGAAAAGTGAAGTCTTATGAGCCAATGTCTTCTGAGATCCTCTATTCCACTGTATTTGCTTCACATGTCCCTGCAAGGGCTCCTGCCCCAGGTTGATGACCACAGTGACCAGGCTCCACCCCAGCTTCTTTTCCCAGTGAGTTCAGAAGCACTCCCTGCTGTGTCCTCACAGGTCTTCTGTACCCACCTGGCCATGTCCACACCCAACGTCTGTTCTCTTGCCTGCTGCTGCAGCCCGGCACACCCACCGTCTTCTCCAGGTTGCCTGCTCTGCATTGCAAACTATTCCTTGGGACCCTGGGTCAGTCTGGAGCCAGGATATATTCCCACAGGATATCACCTGTACTTTTGGGGACACCTGTCCTAGTCCTCAGTTGTCCCTTGAACAGAGAACTGGCAGGTAGTTAGGGCCATCTACCTACCATTGAGGGATGATGAAGGGATAGACTCTCAGATGGGGGAAGGAAGGGAATGCTTAAAGAGAATCACAGCATGGTCTGAGAGAGCATTTAAAGCAAAGAGAGGCAATGACTGTTCTGAGAATCCAGGGAAATTATCAAAAATCCCAACATTTCCCCCGAGCTGTCTAGTGCAGAATGGCCTAGCTCAGCATTGTGGGTCTCCTGACCTCTTTGGGAAACATACCTGTAATGTGGGATTTCCCTCTGTATGTTGTGATTACCATTAATGAATAAAGAAAGTGGACCTATAGCAGGGCAGAAATTAGGTAGGTGGGGAAAACTTAACTGAATGCTGAGAGAATGGTGGCAGAGGCAGAGAAGAAGCCATGTAGCCCTGCTGGAGACAGATGCTGGAACTTTACCTGGTAAGCCACTGCCATGTGGCAATACACAAATGAATAGAAATGTGTTTAATTAATATGTAAGAATTAGTGAATAAGAAGCTAGAGCTAATGGGCCAAGCAGTGACTTAAATAATACAGTTTCTGTGTAATCATTTTTGGGCTAAGCAGCCAGGAACTAACAAGCAGCCTCTTTACAACATACCTGTGATGCCAGGAGTTGCAAAATAATCCCATACTAGTTCAGAATTATGTATAATAAAGAGTTATTTATTTAGGGGAGAATCACAGATCACTGTCCTAGATCACAGTCCTCTGCACAAACAGTGAACAGGAACAGAGTTTAGCAGGTAGAGGTAAGAGTCGGAAGCAAGAGAGTGACCACATGATTTACAGCTGCATTTATAGTATAAAAGAGCATACCCAAGTGGGCTGGTATCTTAAAGGCTATTGACCAAAGGAACAGAAGGAGCTCCCACAGTACCTCCCCCTTTTGTTTAAATAAGAGAGTTCCAAACCCAATACAAAACTATATACACTAGGAACATATATCAAGTTTAAGATTGGAATTACAACCAGCATAAGCAATATTAAGCAAGGAACATATGCTAAATGTTTTAATAAACATTCTATCCTGGAGTCTAAGTCTTTTATTGGAAATGGCTTGGCCAGATCATAAGAGGATGGTAACTCTGACTATTTAATCTTCAACCCCATTGAAGGCTTGAGAATGGAGATAATATCACTTGAGTAGGCAGAAAATGAAATCAAGCAGCTTCCAAAATGTGCAGTAGATGACAAAGACAACTGGCTGCCTGAGCAATCACCCAAAGTCTCATTTACAATGTTGAAACAACCAACTTTGGCTAAGACCTAGAGTAACTGACAGACCATTTTCAGAGGCAGGAACATTCTCAGAACCGTCTTGCCCTGTCTTGGCAAGGTTTGGCAGTCTTTTTTCTTGTATCATGCTTGTCTAGTCCGGACATCGTGCATTTTGTCAGTGGTCGAGGCATGAGCAGTTTCTTTCCCAAAGGCCAGTTGTGTCAAGAAGAAGACAAACTCCAAGTGGAGTGTCTTTGGTGCTCAACACTCTCTCAGGAATAAATCAGTGCTGCCAGGAGCAATTGTGTCTCATGTCAACAGAATTCTAAGTTATTTAAATGCCATGTTCTACAGATCTTTGAAGTGGTTGAAGGTTACCTACCTATGTAGAATACAATATCTACAGATCTAAAGAACCTAATTAGTCTGACTAAAAGTATAACAAGCATGAATGGCTATTGATCTATAATACTTAATACCTTTATAACTTAAAGATTAAGACTTCATATCAGAATATGGTGTAGGAGGGTCCTTCTGTATTTTGTGTTGCTTTCATTGGTTGAATAAAGAGACTGCCTTGGCCTTTTGATAGGGTAGCCCTTAGGTGGGCGGAGTAGACAGAACAGAGTTCTGGGAAGAAAGGAACTGGAGCAGACACCATGTTTCTGCAGCCCAAGATGTACTTTGGTTAGATTCTTCCCAGTAAGCCACAACTACATGGCTACAGATTACTAAATATGGGTTGAAGCAGAATGTAAAAGTTAGCTATTAAGAGGCTAGAGATAATGGGCCAGGCAGTGTGTTAAATGAATACAGTTTGTGTGTAATTATTCCGGGTATAAGCTAGCCAGGGCCAAAAGCAGGCCCACACTGGGAGCTGGGCAGGACACAGCCCGCACCTCATACTACAAGAATATTGAAACAATCCTTAAACAACTGTGCAGTAAAGAAAAACAATTATCTCAAAATGTAAACAATGTATAAATATGTTAATCAGAGGTAGAAATATATAATGCAATATGATAAATGTATCCTAAAATTATATCAATATACAAAATGTCTTAAATGGTGGTAGAAACATGCATGCATACAATATGACAAAATAACTTTGCACAGGTGTACAAATATTGTAAACAGAAATGACAACTATAATTTGAACTTGTATCAATATATAAGAAACTATACCAATGTAAATTGTCCATAAATAATAGCTCATAAGTATTCACTCTATTACTCATTATTATTATTTAGTGTGAATAAGTTTACACTAATCTACCTATTATCCCATCCAGTTTCCCCCTTTTTTTTTGAGATCTCTAGCCTACGTAATTTCCACCCCAACCCTTAATCCTATACAAGTAATAATAAACCCTAATGGTGTCCCTAACCATGAGGATAAACTTTGTTGGGAGAGGGGATATTGTCTTCTAGAATTGCTTCCTGCTGTCATAGGGGAGATGTTTTTTCTATGGGATCATGTAAAAGTAAAATGAAGGTTAAATTTCAAGATAGCTGTTTTGTAAAATTGCAAATCATCTGTCTCTGAGTAGTCAATAGGGTTTTCTTTTTAAGTTCTTATTTGGAGTTCTGGCCAGAACGTTGTAAAAAGGTGCACCATTTCCACAGTTGGTACCCTAAAACAGGTCTCATAGTAGTACTATCAGCATCATGACATCATATCAACCAGGTGGAGTCATTGTTGTGGGGTCCCATTTTCTTACTGAAAGCTTCAAAGATTATTTACTGCAGGAAAAATCTGCTGTTCGTTGCTGAAACTTAAATATTATTCATATAGACATATATTCAATGAAAGATACAATATAGACAAAATGGACATGGAAAAAAGTAAACTATTTTCTTAAAATCTATCTTCTTTCTGTCCCATACCAGATGGCTCCTGACATGAGACAGAAATTCTGAATTTTTCTTTTAACAACATGCTGGGATTTAGAGAAGGATAGCCATTGTCCTACTTCAAAGCCAGCTCTTATTTTTAAGTAGAGATGTATACATGTCCAAACAATCGAATTTTACCATGCAGATAATATAGCACCATAGGTCCGATTTCTCTTTGCTTGTTGATTCTATCATTTCATCTTTAGGCATCTAGATGTCCAAAGTCTCTCAGTTCTTTGAAGATGAATATTTTCCTGCAAAGACAAGAACAAAACCCTGCCCCAACCCTTATGAGATTTTCTGACCACCTGTATAGTTGTCACCTCTGTGGATGAGCTGCTATTTCTCTTTCTCAAGGGGTTTCTCTTTTTCAAACTGAATCTTTATTAGCTTTGATAGTATCCATAGTTTTTCTTCTCCTATGGAAACAAGAATGAAACCCCTTCCCC
>JAQHUG010000005.1:1904707-1916050 GCA_028555095.1 Dicrostonyx torquatus
TTAAAGTCAGGAGTTTTTTATTATTAATTTTTCCCAACCCTATCACAGTTTCCGCCACCCCACTCTCCTCCCAATCCCTCCCCCAATACTCCCCGCCATCCACTCCTCCTTTCTCTCCAGAGGAGTCCAGTCCTCCCATCTATTGGGCAGCCATGGCATATGAAGCTGCAGTAAGACTAGGCACCTCCTCTCCTATTGAGGCTAATGAGACAATCCAGTAGGAGGAAAAGGTCCCAAAAGCAGGCAACAGAGTCAGACACAGTCCCTGCTTCCTCTGTTAAGAGTCCCACAAGAGGACCATGCTACACAACCGTAACATACGTGCAGAGGGCCTAGGTCAGTCCCACACAAGTTCTCTGGTTGGCAGCTCAGTGTCTGTGAGCCCCTCTGAGCCCAGGCTAGTTGATTTGGTGGGTTTCCTTGTGGTGTCCTTGGCCCCTCTGGCTCCTGCAATCCTTCCTCCTCCTTTGGCACAGGATTCCCGGAGGTTCGCCTAATGTTTGGCTACAGCTCTCTGCATCTGTTTCCCTCCGTTTAAAGCCAGAAGTTTAAGATTTCTTTCTTAATTTCTTTTTTTGACTCATTTGTCATTCAGCAATGAGTCGTTCAATCTCTATAAGTTTGTGTGTGTACTAGAGATTTGTTTACTGTCATTGCGTCAGATAGGACACAATGGATTATATCAATCTTTCTGAATTTGTAAGAACTTGTTTTTGTGTCTCAGGATGTGGTCCACTTTAGAAAGTTTCTGATGTGGGATTCCCCTCTAAATGCTGTGAATACCATTGGTCAATAAAGAAACTGGCTTGGCCTGATAGGGTAGAACAGAACTAGATGGGGAAATCTAAACTGAATGCTCAGAGAAAGAAGGGCAGAGTCAGAGAGAAACCATGGAGTCTGCTGGAGACAGACATGCTGAAACCTTGCCAGTAGGCCACAAGTCCCATGGTAAAATATAAAAGAATGGAGATGGGTTAATTCTAGATGTAAGAGCTCGCTAGCAATATGCTTAAGTAATTGGCCAAGCAGTGATTAAATTAATACAGTTTCTGTGTGGTTATTTTGGGAGTCTGGGTGTCCAGGAACAAACTAGCTGCTCTCCTACAACAAGTTTCCTCATGTTGCAAGGCAGACTGTGTGCTCTTTGCTGTTAGGGGTGAAATTGCGCAGATATCTGTTAAGTTCATTGGATGCATGACGTAAATTAATTTGAATGTTTCTCTGTTTACTTTATGTTCTGATAACATCATCTACTGTTAAGAGATTGACATTCAATTTAACTGATGTTAAGTCTAGTAATATAATTTTTTATGAAATTGGGTGCAAGAGAGGTTGGTGAATAAATATTTAAGATAGCAATGTCTTCTTGGTTAACTGTTCCCTTGATTAGAATGACGGGTCCCTTCTTATCTCTTCAAATTAGTTCCAGTTTGAAGTCTGTTTTGTCAGATATAGGATAGTGATGCCTGATTGCTTCCTGGTCCCATTTGGCTGGAGTACTCTAAGGCAGTACCTATCTTTCAAGCCGAGATGTGTTTCTTGTAGACAACAGATAGATGGGTTTTGTTTCTTTCTATTTATTTACTTATCTATCTATCCACCCATTTGGATTTTGGATTTTGTTTCTTAATCTATTCAGTCAGTCTGTGTTTTTTGGTTGGAAGTTGAGAATAGGGCTTGGCTGGCATAAATGATGTGTCTCCTGGTACATGCCTAGAATGTGGGGGTAGATATGGCTGGCTGAGAAGGTTGGATGTTGCATGGGAGGGGCCAGTGGGTTGGAGGTTAGGTAGGAAGGGTTCTGATAAAAGCTTGGAGAGTCGGGCGGTGGTGGCGCATGCCTTTAATCCCAGCACTCGGGAGGCAGAGGCAGGCGGATCTCTGTGAGTTTGAGACCAGCCTGGTCTACAAGAGCTAGTTCCAGTGCAGGCTCCAAAGCTACAGAGAAACCCTGTCTCAAAAAAAAAAAAGCTTAGAGATTGGCTATAGTACAGGCAGGGAGGCCAGACTAGGCCAAGATAGTGGATGTGGGACCTGGGTCCTATCTGGAAGGTTGGGGAGGGTTCATGGACAGGGAGGATCAGGGAGACTCAATGAGCTAGACCATGAGGAAAGTTGTCTTTAGCTCCTTTTTAATAATTTTATTTTATTATTATTATGGCATTCATGTATGTGAGTGCAAACATGCATATACAACGGGGTACATATGGAGTTCAGAAAACACCTTTCAGGAGCCGGTTCTCTCTCTCCACTTAGGGTTCTGGGATCATCAGACTCAGGACGTCAGGTTTATTCAGAAACCCCTTTTACCCTTATAGGCATCTCATAGGTACCACTAGCTCTTCTGAAAACCTTAGAGGCCTGGTCATTCTTTAGCGGAGGAACACATTACCTCATTTTTAAAAATTCCCTTCATTTGTGTCTATGATAGAGTTGTCAACTTGACAGGATCTAGAATCACCTAGGATATAGGCCTCTGGGCATAAAGGGTGAATTGAGGTGGGAAGACTTATGCACTGTGGGCAGCACTAGTCCCTGGGCTGGGAATTCTGAACTGGATACAAAGGAGAAGGTGAGCTGAGCACCAGCCTTTGTCGTTCTCTGCTTCCTGATGTGGCTGTCATGTGACTGGCTCCTGCTACCATGACTTCTCTGCCATGATGGACTGTACCTCTAACTGTGAGCCCAAACAATGTGTTTCTCTCTAACTCTGCTCCAATCAAGGTTTATCACAGCAACAGGAAAACAATTAAGATGCCATCTGGAATTTTATGAGTAAATACTGAAGCTACAAGAAATGACGCGAATGATCAAGTGTGTATGTACATGCTTGTCACCCATAGCCTCCAAATGTCTTCCCATGGAGTGCTCAGCTGTAAATGAGACATTTACAGCACACCCCTCCGCATGAGGCTAAGAGAACTTCGTGGAAGAGGGGGTGAAAAGACTCTAAGAGTCAGAGATTGGAGAGGGCCAGAGAAAAACCGTTCTCCGGGGCATGACAGGTGGCTGTGCCCATGAGCTCACAGCAGCTTGGTTGCCTGAACATGACCTGCACAAGGTCAAACCAGTCACCACCATTCCAGCATGGATACTTGAAGGGTACACAAGGCCTCCCCATCTGAGGAGCTATGGATAGTGGCTGCTAGAGGAGGGAGAGACCATTTTATTCAGGGGTGTGGTCTCCAGCAGGCTGACCATGCTCCAGTGGATGACCCTGTAATCATACTTATGTGGTCAGCATTTGTAGGACTCAGGAGGTTATAAAGGGGAAAAAAGATGAAATTGAAAGAGAAGCATGTGGAGAATCTGGGTGGAGCTGGATGGGGGTAGTGGTGGCTGGAACAAAATACATTGTGTATTTCAGTGGTTCTCAACCTTCCTAATGCTGCTACCTTTTGATATAGTTCTTTATGCTGTGGTGACCTCCCAAAAAGGATACAGACTAATGAAGTCCCTCCAAGAAGGCAGGTGGAAGCCTTCTCCATGACATCTTCTTAGGAAAGAGGAGGCAATATGCCTTCCAGGACAGCAGCAGGAAGTAGTCAGTGTATCTGGAGTACTTAGGTACTAAGGGTTTCACTGTCCAGCGACTCCTTTAGCTGTGGTTGTGAGTCATTTACCAGATGAGCAAATTGAGGCCCAGTTGCAATATAATCTGCTCTCATAGGCAAGATCATTACCACCACCACCATAACCACCATAACCATTGCCATTATTGTGATCATCTTCACCACTATAGTTCACCACCACCATAACCATTGTCATCATTGTGATCATCTTCCCCACTATAGTCATCACCAGTATAATCATCACCACCACCACCACCATAACCACTGCAACCATTGTCATCACTGTAACCGTCATCACTACTATAATCATCATCAACACCATCATAACCATCATAGCCATCATCATCACTGTGATCACCACCATCACCATCACCACTGTAACCATCATCACCACTGTAACCATCATCACCACTACCATTACCACTGTAACCATCATCACCACCACCATCACCACTGTAACCATCATCACCATTGCAACCATTGTCCTCACTATAACCATCATCACCACCATCATCACCATTGCAACCATTGTCCTCACCGTAACCATAGTCCTCACTGTAACCATCATCACCATTGCAACCATTGTCCTCACTGTAACCATAGTCCTCACTGTAACCATCATCACCATTGCAACCATTGTCCTCACTGTAACCATCATCACCACTGTAACCATCACCACCACCACCATCACTGCTGTAACCATCATAATCACTGTAACTATCACCATAACAATCAACCCTACTATAGCCATCATATCGCCACCACCACATTATCATCTAGCTTTGCCTTTCACACTCAGTGACCACACCCAAAGCTACAGCTTCTACCACGCTCCTGTGACCATAGGCCAACATTCAGCTTCAGTGTTTTATGAAATCAGTCTTTGTTTTGCAAAGTTAGATTCACATCCCCGCAGAGTGCTGTGCACATGGACTGCAGTCTTTTGCCTGCCAGAAGTGTTGCAGTAGGCATCCTCAAAGTTGGGTGCTCTTATTTTTAGAGGCTAGCTTCCGAGAAGAGAGCTCACTAGGCCAAAGGGTGTGTGCATTTTGACTGCTACCAGATTGCTTTCCAAAACACTGCAGTTTTTCCTTTTCCCACGAGCAACATACACAACGACCCCCTCTCTCAAACCCTCACTGTCACTGTGGTGTCATTTCCCCCCTTCATTTTAAAACAGAAATTTCAGATGAATTTCTTCTAGCTGATAAGGTAAGCATATTTTCACATGTTTATTGATCATTAGTATTCATTTCTTCAAAACCATCTGATCACTTACCAGAGAGATTTTTAAATTCATTTTCTAAATGAGTTTTAGAACCTTAGAAATGAAATTTCACACATTTTTGTGTGTTACTGGTGTCAATTCTATGTTTGTCAAATCTTTTTCCTGTTGATCACCTATCCTTAGACCTGTACACATATTTAATTTTTTATGTGTACAACTGTTTCACCTGAATGTATATTTGTGCACCGCTTGCTTGCTTGGTAGCAAGCAGAGGCCAGGAGAGTTAGGTCCCCTGGAACTGGAGCTACAGATGGCTGTGAGCTGTCATGTGGGTGCTGGGAACTGAACCTGGGTCCTTTGGAAAAGCAGTCAATGCTCTTAACTACTGAGCTGTTATTTAAGTCCCTCGATCTTTTCCTCTCATTGCAGAATTATTTTATAAAGCAAGTAAATAAAATAAATTGCATACCTAAAATAAGTAGAAAGTACATATAATTTCATAAGCATAAAAGATGATAGCCTTTATTCCAAACAACTATTCAATGTGCTCTTGTGAAAACACTATTACAAGACACGTGCTATTGTAAAACCTTTCCTATTACACAGAAACACACACTTTTGAATCTCAATTCATCTAAACAAACTGATACTTACACCATAATATTTTTTGTGGCTGTGATTGTATATAATATCAAAATGAAACCACACCTTAATATTAACTATGCAAGTCACTTCCTCTTTTCTTCAAGGGAAAGTGTCATTTACATAGCCCAGGCTGGCAGCTCACAACTAACTGCCTGTAACTTCAGCCTTCAGGCCTCCTCTGGCACCAGGCAAAAACCCCATATACATAAAAAAAAGAAAAAGGAAATTATAATCACAAAGAAATGTCCTGCCTCACAGATATGCCCACAGGCCAATCTGATTATGGCAATTTCTCGTTGAGGTAGCCTCTTCCTGTGTATGTCAGATTGACACCTGACATGACTCATCCGCACTAAAAGAGGTGAGACCATGACTGTTCTAAGGTGAGGTTCAAGAGAAGGCTTTTACTGTAGGTGTGAGGGAGAGTACAGCCAGAAGCATCTGGAAGAGTCCAGAGCAAGGAGAGAAAGTAGCAAATTCAGCAGGGTCAGTAGATGAACCAGGCCATGTAAGGAGGTGGTGGGGGTAACAGGAGAAGAAGAGAAGAGAGAGAAAAGAGAAAAGAGGGCCAAGAAAATGGACCAAGAGCCAAGAGAAAGACAAGAGCCAAAAGAGGGCATGGCCGAATAAGTTACTTAGGAATGAGAAGCTGGAAGGAAGGAAGTCCATGAACTGGAGAAATTTAGGGTACAGGGAAGGGTGAGAATAGCTGAGAAGAGCCAGGATGCCCGCGTTGACACTGTAACGGGTACTTGAGATGCTGAGAGATCCTGGAAGCTAGCATGCTAACTTTGACATGCTAATAGGCACTACAGTTAGCCATTTGTCTCCAGGTTCTTCTGGATCTGATACATACAATGCCATCCCCGCCCCCTCCTCCCCTCAGGTATATAAAGAAGCCAACTTACTGAGCTATAAAAATCTTAGAGGATTTTTTTCCACGTACACTGCTAAGTGAATAGATCCAGGGTGCAGAGGCTGCTGACCAATTAGATGGTATTCTGGAGAAGACAGGACCATGGGACAGTAAAAATATCAGAGATTGCTGGGAGTTGAGGGGCAGCAGGAAGCAACAATGGGAAAAGGACCTGGGATATTTAGGATTTAGGGCAGTAAAACTCTCTCTCTCTCTCTCTCTCTCTCTCTCTCTCTCTCTCTCTCTTTCTCTCTTGTTTGTTTTTGATGATGACACATTTCTTCCCACATCTATCAGAATCCAGACTGATGCCTCTGGAAGATGTTTCTATATAGTTCGGGGATAGTAACAGCGAGAACACACTAATGTAAGATGTTCGCAGTAGAAGATGAGGATTAAGAGTGGTTGCCAACTTGCGGGAACTGTTTGTTTTTCTGCTCTGATGTATGCTGCAGCTTGGGGCTTGCTCTTGTTGGTGTAAAACACTGGTCCTGTGCTCACGGCAAGCGAACAGTACCCTGCAATCAGCACAAACAGGAAGGAGCTTAGTACAGACAAGGAACCCAGTGGTCAGTATTCAGGACGCCTTATTCACGGTGGGGCTCTCAAATACCTGGTGCAGTCGTGAGTGAGTGACTGCTCATTTGCTCACCCTTAGTGACTTCCTGCCCACACTTTCCTGCTTCCTCTTTTTGCTCCCTAAAGTCAAATTCCTAGTTTGTGATGTGTGACTTACTTTTCCTGGTACTGATGACAGACCAAAGAAACAATTGTACGCAGTCAACTTGGGGAACCAGTGAGTTTATCAGGCTTACTGAAGTATGATACAGGGTCAGCTGTATCACCCAGAAGCCCATGTCACATAGGTCAGGACTGACCTCTTGACTGGCATGTAGGCAGCTCGGCTCATGGGAGGGGGTCTCTTCTCTTCAGCGATTGTTAGCATTCGGATAATCTTGGAGTCTTGTGAACCTTGTAAGTTCCAGGAGTTTCCTGGGACTCACTGGGCTTCTCTACCAAGAGGATGCTTCAATTCTGTCTTAGGAACCGCAAAGCTTGGCTTTAGGGACCATGTACAGGGGCACAGAGGTTTTTGCACTCACACACATGTACTAGGGAATCTGGGTGTTAGGTATGCAGGGAGCTGTTTCTTCAAGGGAAGGAATGCAAAACCTGTTATCCACCTAGAAGGCTGGAACAGGTTTTTCTAGCCTGGTGACTGTTGTGCTGTCCCTGTGGCCAGAGACTTTTCCAGCAACAGGCATTTTTTTCCAGACCCTTATGGTAAATTTTTCTCAGTTGATCTATAGAATCCATCTTTACGGACTTTGCAAAGAGTTTCAATGTAGTCATGGCTGATCTGTATTAGCTTACTTTGTTCCTCAAGATTTATGGAAGCTTTGCTGTACAAAAGGGATTCATTTAACTATCACCAGAATAATTGTCACCAAATTGGGCTGTGCGTAAATACGCCTAAAATAAACCACTCGGAGCCAGACTCCTAAAATCTGAACCAGCGTTGGCTGCTGAGTGGTGCTGAGCTGAACTGCCTTCTTGCCTTCCCCATGCTCATCTCTGAGGCCTGTGAAGGTCACATCCAAGTCAGGACAGGGTCATAGTCAAGAAAAGTGCTGGAACTCCACAAAACCTCAAGACGCCCTGAATGCATTCCCGCAGGCTGAACCTTAGGGATAACTGTTCATTTCTCTTTTCATTTTTATAGCTTTCAGGTCTGAATAGCCAGCACTGTTGTGGTTTTATTCTCTACACTTTTGCCTCACAATTGTGCTTTTTGATACACAACGGGTTGAAAACAGGCTCGTGGGCTGGCCTGAAACATTGCTCTTTGAACTGTTTCTGTAGGAAAGGAACCGGCCCCCTGCAACAAGGAACAAACCTGGAATATTCTGGAGTATGAAAATTGAGTGTTGCTTTTGTGCCGAGAGCAGTTTACAGGGCTGTAGAAGGGGTTGTCCCAGCACTGCTGGTGACAAGGCCATCAGTTGTAAGGTTTTTAGGGTATTGATGCTTCCTTCTGCTTTTTGCTGATTACTTGATAACAGGCACGCTTAGACGCTCCCTGTCAATCTCTCTGCATCTACTAACAGCTGGCATCATTCCATTTTGCTTGGATAATTCAGTCCCATTGCTTCTCATGGCAATAGCTGCTCCTGGCAAAAGAAATGATCATTTACTCAAAACATTTGCACAGTTCTGCTCAGTTAGAGAGCAAAAGCAGGCTGATCATTTTTGCACGACGACAAGACAAATCAAGAAAATCTCTAAACCATGAAATGAAATTTAATTAAATATTGCAAAGGCAAACATTTTAGCAGGAATAAATATCCAGCAAGAATGGCTGGAGGATACACAAAGCACTGTTTTACTCCTAGAAAGTGTCCGTGGAAACTTCATAAATGTCAATGTTTCCCTGAATGAGACACGTTGTCCTTGCCCAGCCGTCACATCTGGCTGGTTAGCGGTTCTGAGGTGCTGTAAATGAGCCCTCTTGGATGTTGAGGGCTGAATGTCCTCCAAAATGGTAGGACATGAACAGGCTGCCAGGGTGGGTAGGAGTAGCTTGCTGCAATCAAGTCTTTTTTTTTTTTATTTTTATTGTTAAAAGAAAAATTTACATTTACTCCCCTTGTTCCCGGCCCTCCCGCTCCCCCACCACCCCACTGCCCTCCCCCTGCTTCCTTATGATGGTGCAGGATACCCTGTCCTATGGGAAGCCCAAGGCCCTCCCCCCTCCATCTCAGTCAACTAACTTAATTCTTATGCAATCAATAAATTGGCCAAGTCGTGAGAAGAAAGTAACTAACTACATTTATCTAATCTTCAACCCAATCAAAGATCTGAGAAGGGAAATAACATTACCTGAGTGATTAGGAAGTGCAATCAAACAACTTCCAAAATATGTAACAAGTCACAGAGACAGCTAGCTACCTAGGCAATCACCCAAAGTCACATTTGCAGTGTTGAAGCAACCAACTTTGGCTAAGGCCTAGCATAACTGACAGATTATTTTTAAAGGCAAGGAAATTTTCAAAACCATCTTACCCTGTCTTTCACTCCTGCGTTGTGCACAGCGAGCCCATCTCCCATATAGTTCATGTACATCAGAGCGATACTGTCCTCTGAAAAATACCTCACTAACTCCGATGCTCCATGAAGACAAACACTGCCCCCTCTGCCGAGGCTCTGCTGTCAATCTCCTGCCTCAGCTCCAATGCAGGGTACAGGTTCTCCAGCCCCAGGAGGCCTCAAAGAGCATTTCCAGGACTCTAACCCCAGTAGCAAGGAGGTGTTCAGAGATGCCAATGTCTCTTGACACCAGGGACACTTGAGAAGGACTATGACAGGTAGGCCAAGCTGAAATGGAAAGTCTTTATTGTCTCAGGAGGCTGGATGTTTAGGAAATATCTAACAAGGGCAGCAAAGGGTTTCAGACCAAGAGCAGTGAAACAGAGGCTGTTGCTCACATTCTGGGACTCCCAATGTTTTTTTAAAACATTGTTATCATTCAGATACAAGCATATCTATCTCTCTATCTATATGTATATATATATAAAATACACAATCCATATATATTAAGTAATACATAATCCACTCATTTTGTGTGCCACTCAAATGATTTTTTTTAACCTGTTGACAGGGCTGTGCAAAACCAGCACCAAACTTGAATCTTATAAAGACATTTTCATCTTTTTCTTCAAGTAAAACCCCACAGCCATTAGCAGTCAATGTGTCCATAAGCCTCCTATGCAGCCCCTTCCCTAAACAGCCCCTAAAATACTCCCTGTCTGTATAAAATAGGTGTGCCTTGGGCATCTTCTAGACACAGCATCACCCAGTATGCAGACTGTGGCCACTTAAGGACAGAGCTGGCTTAATAGCTCAATAGTTAAGACCCTTGCTGCTTTTCCAGAGGAACTGAGGTCAGATCCTGCCACACCACCCAAGCCAGGCAGCTCACAACTGCCTCTAACTCTAGCTCCGACAATGTCCCCTTCTAGTCTTCTAGGGCACACACACACACACACACACACACACACACACACACACACACACACAGAGAGAGAGAGAGAGAGAGAGAGAGAGAGAATGGTATTTAAGGTTCATTGTGATTTTAACATGTTTTGATATAGAGGAGGAAACATTAGCATGTTTTTGTAATCACAGAAAAAACTGTTCTAAATAGAAACCTGCTACTCCAGCTTCTGTTAAAATGTGCTTAGCTTCAGAGACAATCTCCTTGAGGGCAGGATGATAGAATCACCCTAGGATGGCCATGTAGACAAGATAAGACAGCGCCTGCCCTGCACAGGCTGCTGCCCTTCACAGGCTATAGAACCTTGTTACGCAAGAACTAGAAGCTTCAGGAGTGTTCACAAGGGCTTTTCCTTTTCTCTCCAAGCGCTGCTGAATGTCTTGTTGAAAAAGGGTGAGCCTCTTAACATTCTGGTACTTCCTTCCTCATGGCTGAGAACACTCCATTCACAAGGATATCACATTTTGCTACCCACTTGCCAGCTGATGAACAGGACAGTGCTTTTCTACTTTTAACTCTTACAGAGTTGCTATAACCATCTTGGCACACTTTTCTGTATATATATCTTCAGTTCTCTGGAGCACTGCGAATCTTAAACTGCACAGCACAGCAACTCAAACTCCAGGCTTATACCTATCCCAGCCTCATCTCTGTTGCTGTGATAAAATGCAATGACCAAAAGCAACTTTAGGAAAAAAAGGGTTTATTTGGCTTGAAATTCCAGGCTACAATCCATCATTACAGGAAAGTCAAGGCAAGAACTTTCTCTGTACTTAGTTCCCTCACAGTCAAAAAATGTAAAGAAAACACAGCAGTACACATAATCCAGACTTTTTGTGTATATTCCATCTTTACATTCCTTAATTTTCTTACTCTATTACATTTTCTACAACTTTAATATTTATTTTATTATCTTTACTTCTTTAAT
>JAQHUG010000005.1:1959540-1975734 GCA_028555095.1 Dicrostonyx torquatus
GACATCATCATCCTCAATCTGTCCAGAAAATATTGAGGGAAGAACATCTCAAAATTCTTCTTAAGGAGCCAGCATTACCCTGATGTCAAAACCAGACAAGGGAGAGAGAGAGAGAGAGAGAGAGAGAGAGAGAGAGAGAGAGAGAGAGAGAGAGAGAATTCTCAAGAAAATACTCGCAAACTGAATTAAAAAACACATCAAATATATCATCCACCATGATAAATTCAGCTTAATTCCAGAGATGCAGCGAAGGTGTAACATATATAAATCAATAAATATAACCTGCCACATAAGTAGACTTAAGGACAGAAGTAACAGGACCATCTCATTAGACACAGAAAAGCTCCTTGGACAAAATCTAACATCCCTTCATGATAAAAGTCTTGGAGGCATTAGTGGTACAGGGGACATACCTCAACAAAATAAAGGTGACAAGCATCAATCCCACAGCCACTATCACACTAAATGGAGAAAATCTCAAAGATGACTATTGAAATCAGGATAGATTATATCCTGAGTATAGAGAGTATGTCCACTCTCTATTCCCATCAGTTCAGTGCTTGGACTCTCATCTAGAGAGTCAGTAAAGAAGATAAGATGCATACAGATAGGAAAGGAAGAGTTCAAAGTATCTTTATTTGTAGATGAGCTAATTCTATACATACGAGACCTTAAAGACACCACCAGAAATCTCTTACAACTGATTAAATGCACTCAACAAAGTTGCAGAACACAAAAATCAGCAGCCTTCCTATGTACCAGTGACAAGCATAGCAAGAAAGAAAGCAGGGAAACAACCCCATTCACTGTAGGCATAAACCATCTCGGGATAAATATAATCAAGAAAGGAAAGGTCTTGTTCAGTGAAGACTTGAAGACACTGAAGGAAGAAATGAAAGAAGATCCCAGACAAAGGAAAGGCTTCCCAAATTTGCGGGTCAGCAGAGTTAATACTGGGAAATGGCCACTCTACGAAAACCAATCTGTAGATACAGTGCAATCGTCCCCATCAAGATTCCATTGCAATCTTCACAGAAATAAAAAAAATTCAAAATTCATACAGAAATGGAAAAGATTTGCAATAGCCCGAACAATCCTGAACACTGTTGAAGGTGTCCCCACCCCTGATTCCACAGAGTAAAGAAAACAGCACTGTCCTGGCATAAAACGAGACAGTGATCTATGGGATAGAGTTGAGGCTCTATTGCTATTGCTGCCTAATTTTTGAGTAAGAAGCCAGTGACAGAGGGTTAGAATACACAAAAAACTAAAATCTAAACATCAAGAAAATAAAAACCTGGCCTACAGAGTGATCTCCAGGCCAGGCCAGGGTTGCACAGCAAAACCTGTATCAAAAAACAAAAACAAGCAAACAAACAAAAAGAACTAAACAGCCAGTTTTCCAACACACCCTTTTAGTGTTCCACACCCTTAGCTATCAGGGATGCAGAACTAAGCCCACTTTAAGGTTTCAGTTTATTACAGTCAGAATACTTCAGATCCTTAAAACAAATGACAGAAGAGCTGTTGTGGGGAGGGGGGATGGGGGAGGGGAACCCTGCTGAGAGTGGAAACTGGTGCGGCCATGGAGGAAAGAAGTTGGCGTGGAGGGCCCTCAGAAAGCTAGAAACTGGTCCTCCACATATATAGCCAGCTATATCCCTCCAGGGCAAATTTCTAAGGACTCCATATCCAGCCACACAGGTGCTTGCTTATCTGTGTTCATTGATGCTCTCTTCATAATAGACAGGAAATGGAAACAGCCCAGATTCCATCAGAGGATAAAAGGATTACGGGCATGTGCCACCCAGGTCATGTGGTATTAGAGACAGAATCCAAGGCTTCATATGTGATAAGCCAACCCTCTACCAACTGAATGAACCACAGCCCCAGACCACTCTAGAAGTTTTTTTTTTTAATGGTTTGTCTTTCTGTACCTGAATGGGATCTTTTTCTCATTCTGAGTCACGAAGCATAATGAGGGAGCATAGGAATCGTCCTGTCCAGCTTATTGGTTCTTGACCATTGGTGTTCTCTGCTGTGGAAAAATGGGTGCTTGCTCTTTTGAGAGTCGGCCGTTAGCTTTTTGTGGCCAAAGTTCAGAGTTTTAAGCCAGGAGGCATTTATGGTGAGTGGTATCTTGACAAATTACCATAAGATCTGGAGACTTGAACTTGGCTCCGGCTGTTCGAGTAAGTATCCTTAGACTGTCACAGTATGGACCCGCTGGTGAGAAGCCACAGTGACTACACTGGACAATTAGAAGTTCAAGGTCATCCTCTGTTACATAGCAGGTATGGTCAGTCTGGGATACATAAGAATCTCTCAAAAAAAAAAAAGAAAAGAAAAAAGAACAAAACCAAAAAGCTAGAATGTCTCAGCTTTTCGTAAGATCCACACTATTCTTATTAGATCAACTTTCCTGCAAATAAGGATGGGAACACAGGGCAGGTGTGGTACAAAACACAAAAATGATTTCATGAAGATAGTGGTGAGGGCCAGGAGGATAAACAAACCAACCAACAAAAATGACCTCCAACAAAATAATTTACTGTTTTAGAAGCTTATGAAACACAAAGACTATGGGGACAAATCACCTAGAGCAGAGGAGGGAGGGAGGGAAGGAGGAAGGGAGGGAGGAAGGGAGAAAGCATGTGTACACATCTGTTATCAAGTGAAACAGCCTCTGGCCTACTTATGGCTGAGGCCAGCACCCCAGCTAAGGCTGAGGGACAGATTTCTTGGACAGAAACTTGGAATTTAGCCATGGAATCCTACTAAAAGAGACAGATCAAACTGAAGACCCCTTCCAGAGATATCAACCCCAGGGCCTCAACAAACAAAACAAAACATCATTTGTTAAGTCCAAGTATTAATAAAATCTCAAGGTCCTGGATGTGAAGAACCAGAAAAGGATGAGAACACTTACTTTAAGGAAAGTCCCAAAGACACGCTCTAGTTCAGAGACCAGGAATATGAAGCAATCAACACAGTTTGCACCAGACAGGAGCATGCGCAGTGAGGAATTCTGTACACAAGTTACTTAGAGGGTCCCCAGCAGCTGCATGGGTAAATGCTGGAGAGAGAGGAATAACTAAAGGATTGCTTCTGGGAGAGGAGATGACAGTGGCCGAGGAGGTGTTAGGCACCCAGCATCCTCACTGCAGTCAGCACCAGCACACCGCCAGGAGACTGGAGGGCTCTAGGAGGCTCGCAGCCTCCGCAGGAGCAAGATGGGGTGTGGAGGCCCACAGACTGAGGACAAAGTCCTTTTAGCGGGAAGAATGATTGGCCAGTTGTTCAAATCCTGGGTTTCTGTCACAGTAAGACTGGGCTGGAGCCCTGGAAAGCTCACAAGTGACAGCGAGGCAGTTGGAGTGTGGGTCATGGAAGGGAGCACCTTGGCTAGCCAGGATGCCATTAGAAATAACGGGTGCAGTTTGAGTCTAGGAATCTTACTGTCTCATTTCAAACAGCAGTGTGTGCTTTCAGGAGAAACTGAAGATGAATTAAAATACTGCAGAAAACATACAGACAAGTAGAGCATTGCTACACATTCAATGATAAGTCAGAAAGACTATAAATAAGCCCAGTGTCTCTTTGGGGCAGCTCCTAGGAGGGGGCATTCTGACCCCAAGAAGCCTAGCGCTTGGAAAGCAGAGAAGACAGCAGGCGTTCAATGGCTTCCTTCATTTAGGTGTACAGGATTAGCTGAAGTAATGACTGCCTGCCGAAAAGAGGATTCTCTCATTTGGTAAATCAATAATTACAGGCACACTGGGGAAATTAAGCAGAGAAAACTGCAACTCCCCCCAGAGCTTCTACCAGGATCATTCATGCCTCCGAATAACAAATCGGGAACTCCCCAAGTGGTTATAAATAAGCCACACACGCTGCATGCCTGCGAAGGGACACAGAACACTAGCTCATTCTTGGCTGAACATGTGCGCAAGTTAATTGCAAACCAAGATGTTGGGACCAGTGACAGGAGATGCTCCTGCACAGTTTCTGCAGTGTGTGTTTGTGCGTGTGTACATCTTGATGTGTGTACACCAACATATATGTATGCCTTTGTGCATTTTTGTGTATATGTGTTTGTTATGCACATATGCATATGAATGTGTCTGTATTTGCTTGTGCATGCCTGTGTGTACACTTCTGTATATACATGTGTGCATGCCTCTGTGTGTGTATTAACATGTGTGTGCATATATGCGCATCAGGGTTCGCCCAATGCAAGTACTATCTTTTATTCCAACTAAAAATTATTGTTGGATGAAAAAAATTGCAAGGAGCCATGTGACCACACAAGAACAATTTGTACAGCAGCATTAAGGTTCAGCTCGCATAGTTGGGCAGAAATGCTCGAGCCCACAGCCCCCATCTGTCATCTGGTCACTTCCTCCCCTCAGGGTCACTCTGGTCCGTCATTGCTTTTCTGCTAGGCAAACATATTTCTTTATACTCCAGTCCCCTTCCCTCACCCAAAGTCTTGAACTTTAGCAACCATGTCACTGCCACTTTTGAAAGCAATCCTATCAGCCTGGATATTGTGAGCCATCACCCCCTCCCCCTGTCATGCGTGTCCATGAGTGCACACGTGTTCAAAAGGAAGTGCCTTTCTCAGTCACTCTTCCACTTTACTTTTTGAGACCGGGTCCCTCTCTGAACCTGGACGAAGCTCGCTAACTAGCTAGGTCACTGAGCACCAGGAACCCCCCACTCCCACCCCATCTCCAGCTTGGCATCAAAGGGTTTGCAGGAGAACACCACCATGCCTAGCTTTTTATGTGGGCACTCAGAATGGAATTCAGATGCCTATGCTCGTGAGGCAAGCCCTTTACCAATTGGGCCGTCTCCCTCCAAGCCCAGAGCCCTCCATCTTGGCCAAAGTCGAGGCACGGTCCAGCTTCAGGAGATGAAAACTGAGTTCTCTACACAAGGATCACACATGGCCATGCAGTGAGGCTTCCAGCTTCCAAGAGAAGCAGCAGCCCCAGTCCACCCAGTTAGTAACAGAGAAGCGATGTAGCCTGCAGCTTGGGTCCCAGCAAGTTCCGCACAACCGCTGTCCTGGAGCACCTTGTGTGGGGAGACGACCCTCTTCCTACATCACAGAGAGAGCTAACGAACTGGGGATAATTAGCAGATGACACAGCACCCTGCGGCATGACAGCGCAGCAATCGAGCTCCAGGGAATTTCCAAACACCACTGACTTGAGGAGCCTTATGAACTACACAGGCTGTGCCAAAAACCATCTAAGGGGATGATGCGAGCACCCGCCGGGCAAGAGCAGGACTGAGCGACGGCAGATCCCTATCTCTCCCAGCAAGAGCTGTGCTTCATCCAGAGGAGAGCTAATTAGCAATAGAGAGAGAAGTCTAGTGCAATTAAAGAATCCTTCCTCTCGACGGCATGTCATGCCTCCCTACTAATGAGGCAGACACTTGAGCACCGTCAAACCGCGCAGACACTTCATCCCTTTGCAGTCCTCAGGCAGACTCACGAAGACCAAGGGACCATATCCCAGAGGGTGACATCTGTTAGCAGTGAGTCTCAAGCCATGATTCTGTGGCTATTGAAAGGCAATGAGAATGGGTTAAAAACATAGTTACCCCCCCCATTTCTATGGGTTTCACATTCAGTCAGTCAATGATAGGTCGCAATTATTAGAAAAAGGGCATCTGTGCTTAAAGGTGTGTGTGTGTGTGTGTGTGTGTGTGTGAGAGAGAGAGAGAGAGAGAGAGAGAGAGAGAGAGAGAGAACACTCTCTGCAAGCATACAATTAAGTATTTGTATATTGCTGCCATGCGCATGTCTAGGTCAAAGGACTACTTGAGGGAGTCAGTTCTTGACTCCCTCCTTAAGGCAAAGTCTCTCTTGATGTTTCTGCTGTTGTCTGGGGGATTCCAGGCTAACTTCACTCCCATCTCACAGTAGGAGCAACGGTTTGCAGACCACACCCCTGCATCTGGCTTTTTACTTGGGTTCCAGGGATCAAACCCAGGTCATCAGGCTTGCTAGGCTAGCTATTTGACCCACTGAGCCATCTGTCTTCCAGCCTCATGGATTTGTTTCTTGTCTTTATTCCCTAAATAATAAAGCAAGTCACTGTAAGGCATTTGTATTACGTTAAGTTTTATAAGTATTGGAGCAGGTACTAAGAGTCAATGTGTATGGGGATGTGTGTTGGCTTTGTAAACACTAGAGGAGCTGCAGATTTGGCTGTCCATGGGTAGAGGTGGGGGCTCCTGGAACTACTCCCATGTCGTTTTCAGGACAACCAGGTATCACCAGCTATAGTTCCAGGAGCGCTGACTAGGATGAGGCTAACATGTGACAGACTATCAGTACCCATCCCCAAAAGCCCACATGGGCCTCAGTTAGCTGCGACACTCCAGAGAGAGAGGCGTGTTGCAAAGAACACCAAATGAGCCATCCTGAGGTCAGGTGGACAAGCCTTCCTCTGTGTGTGATTTCTGCCAGGAGGAGCTGGGATGCTCAGAGATAGGGTTCCCAGTTGAAACATCCCAGTTTCTCTGTTAATAGGCCAGATCTCCATAGAACCAACTGTTGCCGGTCATCAACTTTCTATGAATTAAAAGCCTGAGGACAGCAGCGATATGAAGAAAGGAAAAGATGAAGAGGGAAGACATTCCATGGAGTATCTCAGCAGTGACCAGGACCATAGGAAGTGTCATTGACTCTGGCAATGTTGCTGTATCAAAGTCCAGTGTAGACCGCTGGCCAGGCCCACCTCCACAGTCAGAACTCCCAGGTGATGAGTTTCACACAGCCTCAGAGTTCATTGTCTTCTTCAGAAGAAACCTTCTTTGTTGACATTTCAAAAAGCAGTGCCAGGTAGCTGTCCATGGAGCCACGGATGCCTTTGCTTTTCCTTCCCGTGCCCTCTGTGAATATTCATATTTACCAGATGAGAACTGTTTGGAAGTCTCCTGGAAGACTATGCAGTCATCTTTGTCAACAGACAGGAAGGTGTACCGTTCTGCCAACGGTTTATGTGAGTAGTCTTCATTAGCGCCTGTAACCCAAAGTCCCACTTCAGCTGCGTGGGTTGGAGAAAACAAGCTTTGTTGCGGTCGACGACTTGGGTGCACACTGAGGAGCCAACACGAAAGAAATGGCCCTGCTTTCTTATGCCACCTTGTGGAGTAAACGGCACATAATACCAGAGAACGGCTCTACCCAGGTACTTTGTGGCAACTTCTTGTCCAGGAAGCAAAATACGGCAGGGGGTCAGGGGAAGCACACAGTGAAAAAGTCTCCACACATCTGTTTACCACATTTGGACTTTTATGCCATTCCCCCTACCTCAAATTAGCTTTGGAATGTTCTAGACCCCAAAGTCGTTTCTCTCTCTGGGCTCTGACATTCAAATCTCCTGACTCCCTGCCAGTGTTGTGTTCTCTGAGTGATTCAGGGACACAATCACTCAATTCCTGTTTGAACTGCAGTGCTTGGTGAGGCCCAGTCTTAAAAGGAGCCACATCTGCTAGTGATTTCTGTGGAAGACAGGACAGGACTCTGCCAGGGCTGTGTTTGCTAACTGCTGTATCAATTACTGTTTTTGCCAGAGTTTCTGTGCATTCTAACCCAACCCACCAGGCAGCACTCAGATGTGCCAACATGACAAAGCCCGGTTAGACAAGAAACACCGTGCTTCCAGAGGACAAACTTTAGCCAGGATAAGATTCTCCATGAACAACCCCTCACATGTAATCATATGTTTTGCATTTACTGACCACAATGTAGAACATTACTGTGATGTATAGGTTCACGGTACATGTGCTGTATTCAATATTTGATGTGTCGTACCATTTATCGTCTATTGCAGAGCTCAGCACACTTGATCAGCAGGGAGAGGCTTAACATTATTCCTTAAGGACATACTGCCCAGGCAGCAAGTGCTTAAGCCTGCTGCTTGCTATAGCAAGGAAAGCCACAGGCAGCAGATAGGTGAGTGCGTGTGGCTGTGTCAATCAAGCCTTATGAAAGAGGGTGAGCGCCTCTGTTTTTTCAGTTGTTAGCTAATATGCTTTGTTATAGTCTACATTTATAATCTACTACCACATGCTGAAGACTAGATATGTGTCCATATGCACGCATACTCATACATACACATAATACACATATCCACACAGACATATATACATACATATAGACATACATGGATACACATACATGCACACATATATGTGTATATTGTATGCATACATCTATGCATACACACAATGCATATGTATACATGCATACACATACAAACATGCATGCATACACACATATATACACACACATTTCAAATAAGGAACCTATAGCCTGTGGGTGAGAAAAGCATGAGCAGAACGAGACATGTATTCTAGAGCACACAGGGGATGCTGGTGTGCCTCAACATGGGGGATTCTGGCAGGAATTAGAGAAAGCATTTGAGTCTGTGTCTTAACATTTCTCTACATGGCTGCCAGGTCTTGGTCCATTCACTTACGTGGTCCTGGCCTGCTGGACTTCTGGGTGATTGAGTAGTGAGCAAAGGAGCATTTTATAAACCCCTAGACACTGCAGTGTGGCTGTGAGCACAAGGCTGAGGAACCGTGGGGAAGTCCACAAGCCTAGCAATCCCTTCAGCTCCAGGGTTCTGACAATGAAGAGTTGTCACCACCACTCAGGCAGCATTATCAGAGGGTTAAGACATGGAGTCTAGTGCTGGGCATGCTGGCATGCGCCTTTAACCCTAGCACTCAGGAGGCAGAGGCAGGAAGATCTCTGTGAGTTCCAAGCCAACCAGGGCTACAGACAAGCAAACAAAAAGACATGGGGTCTAGAAAGTATGTAACTTCCCAATGATGAAGCCTGCCTGGGCAAGCACAGTTGCTGCTAAAAGCATTTCCCACACGGAGTAACGAGCTATCATGCTCCCAGAACTGAATGAGGAGTGTTAAAAGATCTTTGCTGCTGGACTTAGAGGCACACACTTTTCATTCCACTCAGGAAGCAGAGGGAGATGGACCTTTGTGAATCTGAGGCTAGCCTGATCTACATAGGGAGTTCCAGGCCAGCCTGGGCAACATAGTGAAACCCTGTCTCAAAACAAAACAAAATGAGACAACAAAACAGGCCTCTTGTTGTTCTGGGTCTGCACCATTGGCCCTGCCGGGGATCATAGGCTCACAAGCCTGGGCCCGAATGGCACATTATCTCCCTCTCACTTCTCTGATCCCTTTCCTTCCCATCCTACAGCCATGGAGGACTGGAATATTCTAGAAACCCTGACCACCAAGTACAGCCAACCAATGCCTTGATTTCCTTCTCTCTGAGGCAGTAAGCTCCTCCTCTTGGCCAACCCTACTCCTTGGGCTGCTACGGTGATCACATGATTCCATGTAAGTCCAAACTTTCAGAACCGTGCGTTAAAGAGTTCTTAGACTATCAAGCAAGGTCACCTGATCTCAGGGGAAAAAATGGCTGCTCCCCGTCCTGTGCACATCTTAGTCTGTAAGGTAGATGTTTCTGTGTAAGCAGTGATAGTGTAGGGTAGTGTAACATGGAAACCAAGGAAGAGTGACATGGGAGGAGGAAGTGTGGAATGCAGGCAAAGGACACGCGTAAGAGGAGAGAAAGTGAATGGCTGTCCTAGTTTTCAATCTACCCTGGTTTTTCTCCTTTTTGTTGGGGCAACAGAGGATGTGTGCATAAAAAATGTAATTGACGATGAAAGTGTGGGACCCTAGGCGAAGCTCCAAGGCTTCCGAATGGCCATTCCAACTGTCCTGAGGGAGGTTCACCGAGATGGGTGGGGCTTGGGAGTGGGCAACTATCTGATTGGCTGCCTTAATCTAGCCCTGTGGGGTTTCTGTTTTGACTCCATTGTGACGAAGTGATTTTGTCCTGTAAGAAAAGCATTTCTCATCACAAGTCCCAATCTCTGCCCAGAATCATGTGGCCAGCATCACCTTCTGAGTCCCCTTCTAAAACACTGTTACCCCATTTGTCGAGGAGGAAACAGAGACACCAGCATCAAATAGCAGCACCAGGGTTTTAACACGGCTCTACTTAGGTTCCACACCTGGGCTCTTCCCATCCTTTTCTGACTGACTTCTTGGACAGAGGCAGGTGTGTGTGTGTGTGTGTGTGTGTGTGTGTGTGTGTGTGTGTGTGTGAAGTGGAAGAAGACACTCCTGTATTAGCCAGCTTTCTGCTTTGTGCTCTAACAAATAAAGCTTGCCTGAAGATCAGAGTGCAAAGCTAAGCCACTAGTTAATCACAGAGGCCAGGCAGTGGTGGCACACACCTTTAATCCCAGCACTTGAGAAGGTAGAGGCAGATGGATCGCTGTGAGTTCAAGGCTACCATGGGCTGTGCGAAATTGATCCAGTCTAAAAGGTAAACAGAGCCAGGTGGTGGTGGCTCACACCTTTAACCCCAGTACTTGGGAGTCACATGCTTTTAATCCTGACACTACAGAAGAGGAGTCAGGAAAGGATATGGCTGGGAGGAGAGATAAATGTAAGGCAGGAGGAGACAGGAGTTCAAGGCATTCAGTCTGAGGATTCATGGAGACAGTATCTTGCCTCCTTCGGTCTGAGTAGAGGAGAAAGGCCTCTCTAGTGGCTGCTCCTTTACTTCTTTGATCTTTCAGCATTTACTCTGATATCTGACTCTGGGTTTTTATTATTGAGACCAGGTCACCAGACTTGAGTGGCAAGCTGAGCCATCTTCACTGGCCCTTGACTTGACTTCTGGCATCCTCCCACTATCAACCCTGAGATTAAAAATGCCACTACTTCCTCAGAGAACCACAAGCTGAGGACCAAACTTTCCACACTCATAAGCCTTCAGGGGACAGTTGTCCAGAACAAAGGACCTCAAACACGAAGCACTTGAATCTTGAGGGAACTCACCTATAAAACTGGGCATCGGGGAAAGAGAAACATAGTACAAGATCTTCTACAAAAGACATGCACAGATGTGCACACACGTGCAAGTGTGTATGCACACACACACCACTTGGTGCTGAAGCCAGGCTGGTGTCAGCGGTGAGGCCTCCCTCTGACAGTTGTGAGATGTTGGAAGGATTTAATTACACTGATGTGTATCTGCTGGAAGCATTCCCAGAGACTCTCACACCCATCAGCATTCTGTAGCCAAATTAATCAACAGATTGTTATCAAGACACAAATCTGCTTGCAAAGATATTTTTGTGAAGTTTAATTCCACAAAGAGAAACATCGCTGCTTGTTAATGTAAAAGGAAGACATAAATACTAAGAGAAATCACATGCTTGGCAGTTCCCAGAGCCATCAGGAAAGATTAGGAGTTCAGATGACAAGGGAACTCTGGAATTCGGGGAGTAGGATCTCTGAAGGGCTAGCAGACTTCTTTTCCTAGCTTGCCAAGCACAGCATGGGGCTTATGCAGCGCAGGGTGTTCTCTCTAGGTTCATCCCACTGCTTCAGGGATCAGTCCTTCTGAGTGTCAATATTGTCCAGAGCATTTGTGTGTGTCTGCCTGCGTGTGTGTGTGTGTGTGTGTGTGTGTGTGTGTGTGTGTGTGTGTGTGTGTGTAGGTAGGCTATATGTCAGCCTCTACTGTCAGGTAATCTAGGCCACTGACAGATTACCTGGGATCTTTCTGCTTACTTCCTTGGTGTTGGTGTCACAAGCACATATCACTACATTCGGGTTTTTTCACAGGTTCTGGAGCTCAAACTCAGGCCCTTGTGTTTGCAAGGTAAGGAAACCAGGTGGAGGTTCTGGGCAGCCACGGGTCCTCGGGAAACCTTACGTCTTTGATCCTTGCCTAGCCACGTCTTCCTGATCCCACCCCAGGAAGAGACAGCGGTGGCTACTACAGCCCAGACCATCCAAGAAGGCAGCTCTCCTTCCGAGGGTGCCTTGTCTGACCCCACCCCCACTCCACGAGTGCCAAGGCATGTCCGCTGCATTGTCTCTTGCTGCTTCCCTGCTTTCTGGCTGTATGGTCACAGCCACAGATGACACTATGTTGCTTTGGAAGTACCAGTGGGTATAAGAGCCACAGGCAGGGAGCTGAAGGTGGGGTGCGGATCTAGCAGCAGCTGTCTTGCTCACTTTCCCCCCTTTATTCCCCTGCTGCCTCATCTGCTGCTCCAGTGAGCTTTCTTTCTTTTCAAGCTATTTTTATTCTTTTATCTTGTAATAATATTTTTATAAACTCTTCGAGAGTTTCATATAATGTATTTTCATCATATTCACCCATCCTCCAACTCCTCCTGTCTCCACCCTCAACTCCCTGTCCACCCAACTTTGAGATCCACACCCCACTGTGTTGCCCAACTACTCCTGGGCATGGTGCCAGCCCTGGACCGTGATCATCCGACCAGGAGTCAAGTCATTAAAGCAAGTGGCCTCTCCTCCTCCCGCAACTATCAAATGCCAATGGCTCCTCAGCTACGGCCTCCCCTTCTCCCCTCCATGCTGGGATTTTGTCTGGCTCGAGCTCATGCAGGTCTTCTGAATGCTGTCACAACCGCTGGCAGCCTTGTTGTGTCTGGAAAACACAGAGACCCTCAGCTGGTAATGTGCAGAGACTAGAAGGCTGGGTAGTTCTCAGTTCTAAGTGGGACATACATGTGACAAGCCTCCCTCTGCCTCCCACCAAAGGCTCAGAGAGCTCCTCAGAAGAGGGGGCAGAAAATTTGCAAAAAACACAGGTGAAGAATGCTGTCAAATTATTTTTTAATGGGAGACTTTGAAACCTCAAGGCTGTGGCAATGGGGAGAAACTGAATGCACATGCATTGTGTAGACGTGTGTATCCATACTTGTCAGTGCGTGTGGTAGAAGCTTAAATAGCTTCCCCGTTCTTGAAATCCCAGCTTCATTTTAACTGTCTCTTCTATATTTTTATTTGTGATATGTGTAGTTTTGCCAAACTGATCTTTGGTCTGTATGGTATTCTAATGCATGACCACACCATGTTGCATGTAACCACATCACTATTGAGTGAACGATGAAAATGATTCTAACTCTGGACCTCAGACACAATGCTGCAGCTTACATTCCTTGCTTGCTGGTCCTCGCTCGACCCTTGACCCAATAATTCCATGAGATGAATTTCTAGAGCTTAAATGGCTCCAAGGGCCACCATATTTAATTTTTGTGGTATTACAAATTGGTATTCAAAGAATGACCTTGCTCATGACTTTGTTGCAAGCACTCATTTGGCACACCCTTGAATACGAGGTTCTGCTAAGTGTTTAAGTCCCCTTGGGAATGTTCTAGGACACAACAGTACCTTCTTCTGAGGGTCATGGATTATTTGTACAGAGCACAGGCTGCTTTCTGTGTATTGTTCCTGTTTTGATTTTCTTCCCTCTGTGTATTTCCTTAAACTGTTTTTGATTGCATGTTTTCCTTTCTTTCTTTTTTACTTTCTTTCTTTTCTCTCTCTCTCTCTTTCTTCCTTTCTTCCCTCCCTCCCTCCTTCCTTCCTTCCTTGCTTTCTTTTCTTTTTTTTCAACACAGGATTTCTCCATGTAGCTCTAGCTGTCCAGGACCTCACTCTGTAGACCAGGCTGGCTTCCAACTCAGAGATCTGCCTGCCTTTGTCTCCCAAGTGCTGGGATTAAAGATGTGCAACACCACCACCTGGCTAAGTGCATATGTAATGGGCCATGGAACAGAACCAGGATTATAATGAAAGTTTCTGTCCCTCCTGATCCCATAGACATTCAGTCCCAAATAAACACACAGATTAATATAAACAGAGGTTTGGCCTATCAGATAAGGCTTATTATTAACTAGCTCTTACAACTTAAATTCACCCATAATTCTTGTTTATCTTTAGCCATGTGGCTTGGTACCTTTTCTCAATAAGGCATTCTCTTCTTGCTTCCTCTGAATCTGGTGACTGCATCTCTGCTTTTCCTCTTCCCAGAATTCTCCTAGTCTGGTCGTCCTGCCTGTACTTCCTGCCTACCAATCAGCATTTTGTTAAACCAATATGAGTGACAAATCTTTACAGCACACATAAACATTATCCTACAGCACAGTATTGTTAAGTATTAACTTCATTGGCCTTTCTCTCTAAGCTTCTACCTTTCACAGTCTGCTTGGAAAGCCCCTTCTACCTGGTATGAAGAGAGTCTATTCATTCTAGTGCCAAACACCAGGCTTTTAGTTCCTTTCCCTTCTGGCATGTATGTGTAGCCCTGAAAACCTAAGTTGTTTTGCTTTGAACTAACAATCTTCTCAATTAAAAAAAAAGTCTATATTTTTCTATACTAACCTGAAAAAAAATTATCACATGCTATACATGTCCATACTTTGAAAGATCCCCCCCGAAGGGAATCTATCTCAGGCGGGACCCATTCCCAGCAATCAGCCGAAACCACCATCGCAGATGCAATCAGCATGAGGTTTATTCAGATGCACGGGTACCCGGGGCATCCAAGTCTTTCAAAGGACTTGCGCACCTGGCTCGGGGCTCTAGGGGTTTTTATGGGGGCAGAAGAGCAGAAGCGTGGGGGGCACAGAAGCGAGATGCATGGTTACAGGGATTTCATTGGTTAATTTAAACAAGGCCATCATGAGGATGAGGTTATGTTCTCGAATACTGAGAAATTAGATAGAGAGCTTTCTCAGCCCTTATCTGGGGGGTACTGCCGGAGTTAGACAAAGGGCTTGCTCAGCTCTCATCTGGAGGGAGCAACCGGAGGGAGCTTACTTGGCTCTTGTCTGGGAGAACAGCCAGATATCTGACCACAGATATCCTGCCTGGCAATGGCCCTGAGCTCTTATGGGTAAGTGCAAGCCTTGTAAAATGGCGTTTCTATGGCTAAGCTGTGCAGAATGCCTAGAGCGGGGGTCTTTCAACTTAGAGTAGTGTAATTTAATTATTATAATCTTCTATTATGTTATTTTTAAAACCCTTGAATGCAGAGAGACCATGAAAATTTCAGAGTGAGCAAAGAAAGGTCCCCAGTCCTTCCCAGCTTCTTCCTAGGACAATTTAAGAGTAAGGAACTTGACATTGAACAGTGTGTGTCCCTTTGCCATGGGAGCATTTTTGTAGTTACCACTGTGGCTCAGAAATAAACATATTCCCTCATTGTAATGAGCTCCCTCATGCTGTTCTTAGAGCCACACGGACCCACATTCTTTATCTCTGACAACCGCTCATGTCTTTCTCATCTCGGCAATTTTGTTATTTCAGGGTTGTGACGCAGATGAGATCATACACGTGTGTTCTCTTGGCGTTGTCTGTGCTCTGTGTAATGCCAGGCATTGAATGCCAAAGCCATTCCTGCCCAGTCCACAAGTGGAGCATCTATGTGGTCCTAACCAGCCACCTTGCAAGGAGTGCTGTGGCTGGTACAAATAAGGTTGCTCTCCATGGCTGTTCATGGTTCTTCATGAGCCCCAGATAGCCCTGAGTGGAGTGAGATGAGGCTCAGGGAAGGGTGTTGAGCTGTAACTGTGTGCTGCATGGTGTGCGTTTTGCCTCGCTGGTGACTAAATGAGACTGTCACACACCCTAGGCCGGTGCTCTGCTACTCAACAACTCCCAAAGGAAGTTTCTGTTTTTGAGAATCCACTGAGCTACTTTGTACAAAGTGTCGGCACCACCCCCCAGCCTCACCCACAGTACATAGTCTTCTGCCCCTGCAGCTGCATTTAGGGTTGCAACCACTATTCAAATTTAACATTGGATTGTCTAATAAATATATGATGGAGTCTAACATTCACTTTTTTCTTTTCTTCCTTCCTTTTTTTTTTTCTCACAAGACAGGGTTTCTCCATGTAGCCCTGGCTGCCCTGGACCTCGCTTTGTAAACCAGGCTGGCCTCAAACTCACAGAGATCCTCCTGCCTTTGCCTCTCAAGTTCTGGGACTAAAGGTGTGCACCACCACTGCCTGGTTCACTTTTTTAGATAAGCTAACAATACTGAAAATCCTCCCGATGACTATTTTCCATCTCTACATCCTCTTCATGCTTCCTTCCACTTTCTAATGTCTCTTTCAATGTTGACTTTTGGATATTATTATTCTAGACATGAGTTCACATCAAACACATGGTTTGCGAATACTTAATTCTGGTCAGTAGCTTGCCCTTTCATGAACCCTGCACAGCCTTTGCAGAACAAAAGTTTTAATATTTTATCACATATTAAAATTTCTGTATATTTTGTGCTTGAAG
>JAQHUG010000005.1:1985385-2013782 GCA_028555095.1 Dicrostonyx torquatus
GAGAGAGAGAGAGAGAGAGAGAGAGAGAGAGAGAGAGAGAGAGAGAGAGAGAGAGAGAGATGGGGCTTTCTGAACCATGCAGGGGCGAGCCAGAGGCTCCAACTGAAGAGCTGTCCACTGGAGGAGGACACGTGTGTACACAATTACTTACGGCAGACAAGGTTGAATTTGACATGAGTGCTCCCAAAGTTTCAAGAGAAAATGTATTTGTTCCTTCATCTTAGCATTCTTTGGAAGTGACACTGGGACAAAAGCATTTTATTTGAGTAGGATGCCACAGGTTAGATTGAGTCCCCCTGGCCCCTGGCCCAACCCTGCCCAGCACTAATTTGCTGTAGTTGTAACCTCTAATGTAGTCTCAGAGGTAACTGTGTTAGCAGTTAAGGGGCTCTTCAGAGGTAATGGAGAAAAAATGAGGTCCCTAGAGAGCCTCCAGATCCTATTATTGGGCAGACAAATTCAGAGAGGCTCACCTTGGGAAGACACATCCACTAGCCATGGATTAGGCCTCTGACTGCCCACATCCAGAACTGAGAGAGAAGACCTATCTGTGGGTTCAGCCTCTGGTCTGGGATGTTTTGCCAGCGCACCCTGAACTGGCTGGTGCAGGAAGTTCATTGTAGTGATGCAATTGCAGAAAAGCGAGTTTTAAAAACAAATTTACATTTATAGACAAAGAAAACAAGATAGAAGTGAGTCATTTCTTGGATAAGGTAGCATCAGTTCGGGAGATGGCTCAGTTATTAGGTTCGTACTGTGCAAGAGCAAGGAGCCCAGTTCAGGTCTCTGGCACCCAAATAAAGGCTGGATGTGGTGATATGTGTCTGAGACCCAGTGTAGGATTGCTGTGGGATTTCATGACGATGCGTGTCTGAGATCCAGTGCTGTGGGATTTCCATCCCTTTAGCCGATGGCTTTGGGGGATTATAAGCCTAGGGTGAGGTCTTTTGTCTTTTACATATTAAAAATTGATTTTACTGAAAGTGATCTTTTTATTTTATTTAAAACAATCTTTTTTATTATTTTTATTGAGCTATACATTTTTCTCTGCTCCCCTTCCCACTACTCCCCTCCACTTCTACCCTCTCCCATGGTCCCCATGCTCCCAATTTACTCAGGAGATCTTGGTCTTTTTCTACTTCCCACACACATTAGATCCATGTATCTCTCTTAGGGTCCTCTTTGTTGTCTGGGTTCTCTGGGATTGTGAATTGTAGGTTGTTTTTTCTTTGCTTTATGTCTAAAAGCCATTTATGAGTGAGTACATATGGTATTTGTCTTTCTTGGTCTGCGTTACCTCACTCAATATGATGTTTTCTAGATCAATCCATTTGCCTGAAAATTTCGAGATGTCATTATTTTTTTCCTTTGTGTAGGAATTATGCAAATGTACCACATTTTCCTTACCCATTCTTTGGTCAAGGGGCTTTTAGGTTGTTTCCAGGTTCTGGCTATGACAAATAATGCTGCTGTGAACATAGTTGAGCACATGTCCTTGTGGTATGATCGAGCATTCTTTGGGTATATACCCAAAAGTGGTATTGCTGGGTTTTGAGGCAGACTGTTTCCTAATTTTCTGAGAAATCACCATACTGATTTCCAAAGTGGCTGTACTAGTTTGCATTCCCACCAGCAGTGGAGGAGTGTTCCCTTTACACACATCCTCTCCAGCATAAGCAGTCATTAACGGTTTTTTTTATATATTGGTATTCTAAGGGAGGGGTTCGCTCTCTTTCTCGCTCACACGCTCTGTTGGGTGGTCAGAGCAGAGCAGGCAGATTGTCGTTGATACTTTTTCAAGGCAGCTGGATCAGGGGCAGCATCTAACAGCTTCTGTGGCAGTGAGTGCTTATCCCTATTTTATACCTAAATAAGTTCCTGAGAACCTTTATCAGACTCTTGTGAATTCATGCTACATAGGAGGGGCACAGGGGCAGAGATATGTAAATCCCTGGTGTTCACTGGCCAACAAACTTAACTGAATGTATGAACTCCAACTTCAGTGAAAGAGCCTTTCTTAGGAAAATAAGGTGAAGAGCACCAGCCGAAGATGTCCCACTTGACCTCTGGCTGTCACACGGATACACACACAGTGCATATGTACCTACCACTAAGAACATATACACTCACAGGAACATATAACATGTATATACACCCATGGGAACACATCCATAACACAGCACTCACCACACACACACGCACACACACACACACACACACACACACACACACACACACACACCATTTAACCAAACATCTCAAGCTAGCATCTTCCTGGGGATTTTTTATGCAGGACATAGTCTCTGTAAACTGCCTGGCACAGCTGTGACTTTCTTAGTTCTCTTTTTGGACAATGTTGATGCTTTACCATGAAGGACCTGGCACAAACCTAGACTTCTGTTCTACTCCTGATTGTTCCTAACATCATGGTATCCTCTATTAGCAACCTTCCTACAAGACTCCAGGAAATCAAGTCCTGTGTTTGGACACTGCATTCTCAGTGTGGAGTGTGGCTGCTTGACTCGTTAAAATATATGCACCTTCAAAATATTTGATGAGAGTGGGGTGCAGCTGGCAGACTACAGAACACAGTGTATATAGATCTGTAATCCCAGCACTTAGGAGGCTCAGAGATCTTGTGTGGCAGAGGCAGAAGGAAATGTGGTCCACATATCCTGCAGCCTACAGCAGAGATGAGCTCTCTCAAATGCCAATCCACCACCTGTTAAATAAATACTTTCTAAATACGAACTGATGAGAGCCCCTCCCTTCAATTTACTAAAGGGGTGGGTGTGTCCAGCGAGACAAAGCATCTTGATGGTCCCAAGAGAAAGGAAGGCCGGGCATGGAGTGTAGAAAAGTCGTGGCTAGAAGTCATCAGAGACATACTCCATCCCAGGTAAGTCATTCAGCTAACCAGGGCATAACAGTGTTGGCAACATTTAGCCTATGTGGTAACTACGTTATAAATAACCCATGGTCTCGCTTGAGGGCTATTACAAGTTGCAAGGCAGCATTGCAGCCCTGGATGCTTGACAAAGATTCCACAGTCAGAGGTCATTAGCTTCATGCCTAACAAATCAAACACAAAGTTTTCCTTGACGCTTATTTCTTCATCATACAAATGACAACTTGTGATTTTGTTACAACCAAAATTAGTGTAATTCAATTCAGGGCACCTGTCTCACTCAGTTTTGACTCCTGTTGACTTCTGGCAAGCACGTGGATTTAATGAAGAAGATTCTCTGCTGGTCCCCTAGTTATTTCTCAGTTTCCTAGAAGGAACTAATTTAGGTTAAATGATGCCGGTGGAGCGCATATCATCATTAGCCTTTCTAGAGGCTCAGATTTCCTGGATCACATGATTAGGAAAGCGTCGTGCTGTCCTCTCAGCTTTGCCGGAAACCACCTTGGGTTTTCCCCGACGAGTCCCCTTGCCACAGAATCCTACAGATATCAGAGTTGATAATCTCTCTGTGCTGGTCTCTATGTGAAATTCAACAGCTCAAATTTGGAATCTTGTTCACTTACCATGTTGGCCTGGATCTGGTTGGTGTTTAGTTGCCTTCCATTGCCATGACAAGTCCCAGAGAGGCATCAGACGGCAGGAGGAAGGTTCGTGTTGGTGCAGGTTTCTGAGGCTTCCGTCATGGTTGGTTTAGTCCTTTGTGGGGGCTGGGGTGAGGCTGACCAGCATATCGGGAGTGGTGGTAGAACACTGCTGCTTACCATGAAGTGAGGCAGGGACAAAATACCTCTGCTAAGGAAGGGCGAGGCCCCAGTAGCCTGCTGCTCCCACTGTGGTCTACCTCCTGTGTTTAGACCACCTCTGCATAGTGCCTCTAAGAGTCAATTCCATCTATGAGTTAACCTAGTCATGAAACCAGAGTCCTCAAGACCGAATCACCTCCCAGAGTTCACCTCTGGACACTACTGCAATGAGACTACAGGCCTCCAGCACATGAGCACTGGGGGATATTTTGGTTAGAGGATAATGCCATTTCAACCTCTGTTTTTTGTTTGTTTGGCAGTGGCTCTTTAGGATGACAGACATAAGTAGCAGAAGGAACACCTTCTGGGGGCACCTTCCCCACACACTCTCAGGGGTATGTCACTACCCTCCTCCACCATGCACCATCCCACCTTCCACCCTCCACAAAAGGAAACCTGGCCATAGGCAGGGACAGCCACACCTTTCTTCCTTAGGTCACAATATACAAAGCAAGGCGCCAGAGCGTGACCACTGCTCTCCTTTGTTTGGCTTTTTTTGGCAGACAAAAGAGAGAGAAACATTAGCAACAAAGGACTCCCATAGGAACTAATGCTTCCTCTGTCCTTTTAGGGTTTTGTGTGGACTCTGGCCCTGTCCTGGGAGGTGGAGACAGTTTCCGTCCCTATACCATTGGCTGCTCTTAGTCTTTTTTTTTTTTTAAACTTATCTCCTTAACTTTTCATGTAAATATTGTATGTTGCACACGTCCCTCCTTTGTCCCTCCCAGTAGTCCCCTCTGTCGTTGATTAGATTTTGGTTCCTTTCGGCACTTCTATTTTCAGTAAATGCAGAGATGAAGAATCTGCCATAATGAAATCACCCATCTGGGTCAATCCTGAGACAAGCTAAGGACAATGGTGAGGACTCTAGCACCACCTGCTGCTCACACAAGTACTTGCAGGGGACCAGAAACACCACCAACTTCTGGCTCCATTGACCTGCAGAGAATAACCCTTTGAAGAGATCAGTGTGGGAAGGAGAGAACAAGCCCTCTTACTAAATGCATGTAAACATATATACAGATATGTATATATGTGTGTGTACAAATATATAGACCTTAGCAATAATATATATAGTTTACTGTAAAACATGTTTATACAAGTGTGTATGCATATATTTGTGTGTGTACATATATAGACCTTAGCAATAATATAGTTTACTATAAAACATGTGTTTCTACAAGTGTGTGTATGTGTGTGTGTGTTTAAATGTGTTTTGTGTAGAGACAGTCTGCCTCTCCTTGCCCATAAACTCTAAACTCTCGAAGCATGGCTCCTCTGGCCTACCTACTAAAGCTGTTTTAACAGTTAAGGGAGAAGCATTCAGAGACCTGCTCACCATAGAGCCTGAGTATTAGCCAGCTCCCCATCACTGTGAAAAGTGCCCAAGCCTTCAGCTGGACTTCCACCTTTGGGGGCTCCTCGAATTTTCCCTCTTGATTCTACAAGCTGTTTGTCTGTTCTAATAGCATCAGACATTTTTTTGTTGTTGTTCTTTCTCTCTCTCTGGTTAGAGTGTCTCCCTCTCCTGTTCATTTGTCCCTGGTCAGGGGCCTTCATGAGCTCCACTACTTTCACTCTGGGGATACTTTTGTGTGCCTCAACTCATCTCTGTCATCCTCTGCCAGTGGCCCTTCCCCTTCAGCTGTCACTTCACTTTCCAGTGTGAGTGTGTCTTCCAGAACATACAGTCCATCTATGGACATCTTACAGATTGAAGTCAGAAGTACACTTAGATGACCACACTTGCCCCAGGCCCCTGCAATAACTGGCCATGGCCCAGTTTCAGCATCCTTGCCTCCATTGGGACAGAATCTGGGAGTCTGGCACTCGAGGGATGTGCAGGAGCAGGGCACCTGCTAATGTGCAGGCACCATTAGGACCACTCAGATGGACAGGCGCATCCCCCTCCTGGGAGGGTGATACCCCAGGTGGTGGGATTGCTAGGTAGGATCAAAGGCAGAGCTAGGGCTGACAGCTCAGTGGGTAAGGTGTCTATGTTACAGGCACCAGGACCTGAGTCTGGATCCTCAGCACCCACATAAAAGCTTGTTGAGATGGTGAATGTCTATAACCCCAGAACTTCGGGGTTGGGAAGAGGGACCAACACCTGGATTCCCCTGCTGGTTACTGGCTCAGCACTCAGCACCCACACAAAAGCTTGCTGAGATGGTGAATGTCTATAACCCCAGAACTTCGGGGTTGGGAAGAGAGACCAACACCTGGATTCCTCTGCTGGTTACTGGCTTAGCATGCGCTGTAGAAGGTAGCAGAGGGAGGAGCTCGACCTGACACAAAGTGTCAGGAGGCACAGGGAGCATCTTCTTTGTGTGGGTCTGAGCAGGAGTGTTTGGGCCAATTGAAGCTGCGTGTTTGGCCAATCAGAGCTGTTCATTTTGAACTTATCAGTCCAAAGGTCTCAGGCTTTGGGCCAATCGCAGCCTTGCCAATGGTCACAGTAGTACATTGGCCAGGGTGGGTTCCTCCCATTTGGAGCCTGATACAAACTGATCCAACAGCCCTTTCTAAAATAAAATAAAAAAATAAAAATGGAGAGCAATGGTTCATTATTACTTTTCAAATTCAAAATATCCCTACTGAAGAGCATCCCCAAATTCCTCATTACTGTTACAGTATTCACCAGATTCAACACACCCGACTTTTAGCATATACATTTAGAACTTAATTACTATAAAGAAAAATCAACTGGAAGCTGTAGAATTCCTTCCCCAGTTGCCACTTCACTACCTTTTCCCTCTCCCACCCCTCCAGGAAAGGCAACTCCTTGTGGGTGGGGCCGCTGAAGGGCTCCTTCTTTTGCTGTGTGAACGCGTTCCTGGGACATGCTGTGAACGTGTTCTGGTATTTCACTTTGTCTAAGGTGCATCTCATTTCACGCTGTCTGTAAATACCTTTCTCTGTCAGCGTTAACAGCGGTGATATTAATTCATCTTAGTATTCTGGAATCCAGCTCACTCACTTTAATGGCTTTGGTATAGACACTGCCACGATATGAATGAGCTGCAAATTATCCACTCATTATCATGGGGCTCTTGGGATCTTGCCAGTTATTCATCCATCATTCTGGAGCTCCATTTATAGATGCCAAGCCAAGCCCTGACA
Source organism: Dicrostonyx torquatus (assembly GCA_028555095.1). Lineage (NCBI taxonomy): Eukaryota > Metazoa > Chordata > Mammalia > Rodentia > Cricetidae > Dicrostonyx > Dicrostonyx torquatus. The sequence continues at coordinate 1,992,280 of JAQHUG010000005.1, forward strand.
TCTTGTCAGGTAGACACCCCGGCTGCAAAGAAATGTGGACATAATGGCAGCCCAAGTCGATGAGCAGGCAGAGGTGATTAAGCCAGAGCAGGGACACTTCACCTTGGATTGCCATGTCTTCTCTCAGCAGTCTGTTGCAGGTTTCATACCTTAGCTCGTAAGCCCCTTCAGTGACAATCAGGATCCACTGGCCGCTGGCTTGCAAATAATCCAGCCTTGCAGGTGTGTCAAGCACTGTTGTCAGGCTATGCTGTTTCTGTTCTCACCTTTACATCACCAGCTAGCAGTTTTACTGTGACGGTTTGAATGAGAAACGTCCCCCATAGGCTCGTGTACTTGAAAACTTGGTCCCCACTTGGTGGGAAAGTTTTGGGGTGATTGAATGAGACTGGCCCCCACATGCACATTGTTTAAATGTTTGGTTAGTTGGTGGAACTGTTTTGGAACGATTAGGAAGAGGTGTGTTGTTGGGAGTGGGGTCTGAGGTTTCAGAAGCCCACACTAGTCCTAGACTTGCCTTCTCTCTGCTGCCCAACTGTAGATCAGGGTGTACAGCTCTCAGTTACTTCTCCAGCATCACGCCTGTGTGCCTGCCTGTCACTATGTTTCCTGCCATGATGATCACGGGCTAACTCCTGAAACTGTAAGCCAGCCCCAATTAAATACTTTCTTTTGTAAGTTGTCTTTGGCGTGTCTCTTCACAGCAACAGAAAAGTAACTAGAGACTTAGACAGTTATCGAACCTCTAGGAGGTGGAGCCTTGCTAGAGGAAGGAGGTCACTAGGCAGGTTTACCATCTCCCCCACCTCCTGTTTACAGCTGGAAATGTGATCTCTCAGCTTCCTGCTCCAGCTGCCTGCTGCCACGCCTCCCCTACCATTATGAACTATCACTCTAGATCTGAAAACCCTAATTAATTCTTCCTTGTTTTTACAAAGATGCATATGTCAAAGTGTTTGTGTGTGTGTGTGTGTGTGTGTGTGTGTGTGTGTATGTGTGTGCGCGCGCGCTACCCTCAGAAGAGGGCATCTGATCCCTTGGAGCTGGAGTTACAGGTAGTTCTGAGGTTGTAAGCTGCCTGATAAGAGTTGAATTCAGGTTCTTTGAAAGAGCAGCAAGTGCTCCAAACCACTGACTCATCTCTCCAGCCCACTTCGGGATTCTTTAAAGTCGCTGGTTTCCACTCTGCATCCATAAAGACAGCTACACATGTTTCAATAGGTGACTGCAAATGCCAGCGAGGATGTGAAAAAGCAAGCCGCCCTTCGTTGCTCTGGGAAGACGTTTGGAAGTTTCCTATAAAGATCAATCATTTATATACAACTCAGCGATTCCTGCACTAGGATGCCCAGCTGGGAGGCATTTCTTATATAAAGTTTACAGGTATTTGTCGGGTTGGCTTGGGCTTCTCTGCAATGTCCAGTAGACACAGCTGAAACTGGTTTACTGCTAAAGCCCCTCATTCATCAAGAAGCCAACTTCCTCTGTGTAGCGCATCAGGAAACTCTAATTTACACAATGAGTTGTTGCCCACACTGAAGTGAAATTTGAATATTTATAGTAAACTTGTCATAATTTTATCTTTTGACAGACAGAAATGTACGCCCATCCGTGAACATGCTCAAGTGTTCACAGCAGCATTGGTTTTAAAAACACTTTGCTTATTTTTATGTGTAGGAGTGTTTTGCCTGCAAGTATGTCTGGGTACCATGTACAGCGCCTGCAAAGGTCAGAGAGGGAGTTGCATCCTCTGGAACTTAGCTAAGGATGGTTGTGAGCTTCTGGGAACCAAACCTGGGTCCTCTGGAATAGCAGTCAGTGCTCATAACCACGGAGCCACATCTCCAACCCCAAAAAGAAAAACACAATCACCTAGGACAACTATACACAGAAAGGGCGGGGTGCTATCCAAACAACAGAGCACTTTGCAGCGATAAAAGGAACTTCTGATACCTGGACAGCGTGAGATTTGAAAAACAAATTGCTAAGTGGAAGAACACAGAAGCGAAAATACCACTTACCCTGGCATTCCATTGACAGGAAATGCTCAGCAGACAATCCCAAAGGTTGGAAGTAGACAGAAATGCTCTAAAATGAGAAGGTGGCGAAGGCCACACCCTTTGCACACTTACTGACAATTAATGAGTTGTGCATTAGCAATGGGGAAGGCTTTGGAAGTAAACTTCAGCACATAAATCTGTTAAAAATGAAGAGCTAATGATGGCTCCATCCACAGAGGATGGTGAGCCCTGAACACAAGATCATATTCTGGGGCCCAGAAACACATCTTATTAAATGATGCTACCAGTATCCCTTGGTTAGAGAAATGTATCCTTATTAGGACCTGAGACTTTTCCATGAGGTGGAGTACCTGGATTCTCCCATCCTGTAAAGTCAGGTGCTGGCTAACCCAGAGCCAGGATTAGTCTGCCTCTGCATTATTTATGGGAAGAGATAGGTCCAGCTCCAGATAGGAGCCAGGTAGCAAAGAAGGGATGGTAGGAGATATTCCAGGCAAACCATGTTGGTCTCTTGACTTCTATAACCTAATTTGAGTTAGTTTACTTCTCTGAAATGAATGATGGATTTTTCTTAACAAAATCCTATTGCTCTGCATTCCTAGTAGATTAGGCTGGCTTTCTTCCAAAGAGGCAGCTCTGGTATGGTTTATAGCGAAGACCCCACCATGCTAAGGACAGGACAGTTTTTAAAACTCAGTAGAGTCAGGCATGATAGTCCACAATGCGATCCCAGCACTTGAGAAACTGAGGCAGGAGGATTAAGAGCTATACAGACTACTGGCATAGTAATAAGGCACATAGAACAGCTCTCAAGACACGTACCAACCAAGCCTAGGAAGGAAAACCTACATTAAACCCTGAAGCTTGTTCATGGCCTGTAGAGGTGAAGCGACAAGAATAGAGGGGATGCTGCTGGCTGCGGACAGTGGTGTACTTAACCTGCAAGCAACAATTCCATATGGAGAAGACACACATGGGCAGTGGGGGCATGCGTGGGCAGCCAGAGCCTGTGGGGAAGCTGATCACCCTCCCTGTTCTGGATTCTCTCTATCAATGTGGGTGTCATTTCCTTTCCAGATTCTGTCCTTCCATCTCGACACGCAGGGCATCATACAAGAAGGTGCCCAGTTGACCCTGACATACCTCAGCCGAACAGGAAATAGACAGGCTTGGGCCATCCTGGGGAAGGGATGAGTAAATGGTTGATATACTCTTACATTTCTTGTCTTTAGTAACTTCGCCCATAGATTCTTTTCTTGCCCCCTGCCCCAGCACACTGAGCAGTGAATCTTGCCCATGGCCAGGGATCTGGGGTTGAGGCGAGGCAGGCACAGGTTCCCCACAGCAACACAGATTAGGACAGAAACAGAGGGAAGCCACGCAAGTGAGCAACTTATTGTTGTCTTCTGAGGCTTCAAAGAAATGATCATTTTTTTTCCTGATCCTCTCTGGATCCTCCCAGATGTTGCTAGATAGAGCCTTGCAATGCCCAAAGGCTGATTTTAAACTTGTTTAACATTTTTTTTTTTGGGTGGGATTAAATTTCTCACCAAAACTCAGCCCATGGGAAGAGTGACTGAACAAAGGCAGCCTGCTTATTTGGCCTGACTTCCTATACTATGACATATACTCAGGCTAAGAGTGCAGGCATCTCCAGGTCCCTTCATGCCCTCATACTTCTGGTCGGGGCACGTCTGCCTGCAGGCTGAGCGCCATCCCAAGTCTGGAGGATTAAGTTCTCTCCATACTCACACAACACTGAATTGCCTGGCCCACAGACAGTTCCCACTTTTCACAAGTGAGGGCAATCCCACAGTCTCAGACGTCTGCAGGAGGCAGGCACAGGCTCTTCATAGCAATACTGTTTATGACAGGCACAGAGGGAAGCCATCCAAGTGGGCAATGGGTCAAGCCAACCAAGAGTCACTTCAACCCCAGACTCTTGAGGGGCTCAGAGCTCTTGGCCGTGGGTGAGACTCACTGCTCAGTGGGAAGAAAAACGCAGAAAAGAATTTGTGGGAAACATTCCCACAGAAAAGAAATAAATATAAGAATATATTAACTATTTACTTACTTGTGCCTAAAGAAACTAAAGACCCCCCCCCACACACACGTAACAATGGTATGAGGTTTATGAAAAACTGTAGAGGGAGGTCTGAGAGAGAAACTCGGTGCTCCATCACCTCTCTGGATACTGGAAACACATCTGTGACTCAGTGACCAAGGGACATGCAGTGGCATTCAGACTCTACTGGCCTGAATGTTGATGTCTGGCACCAACATTTGGTTTGGTTTGTTTATAGGCAGCGTCAGAAAATGCTAAACGCAGACTTTTCTCCCGAGAAAAGCACTGCTCTTTCTCTTCCAGTGTCCCGCACAGAGGACTGATCCTCTAACGTCACACACTCAAGTCTCAGGTGCCGTGGGGAATAATGAGGGGAGGGAGTGGTTGGGGTGGAGGTAGCCCTCAGAAAGCACAGAGTCAGGTTGGAAGTACAGGCACACCAATGGAGGTCACTGGCCTTGATGGCACCCCAACCTCCCACACACCCATTTAAAAACTCACCTGAACATTTTGTTTGTTGAGATGGTGGCCTCTTTACTTTGCCCAGCCTAGTCCCAAATGCCAGGGCTTCACATCATCCTTTTTCCTTAATCTCCTTGTCACTGTATCTGGCTTCAGAAAGACTTTAAATATTAAATGTGAGTTCTTATGCACACCCACAAGGGACTGATACTTTTCATAAGGTCTGTTTGAAACACAGGTAAAACTACAAACTGTCCCCAACTGGCTACCAACACTGCAGTGTTTGGTGAGCTATTTCCAAAGTGAGGGAGAAGCAGTATCTCATAGAGAACAAGATGGCTGCAGATAGGTGACACTGTCACATAATGCAGTCACACACCTTAAACCAGGGCTCGGACAGGCTGCTTCAATAATGGCAGTTCATTCAGAAAGGTGAGGCGTGTAAAAAGTGCACACGGTTCTGTAAGGCCCATCTGGAATTCAGTTCTGTAGCTGCGAGAGCATCACTCTTGTGGGTACAAACACAGATAGAACCTGTGGCACGGGTGGCATCTCGTGAACTGAATCGCTATAGTCCCTGGTTCTAGAACATTCCAACTAAACCCACTCTTGCTCAGCCACAGAAACTTTCAAAGGTTGGTTGCCTTCCTCAAGTTTCACCCTGAGTTTATGATTAGAATGAGGGGGAAATGAACATTTTATATTTAACTTTCGTGAAATCCCCAAACACACCTCCCTCGCCGTGACAGAAATACCTCCCAACGTTTCCATAGAACTTCTGCTTCCATATCCCCAAGGCGCCAGCAGTGGAGACTGTTAGTACCTGGTGGCCAGTCACGGTTGGCTGAAGTGGCTTCCCTGCTTACCAAGAAGCACAAAAAGCCATTTCCCATTTTCACCCTTGGGTGTCCCCAGAACAGTTAAACCACCAGGTGTACGAGTGAGAGACGAAGCTAAGTTCCTCTTTCAGGAGATGTCACTGTCCTCCAAAAGACAACTTCAGACCCTTCAATACCCATTCCAGACATCCTGACCACACTGGCTGAGGGGGCCCTGCAGCTGGCTCCTAATCCGTAGCCCAGTCACATTCCTTCTTTTAAACCAGGGAAGCATCCAGGCTGACATCGGGGCACACATTACAGCTCGCGGTGTCTGGATGGACTTGAGCAGGATTGTACTGGGACAGAAGACTGAGGGGGAAAACAGGACTTGGGCTTGGTGGGGGGGGGTAAGGACTTGACTATCCCAGCAAGGGCACCCTTGCCTCTTCTGCCTCCCCATGCCCGTCTCCCATGGTCAAGCCACCAAAGAACTCTCCAGACTCCTCCAAAGCACAGCATAAGACCCTTGTTCCAGAGGTGACTACTCAATACTTGGATGAATGGATATGCTTGCCTTGGAGTACCAAGAGTCTGGATTGGAAGGGCTTGCGGCCCCCAGTCTCCCACCATAAGATCACAACCCTGCCCACACATCATAAAAACAAAACAAAAACTCCCTCTGCTCTTTCATTTCTGAGGGTTCCTGTGTCACATCTCACTTCTGTCAAGTAAATCTGAGGCTCCTTGGAAAAGTCTGGCTGTCGTTGTGATGGCTTCAACTGTGGCCTCCACACCAGTTATCCCCTGCTTAGTCAAGGGACTGGAAAGTTTGGAAGGTAGAAGAGGATGGGCAAGGTCAGTTCTGTGACCTAGCACAAAGGATACCTACCTCACAGGCAGGGGACTTGTTGCTAAAAGATGGCTTCTGCCTAAGACAGTTCTTTTCCCCAAACGCGGTTAGACAATCCCAGAGACTCTGTAGCGTTCACAGTGAGAATTAACTCAAGCTCATGTTTGAATTTATGCATCGTTAAGAGGCCAGTGGTGCTCTACCTCAATGGGTGTCAGGGTGCAACCCCTTGAGTGGAATTATCAGCACCTCTAACCCTTGTTGAACTGCATTCTGGGACAACAGCACCTAGTCAGATTGGGTACAATGGAGGTCAAAGATAGTATTGCCAAAGAAACTCTCTGAAGGGAATGGGATGTGGGTAAGGGAATTGGAGTAAAGGCACAGCTCATTCCTAGCAGGGCCACAATCAGGGGGACAGGGCACATTTCCAGATTTCATCAAAGCAAAGGGCCTCGGCCTTGAGCACAGGGACTGTTTGGTGTCTGTCCCCAGGCTTCAGCCCAGGCTGTCATGATGTCTCAGTGACCTAACACCAAGTGCTCCATGGCCTTGGCCCAGGTAGCCACACTGGGAATGGATTAGGAGTGCAGGAAGCCTTGGGTAGTGAAGAAGCCTTACTCCTTCTCTTATTCCTCCTGGGCCTCACCCTTCTCTAGAGCCCTGGAAAGTCATGTTTCAGGTTCTAGAACTTTCCCAAGTGTCAGATTGGAAACACAAGGCCATCTTCACATCACCAGCAATGAATCTGCACTTGAGGCTGCAAGGGAAAAGCAGCAGGGAAAAGCCAACCTGAGTATAGAATAGTGAGTGATTCCTAGAGGTCAGGGTTTGGGTGGCCAAGAGGAGGATGGATTTGCTCAGTGCATATTCAATGCATGGGTTGACACAGCACAACGAACCCTGCAAATATGTACAATTGATATGCCAATCTAAGATAGAGTAAGTAGATATAAGGGCAGGGACCTGGCTCAACATGTGTGAAATGCAGAAAGGAGGGAGGGAAGGAGTGAGAGAGGGATTGATTTTTAAAAAGCAGTGGGAGCTCTCAGCAGGCTGAGGTACTTGCCACCAAGTCTGATGACATGAGTTCAATCCCTAGGGCCTAAATTGTAGGAGATAATTGAACTCCACGTACACACACTGTTGCACATGTGCACACACACATGTATATACACACGTGTACAGATCCACACAGAGTAATACAAACTGAAGGAGGAAAAACGCAGTGAGAATTTGCCTCTCTCATTTTTCCATACTCTTGCTTCATTCTCATGGAGTCGCTGGTCCTTGCAAAACTGCAAATCCATGGAAAGCTCAGCCTAAACCCTACCCAAGCGCTTCCTCATCCAGCAGGTGCCTGCTTGAACCCAATGTCTTCCAGCCTGCAGAAGTGCCAAACAAACATTCATTTATTGGGTACAGCAGGCATGAGGCCTACAAAAGGAACTGACACCATGCGCCAGGCAGGTGGCCCATGGGAACAGGAACTTTGAAGTGAAGGGACCTCACTCACGGGTAGCAGAATGAAGCCAGACATAACCCTAATGTGATGACATCCCAGAGATAATACACACAGTTAAATTACTAAGTCATTATTTAGGATCAAAACACTTCTGTGAAAACTGCACACAGAAAACCATATAAATTACATTTAAGGTCTGCACATGATTCTTTAAAAAAAATAATAACAACACTGTTTTCTGTACAATGTTGTTTCCCTTTGAACATTCTAAACCCAGGAAACATTTTCCCTTAAATTCCAGAAAAGTAGGCAAAATACATACGCAGTATAATTAAAACCCTTCACAAAAATACAAAATCATGTTGGTTTCTGTAAAGGCACATTTTTCTTGACTTTACAAGGCACTCCCAACCGTTTTCAGAAGCTCCTTTATCCCTGGACCCCAGCAGGTGGCAGCATCCTGCTTCTGCTGGCTTTGGCTGTTAAAAAGAACATGGATGGCAGTGGGCAGGGGAGAGGAAAATGCTCTCCCTCCACCCTCAGCCAGCAGGAGGCTCACTGGGTATCTTAGGCCCAAGGTGCCTCTCTGTTGCCTTCTGCAGCCCTGTTTCCCCAGGTTTCTGGATCCTCAGCCCCAAGAACAGGGTGTTTTTCTTTGCACAACCTTCTTACCTCACCAGCTATCTAGCATCAGGATAAGGCAGATGGTGGGGGTCTCCCTGTCCTGTTTCTGAGGAGGTCCCACTGCAGGGACCCCTGCCCATGTTAGACTGCTGTCTGAAATGCCCTCCAGCCATGCCGGGGCCACAGTGGCAATTTTCAGGGCACAGAGTGCAGGAGAGAGTGTAGAATTTCTCAGTCTCAGGTGGGCAGGCTCAAACCAGCCTGCCAGTCCTGGGTTCTGGTGATGGGCCGCTGTTTATGACTTCTCAGAGCCATTCTGAGGTCCCCCTTTGGCCAAGTCGGGGACTTTTATCCTGGTGCTCCAGACCCTGGATATTCCTCAAGCTTCAAGCTGGACATGGGCCTCATTCACCTGGAGAGTGTCGTTGTCTCCCAGGAGTTCAGTCTCTGGCACAGAGCCCTCCTCCTCCTCTGCTGCTTCCTGCACAGGAACCTGGACCACATCTTCGGGGATGTTTTGAGCATCCTCAGTGCCCTCTGTGAGCAGGGCTGCCCTGTCCGCCACAGATGTGTTGGATGGCGCTGTGGTGACGTAGCCTGTGCTGGTGGAGCCACTGCCACTGTGGTGTGAGCTCGGCTTGGGGACCATCTGGGGGGGCACCTGCTGTGGGGCCATCTGCATGGGGATTTGGACTGGGTAGAAGTTGGGCAGGTAGGCCCCGTAGGCTGGTACTGGCTGGTAGCCATTGACTGGGATATACAGCTGTGCTGGGGGCACCAAGGGTCTGATCTGACCCTTCATGGGAATGAACTGAGGCTGTGGGAAGGGCTGGGCCTTCTGCTTGGGTGCCATATAGCGGGTATTACTCACATTGCTGACAGGGCTGGTGCTCAGGGAGCTGGTCTGTGTGGTGTTGCTGGCTCCCGAAGTCTGTGCTGAGCTATTGTAGTTGGATAGGTTGCCCCATGCCCGGAGCCGGCTGTGGATGTCCTTAAATCGGGGCCTCCGGCTGGGGAACTCATTCCAGCATTCAATCATGAGGGCATAGACCCAGGCGGGGCAGTCGTCTGGGCAGGGAAGTACCTGCCGGCTGCGTATCATATCCACCACGTCCTGGTTGGAGTACCCACAGTAGGGCTGCAGGCCATAGCTGAAGACCTCCCAGAGAACCACACCATAGGACCAGATATCAGAGTCAACGGAGAACTTGCCGTACATGATGGCCTCTGGTGACATCCAGCGGATTGGCAGCAGCGAATTGCCCATGAGTTTGTAGTAATCTGCAGAATATACCTCACGGAAGAGGCCCAAGTCTGAGATCCTCACGTTCAGCTTGTCATACACCAGCACGTTGCGGGTGGCCAGGTCTTTGTGGACCACATGATGGCTGGACAGAAACTCCATCCCCGCCGCAATCTGTGCCACCACATGCACGAAGTCGGGGGGCTCCAGGGCCGACTTCACTGTGCGGTCATCATCAGTGCTGCCCACATCAGAGTGTGGTGAGCGCATGACCAGAAACTCATGGAGGTCACCGTGTGAGCAGTAACTGAAGATCATGCTCAAGGGTTGGTCCTTGGTCACCACACCTAGTAGGCAGACGATGTTGGGGTGCTGCAGCCGTGCCCGCAGCATGGCCTCCTGCCGGAACTCTTCCCGCAGGGGACCCTCTGCCTTGTCTTTCAGTGTCTTGATGGCCACTGCTTGGGTTGGCTCTCCTGGGGCGGGCCCAAACAGGTGGCCTTTGTAGACCTTCCCAAACCGGTCCTCACCAAGCTCCTCCATGAACCTCACTGTGGACAAACTGATCTCTTTGAGTTTGGTCTGCCAACAAGAAAAGTCAAACATAATTGTCAATGTAATACCAAAGCACAGTGGCTGGGATCACCATTGCTGAAATGACCTTGCTGGTCCTGTCTGTCCCACAGCCCTTTTAACATCCTAATTACAGCTTCAATGCCATGAGGACACCTCCATCTGAAACCCTCCAGGGTCTTAACCCAGCTACAAGTTAGGTCTCTCCAACTGTGAGCATGCCTCTGTGTCCCCACAAACACCTTGTGCACATGACACTTAAAGCTGAGCCTGGAGCCCAGTTTTCCAGAGTCACCCAGGAACCCTACAGAGGTGTTTGTCACACCTCTCCCAGCATGCCCATGTCACAGCAAGATGCTGTTTCTCCCGTAGGCCCATGGTTCCCTGCCATTAGTTTTGTGCCTATGGGAATTTGTTCAGTTCAGGGCCTAGCACTAAGCCCACCTCCATGTCAGTCTCAGGCTTTCCTATGCACTAGATGATATTCTTTGGATAGAAGTGACATACCCAGGGACACAGACCTTACCTCTCTCTCCGCCCTGCATACTCCTGGGTGAACTACCTACAGACTCGAGGCCTTGTTCAGCCACATTCCAATTAACGGCCTGTGTCTTCCTCAAATGCCAACCCCAAACCACGGCAAGAGTCCAAGGAATTCTTGACTGAAGGGTTTCATGAGCCAGCTCTGTCCCTGGCACCTTAAGAACCTCTTCAAAGTCACTGCCCTCAAAGTCAGTCATGAGCTAAGCATGCACACATGAGGCCTGGTGAAGCCATCACCTGCCATATTTCAGTGTCTCCGCTCTCTTCCCTGGCATCTACAACACTCAAGAGTGGGGCCAGTCATTCAGGGATGCCATCCCTCCTGATTAAAGGGCTGGCAGTCTTTCCCTGAAAAACAAAGCAACAGAAAAAGATCCCCACTCTCAAAATTGCTATGGTATTCCTCAAATGGTGGAGCAGTCTGAATTCTCCATTTCAATGTCACCCTGAGGGCAAAACTAGGGTAGCTCTCTGGGCCAGGGAGGTCCTGGGGCAGGTGGAGGGGTAGAGCCACAGTCTGAGGTGCTGAATTCTACGGACAAGCACCTTCCCATCTTTTCAGAGAGGCAGCAGCTGAAACTATATCCCCTTTCAACTCTAGGCTGTCCACCCCTAGGTAAAGGACTCAAGTATGGTTGGCTGTTTCTGGGTTCTGCTCTTTCATTTTTACCTAGGGCTCCTCAGCTCAGAGGAAATTCAGAGCCCAGCATTACAGGTACCCCCATCCCTGAGCTTGGACCAGGCCATACTGAAGGGCTTATGTATGCTGACACTCCATGCTTTGCTGGGCCCTGTTGGAGCTGCCTTCTAGGATCCTCCAGGAGGACCTATTTGTGCTGGCTGATAGATACTTCATCCCGAGCCTGGCTGGGAAAGAGCTGCTTCGTTAGGATACTGGCTGGAGGACCTGTTTGTGCTGGCTGATGAGAGGCATCTCCATGTCCTGGCTGGGCGAGGCCATCAGCTGCCGGCGCTGTGGAGTGGAGGCCGAAGCCTTCTGTTTGTTGCGGCACATGCACACGAGGAAGAAGAGGCAAGCGATGACCAGGGGGATGGCAATGCTGGGCACCAGAATATACAGGATCCCCATCTTGCTGCCGTCTCCGGGACCTGGGGACCACAGTGGGGAGGCCATCAGTTTTCAAAAGACACCACCTTTTCAGCTATAAGCTCCCCAACCCCCATCCCTCCCATCAAGTATGGCTGGCTATTTCAATATTCTTCTTCTTCTTCTTCTTCTTCTTCTTCTTCTTCTTCTTCTTCTTCTTCTTCTTCTTCTTCTTCTTCCTCTTCCTCTTCCTCTTCCTCCTCCTCTTCTTTTTGTTTAGTTTGTTTTTTGTTTTTAGAGAGACAAGGTTTCTCTGTATCTTTGGAGCCTGCCCTAGAACTAGCTCTTGCTTGTAAACCAGGCTGGCCTTGAACTCACAGAGATCTACCTACCTCTGCCTCCTGAGTGCTGGGACTAAAGGTATGTACCACCATCACCCGGCTCTCTCTTTCATTTTTACCCAGGACTCCACAGTTCATTGTCCTTGATAACCTTTCCCCTACTTAATATCTTGATATATTTGAACAGATCTGTATAATGATGACACCTATAATCTAACAATTACAGATGCGGTTGCTGTAAAGAAGAGTACAAGGAAAAAGAGCAAGGAGGTGTCCCGAGACCTTGTCATCATTACAATATGCAACAGAGAAAAAGAATTCTAGACAGATAATCTGGATCAATAAGCAAGGACTTTCTAATTTTTCCCTTCACTTTGCCCCAGCGAAGAGTTTCATCTTCTGTATGAAGGACTTGTAGGAAGGTAGGGGGGCACACGGGGAGGCAGACTAAAGGACAACAGCAAGAAGGGTTGGGTGGGGACGGACGAGCACTGGGCAAGGCAAGGCAGAGGGTTGACTGTCCCCAGATGGCTTCCCACCCCCATGCATCACTCTGACTAAAGGCATTAAATTTCAAGAGTAGCTGGTGTGATTTAAGAAATTAAGGCTGAGCCCGCCCCACCCCGCCACACACACACACACACACACACACACACACACACACACACACACACACACACGAGCATGAGGCCGGCTCTCCAGAGAGCCTGGGGAACCATGCAGTTTCTCTACCCCCTTGAGCCCTGTAAATAATGACATCAGACTTGTGAGCTCTTTAGCCAGGAAGCAGGGAGTTCCCATGTGGCAGCAAACAAACCCTTTCTAGAGATTGTGGTATCTGAAAGCAAACACCCAGTCTATGCTGCACACTCTGGTGTCACCTTGAGGAGGAGCAAAATCACTGTACCCCAAACTCAGTCTTGTCACCCGGCCTTCTGAAACAACTAATATACAATAAGACAAAAACCACACACAATGCCCCTCCCTGTGTACTTATGCAGCAACTTCCCCAGAAAGGATCCCAGAATGTTCCAGAAGTCCGGGGTGGGGAGAGGGCAGAGAAATCAAATTCCAATTCTGTTTTTATTCTTAGAGAGGGTGTGATGGTTTGTATCGCCAGCCAGATACCTGGGCTGCAAGCCTCTAGACTCCTGTGAGACTATCCAGATTAAGGGGCTCTCTGGATTAAGAGAGTTGGTGTGGGAAGACCATTGCCTGGGCTGGGAATCCTTCGCGGAATATGATGGAGATGGCGAGCTGAGCCCTGACATGTTCTCATTGATCCCTCCCTGCTTCTGCTGCCTGTGATGTGCCTGGTGGCTTCAAGGTCCTGCCGCCCCGACTTCCCTGCAATGATGGACTAACATGGGATTAGAAGCCAGAAAAGCCCACTCTACCCTAAACTGCTTTTGCTAAGAGTATTTTATCACAGTGCATGCGCAGTGCCATGAAACAAAACTAAAGGCAGTGGGGGAGTTTCCACGCCATCACCCCTGAAACAAAACTAAAGGCAGTGGGGGAGTTTCCACCCTCTCACCCCTGAAACAAAACCTAAGGCAGTGGGGGAGTTTCCACGCCATCACCCTCAAGAGAAGAAACATGCATCCTGCCCACATAGCAAAGGGTTCATTTGTTTTACACCATTTAAAAATTACCAACACAACACATGCTCACTGGGTCGGGGGGAGACAGTAGTAGAAAAATGGGAAGGTAGCCAGGTGGTGGTGGGGCACACCTTTAATCCCAGCACTCGGAGGCAGAGACAGGTGGATCTCTGAGTTCGAGGCCAGCCTGGTCTACAGAGTGAGTTCCAGGAGAGGCTCCAAAGCTATACAAAGAAACCCTGTCCCGAAAGAAAAGAAAAGAAAAAAAGGAGGCCGTTATTCCTAGAGATGCTTGGCACCAAAGGCTGCCTTGCTGCTGATGGATTGGTGCTCAAACTTCTGTATGTGTAGCTTCAGCTGAAGCATACAAGGTAACTTATACTTACCTCTTCTGGCATCCCGAAAGTGGCTTTCCTAAGGTGAGCTGGGAAATGACTGTAAATAGAATCATGTTGTCTATACTCCCTGCTGACTTTGGAGCACAGTAAGCTATTTTGCTCTCTTTCTGTCGGGACAGACAGATACAGGCTCCTTTACCTGTATCCCACTCCCCACCCTGGAGCCTCCTATGACACACTGCCAGTACCTGGCTCTCATTAGCAATTCTTCAAGAGGCCCCTTGCATTTCTGTCCCAAGAATGCAGACCTTTCTTTAACTCGTGATTCCAAGTTCAATAACCTATATATTTTTCTTTAGTTTATTTTTAAATTACAAAATAATAGCTGCTTATCAAAATGTCTCCTACCTGAACACCCCACAGATCTGAGGAAATCATTGTCAAAAGCCCGACCTCCACCTTTTTTAAAACTCAACCCAGGACAACGGCTAGAGTCGGATGGCCGAGACCCGCATAGTCAAGTCCTACTACTAGTCAGGATTTTCCCCAGCAGGCCTTGTGGATCCATTTCTCAGAAGAGAGGCTTTACAGCCAAAGCATTCCCTCAGAACTAGATTTCACCTGGAGGGAACGGCACAAATTTTCATTCTCAAGGTGATTCCTTCAAATGAACACGTACTTATTAAGAGGCGTGGCTCAGTCCTCCCAGACGGGTGACTGATAAAGGCGGTGGCTCCAGGCTCCTCAGATGGGTGGGGCACTCAGACATAGCTGATTATTGATTTTTTAAAAAACTTTTTTGATGGTTCCTTTTTACTTTTTATATGCATTGTTGTTTTGCCTGCATGTGTGTCTGTGTGAGGGTGTTGGATCCCCTGGAACCGGAGTTATAGACACTTGTGAGCTGCCATGTGGGTCCTGGGAACTGAAGCAGGGTCCTCTGGAAGAGCAGCCAGTGCCCTTAATCTCTGAGCCATTTCTCCAGCTCCAACAACTGATTTTTAAACCAGTAATTGCATGTCCATTTCTCATTCATGACATAACAGAGACACCTTGGGGGATGCTGAGACCTGCAATCTACTGTCTCCTTACTCTATTGTATGCATGGGAGCCGAGAAAATGGGACAAGGGGTACGGAGAATACTTCTGCCAAGCTTAGAAAACCCCAGGCAGTCACGCTGAAGAGAGAACCCAGGTGTCAAATTGAATGTCCCAGGACCACACACACAGGGACCTGATGAAAGGAAGGTTCTAGAATGCACTCAGCAGTTACCACTGGATGGTGAAATTAGGGCTGCCCGGCACAGTGTTCCGATTTCATATCCTAAAATGTATTTCAATTTTCTTTAAAACAAATGATAGAGATGGTAAGAAGGGACAGGAGGGTCCCTGCTGTCCCCTGGCAATACCCCAAACTCTTATTACAGGCAAACTCAACAGTCAACATTTTAAAAAAATATATAGAGAGAATACATACTACACGGGGGTACGGCACACAGTTCCATGCGTACGTTTTTATTCTGCGTAAAGCACCAGGGGCCTTCCATCTGGCCCCCGGGGTTCCGGCAGTAGGCGTGGCCTCCTCCCAGCTCTGGGAATTCCGTGCTGGACAGGTGATGACTGTGGGGGTGCTGCAGAGCCCAAGGCTGACACTGGTGGCCTGACTTGGTGGTGCTGGCCATGCCCCTGTAATCAGCGCCGGAGCCGTTGTAGCACTGGTGATCTGAGAGAAGCAGAGAGTTAGGGGCCTAAGCAGAGTCCTGCTGCCCTTGGGGTTTCCAGAAAGGAACAACAAAGCTACTCTGCCTCCTTGCAGGAAATCCAGAAGACTTGGGGTTTGACACATAACACGGAGAAGGAGCACTAGAGGCAATGAACTAAGTCCCAAGCCCATCAGTGACATGAAAGGTAAAGCAGGGACACATGCAGGAAGGACACTTACTGCAGCAGCTCCAGCCCTAAGACCTGCCAGGCACCCACACCCAGTTGCCCAGGGCAGAATGCTGATGCCAACAACAGCCCATGCTCATGGACCCGTATAAACAACTGGGCCAAGTCCCAGGCCTGGTCCTGCCTCCCCGCCCCCCAGCGGCCACCTCTGCTACCTGCTGAGAGTCTGGCTCACTGTGAGAACACGCTAGAACCCAGGATGTGCAAGGTAAGCTTCACATGTATTTACTACAAATACTCTCCTAAGACAAGTCTCCATCCAACTTTCGCGATGTTAGTGACGTTACCATCGTAATAGGAACAGAGAGTATGTGAGTTTCAGCCTCTTGCTTGGGTCACAGTGTAAACCCAATGTCAAGGTGTAGATGTATGCCATGCTGGGTCAAGGACCTGACTGCCCTGGTAAGGAGTTCCCACTTCTGTAACACCCACATGAACTACAGATATTAGATATCCCTGGGGACCACAGGAAAGGAAGACTCAGGCCTGCCCACCCCCAATCTGTTTTGGTAGCACTGCTGAAGTCTTCAATGCGATAAGGAAATGGCTTTCCTCACTGATGCTGGCAGAGCCATGTTAGACCTACCCTGACTGGCCTCTGTCCCTCCTGCCAGAACTCGTGGAGCTGACTAAACCTCCAGAGCCCAGGTGTGGGGAGATGGGGAAACATGGGGTATGCTGTCATGGAGTAGAGATGGGGAGCATGCCTCTGCCCTGTGTGGACCCAAAGAAAGGCCTCTACCAGGTCAGATCTCGAAAATGGGACAATCCCCTTCTTTGAGATGGTCCAAGGGCAGGCACCTAGGAAAGCTGGGTCAGCCCCCATTCCCTTCTCTAGGGGTACATGGACTTTCTGAGCTCTTGAAAGTTGTCCAATGCAAGAAATCCTTGGGGCTAAGGAGACTAGGGGTTGCAGGAGCCTGGAGACCATTAAACAAGCTAGGAGGCTGGCCCTTCCACTCCAATGCTCTCAACATCACTTGGAGTAGGAACCAAGATCACACTCGTTTTGGAAATTCCAGGTTCAAGGAGAAGGACCCAGACAAGGGAAGAGTACAAGCAGGAGTGAGAGCCTGGGGTAGATTAATTCCGAATCGCTAGTTCCCAACCACTAGAGGGCGGTCCTGGGACTGTCTGCACTATGGGCTCTGGCGGTGGTCCTGGCCCTGCTTGGTAGGGCACAGGGGCCTTGAGAAGCATAAGAGGTAGTTTTTTGTTGTTGTTGTTGTTGTTGTTGTTGTTGTTGTTTTGTTTTTGTCCTGTACCCTCAGCCATACACCATCAGGACACTCACAGCGACCCAGCCTCTCTGCAGGAATCCCGATGCGCATGCAGTTCGCAGCATCAGGGCTCTCGGGCATGGGCAGCGCCTCGCACTTGGGCAGCTGCAGCCGCATGAGGATGAGCGGGTTGGAGCGGGCAATGGTGTACTCCTGGCGGCATAGGTCGTTCTCCAGCACCTCGCACTCATCCCGGCACAGCTCCCGCGGCTTGGGTACCCGAGAGCGAGCATCGCATAGAGGGAAGACGAAGTGGCAGAAGGACGGGATGGCGAACTGTGAGCACTGGTCTGACAGGTGTGTGGAAGTGCCAATCATGGTGAAGGCAGCTGCGGGGGGAAAAGAGACTCCTGTGAGCAGTAGCTCAGCCCCGCCCCTGCCCAAGACCTTTAATCAGCCACGCCACCTGGTCTCTGATCTGTCCCACCCCTGACACCAAACCCTCAAGCCCCTACCCTTGGTTCTTGATCCTCTCCACCCTCTCAACTGCACCCCTAACCAAGAAAGCTCCCACTCAGTCCCCTCCTCTGGGTTCCTAGACACCTGCTAGACTTCTGCCTGGACTCCAGGGAACCCATCAGGGAGCCCCAACCCCTAACCCCCATTATCCTATTCCAGACACACACACCTTTTGACAAACTCTGATATACACACCTGTGCCCTAACAGAATCATCACTCTGAACAACCCCCATACCTCGGTGCTGTGGGAACTCCGTCAACCAATAGCCTTTAAGATATCAGCCCACTTTGGGCGTGGTCTCATGTACTATAAATGCAGACAATCAATCGTATGTGGCTCTCATGGCTGCTGAATTCAGTACCAGTTCCCAGCACACTCAGAGGACTGAGGATCACTACTCTTTCTTTGAGTTTATCCCCAAATAAATAAACCTTTGCTATACTCCATTCCAGGCTATTGTGGAACTCTTTGGTACACCAACACCTCTATGCTTTGCCCAAACCACAACCTTAGCACCCTCAGTGACCTGTTCTACAATCCTGAATCCCACCCCCACCTCTCACTTCTTTGGTGACTCTGAGCCCTGGACACCATGACCTTCACCTAATTCCAGCCCTGGAGCCTTGGCCTCACCCCACCTAACACCCACTTCTAGGATTTATCTCCTGAGCATCTAGTATGTGTGTGGGCTACAGCATGGGCTACACAGAGCCTAGAGTTGGAAGGTTCCAGAACACAGCACAGGAAGAGGCAGGGCTCTAAGTGAGAAGTCTTCTGGGTAAACCAGACTCATCACAGAGGCCAAGGCAGAGAGCATCAGAAGTGGGGATTAGGGATCCAGAAGATGCAGGGAACTGAAGCAGTCGGGTTCCTCTGCCTACACACCCTGTAGAGACTGTTACAGGCAAAAACTCAGAGACAGCCACTGGGGCGCTAACTCCTCTAGTCCACATTTGTGTGTACTATCAGATATGGCCAGCAGGTGGGGCTGCTGCCACTCCTTTATTCCCAGGATACAGGCCCAGGCCCCAGCTGCAGCTGGTGAGTCTGGTTCCAGCCAATTCTCATTTACCATATAAAAATGACGGTCCCTCCATCCTTTGTGGACCTGTTTCTTTAGTTGTAAGGTGATTAGTTGAAACCACACACATTAAACAAACTTCACACAGTACCTAAAAGACAGGTGGGATCCAGCTCTAGGCAGGGAGGGCGCTTCCACAGTCCCTGCTTTCATCTTTGCCTAGTCTGAATGCCACCCATTGGCCGAGCTCCACACAGGATACAGCCATGCAAATATAGCTGAATAGTTTTACATCAACTTGACACAGGCTAAAGCTATCTCAGAGGAGGGAGCCTCAAGTAAGAAAACACCTCCATGAGATCAGGCCGTAGGCAAGGCTGTAGGACAGTTTTTAAATTAGTGATTGATAGGGAGGGGCCCAGCCCATTGTAGGTGGTGCCATCCGGGGCTGGAGACCTTGGTTCTATAAGAAAGCAAGCTGCACAGGCCATGGGGAGAAAGAGAGTAAGCAGCACCCTCTACGCCCGCCTCCAGGCTCCTGCCTCACAGCTTCGGACGATGAACAGGGCTGAGGAACCCTTTCCTCCACAAGTGGCTTCTGGTGCTTCACCACAGCAACAGTAACCATGACTAAGACATGTGGTCTACACAGTTGTGTCCTCGGAAGTCAGCCAAAACTAGGGTGACATCACAGTTCTGTGTTTCAGGCTGGGGGTAGAGCCAGCGGTAGAGAGCTTGCCCAGCACAAACCAGGCCCTTCAGATCATCAGAACAGCACAAAGTCTGTCCCCCGATAAAAAGCCCCCATTTAGGGCTGGAGAGATGGCTCAGAGGTTAAGAGCACTGACTGCTCTTCCAAAGGTCCTGAGTTCAATTCCCAGCAACCACATGGTGGCTCACAGCCACCTATAATGAGATCTGGTGTCCTCTTCTGGCATGCGAGCATACATGGAAGGAATGTTATATACATAATGAATAAATAAATCTTTAAAAAAAAAGCCCCCATTTAGAAACTCCTTATTCTACGCCACCTTCCTCTGCCATCCAGAAAGGCTCCACAGTTCAGCCTAGCCTCAGTCTCTTGATCTTCCTGCCTCAGCCTCCCAAGTGCTGAAAGCGCCGGCCTCCACCTCCAATGGCTCAGAGCAGCTGTGAAGCCAGGCTGTGTGGCTATCCCAGTTTTCTGGTCCTCTCTCTGATCTTTTAAGCAAAGAGGAAGAGATAACTGCATGCAGGTCAGTCCTATGTCTAGGCTCAGTGTTCGCCAATTAGGAGAATGTCAAATTCATCCAGGAGTCTATGGGTATCATTTTGAAAACTAACTCAAGGATGTCAGGGCACGTGGCTTGTCCCACAGGTCACTACTATAACCTGGTCTTTAATGAAGCAGACCCGAGGAGGCAAATTCAAGTGTGCTGATCTATAAAAATAAACGCTGCTCCCCTAAACCCACCAGCTCTGTGAAAAAGACCGGGAGGATTTTTGGCTTGGGGACGCACCCAGATTCTAAAACATGTGCACATGTTCAGTGAGCTCTCTGGTGAGGAAAGCAGACTCAATACGAAACTTACTTGTTTGACATTGGCCTCTTACATGCACACCGTCTGAAGGGGATTTTATATCACATTTTTAATAGATTTCTGCCTGAAAGAGCCGGTGCATGCTGAACCCGCAAAGCCAGCGGGGACAAGCTGTGCGGCGTCATGCCGGTTCTCGAGCTAATGATGCAAAGCCTACTGGAGTCTGCATTTGCAGAGCAGATGAGCCCTGTCTGTGCAGAGTCAAAGCATGAAGCAATTTGTCACCGAACCCCAAGGCTTCACTGTTGCTTGAGGTGACATTCAAACATGTTTCTGGTAACAGTGCTAACACTTCCTTCACAGAGCTTTCTCACCTACATAGCTTACACAGGTCAGGCAGGCTCTGCGGAGACCATGGACTTAGCCTCTGTCTGATGAAGAGCTAAACTTATGAGGTCACGTCAACAATGGCGCATTTCCACCTTAAGCTTCATGCCACCCCATGCTATTGCCAGGGCAGGGCTCTGCCACCCTCTCTCCAAGCAACCTTGCTTGGCACCAGACTTCATCACTGGTTCTAATATGAAACCTGGTCAATAACGCCACAGAAAGCATTCAGCTAAAGAGAGGAGCTGGGTACCTGTGCCCCTCCCCCACAGCTTTGCTCCCTCAGAGTCTGGGGAGGAAGGAATCCTGCTTGGAGCATGGTGAAGTAAAGGGAGCGAGGGCTGCAGGATTCCATCTGACTCATTTTCTTTCTAGAGCTTCTTCTGATGAAGACCCCACCAAGGGACCCAAGAGAGATGCAGAGATCACACAGGTGGTCAGTCAGTCAGCAAAGTCCTCAAGAGACTGAGAAGCACAGCTTCTCTTGCTGTCTGACCTATTCCACCATACAGATACAGAACCAGGTCTCCGGAATCCTGGCTTTGTTCTCTGGAGCTAAGGACTGCGGCTTCACTCAATGCCTCCTCTCCTCTGCCCATCACTGTCTCCTTTCTCACGTAGCTGGTGCCAGCCTGAAAACCTGTGGACCAGAGTGACACTCAAGCAGATTGAAAGTGACCATGATGTCAGTGCCCCTGACACCCCTGGCCTGGTCAGGTTGTGAATGTGTGCGCATTCCAAACAATCTGTATTTGTTTACTGCTGACCTGGTCTGTCACCTGGGTACCCTGTCCCTTTAAGAGACAAGCTCCGCCTACTCTTCCCAACCCCTCCCTTCAGCCAACTCAAGAGGATCTTGCACCTCCTCTGCAATCCCCCCTCCTTC
>JAQHUG010000005.1:2013862-2058043 GCA_028555095.1 Dicrostonyx torquatus
CCCTCCCCTTCCCTTCTCCATCCATAACCCACTAAAGAAACTCTATACCCCAGCTCTCTCTACATGGCACATCTATCTGTCTCTCTCCCCAGTAGGCCTCAGGCCACCCTCCAGGGGACCAACTACAGCCCCTTGTGGGACCAGCCTTGGGTCCCACCCCTATATAAATGATGACAGTTTACATATGGCCTATCCCCTAGGGCTCTTGTGCTTGCTTCCCAGTCTGGTGGTACTGAGAGATAGGGGACAGGGCATAGTAGCTGGTTGCTAAGTGGCACTCTTCGGATAGACTGAAGCAGTTCTCATGGGGCATGCTCTGTTCTCAGAAGGTTGTAGTGAAAGATCAGGTCTGCCCCCATCACCCTGTGGTGTACCCTTCCAGCTGTCTGTCTTGCCAAGTCATCTCCCCCCTCTCATAGGGGTTCCCACCAAGATGGCTCCCACTGTGATGTGAAGAAGCCAGGGAGGCCTTAACAGGCTGGTGCCATGTAGCTTGGAATCTCAGTCTTGAAACTGTGAGCCAAAGAAGTGACAGAAATTAATGCTGGCCTGGCACCAGAGGAACAGCAAGTAACCCTTGCTAGCCATGAACTCCTGCTGGGCTATACCTGCCCTGGCTCCAGAGTTTTCACCCAGCCCCTAGGCCTTCCTTTGCATTACAGATACCTTTCCTTGCCCAATGTGAATCTCGACTGAGAGTTTCCCATGGATATAAAGCCTACGCAAAACTTGGTTTAGAGGAACTCCAGAAAACCATAGTACCTCATGAATCAGGTATTTGTACCTGGCATTGTATCCTTGGAAGCTTCAGACAGTTTATTTTGAGATATGAAAATCTACTAGCTAAAGTGTAAATACAGGAAAAAATAAAGGTGCCGAGAACGGAGAAGGGAAGACACTGAGTCCCCTGCAGCAGCAGAGGCTAAGTTCATTCTCAGTGTGTCTGAGTCTTCATTTCACAAACCAGAGTGAACCCACACACCAGTGACGAGCTACACACCACGCAAAGAAAAATTTCTTTATGAAGTGGTTAATTCTGAGGGAAAGAGACTAACATGCTAACTTAAACACATGAGCTGGAGATACTTTAGGGCAAAACATGTTAGCAAGTGCAACCGTTTCTAAGAACGGTTATATTTCCTACTGCAAAAGGTGTTAGAGGGGCTTGCTGTCTGTGCCACTAACCGACAAAACACTAGAGTGGCGGCCAACTGCGTACACACAGGTGCCTGCAAAGGTGTTTGCCATGTCCCGAGGGAACTGGGTGCTCCGTACCTGTAATTCTGTTTTCAATCTCTCCCTGCATCTGGAGAGAGTCCACGTAAATAGTTCGGTTCCCGATGAAACGTGCACAGGCGATCCCCCGGTAAGGTTGGCAGAAGCCATCTTCCTGATAGTCATCCCTGGAAAGACAAACACACCTCTCTAAGTGACTGCAGAGGATAAATAGTCCACAAAGCGTTTTTAACTCAGAATTTTACAAGTCATTAATTTTTGCTTTATTTTGATTTATTTGTCTGTGTATTCTATGACAGGGTCTTTCTGTTTAGTCCAGGCTAATTCAGAACTCACTTTGTGGTCCAGGCTGGCTGTGAACTCTCAGGGATTGTCCTGTCTCAGCATCCCAAGGGCTGGGATTGCATAGTAGGCCAGCAATTTTTTTACTTGGTCCAAATATTCCATCAGCGTGAAAAACAGCACACAGTGGCCTGGTTTACATCTAAGTAGCTCTGAACTGTGTGTGTGCCTCCAGCTCTACAAAGCCCTGGAGAAGGCCAAGTCCAGACCCAGGAACCAGATCCCAGGCTGCTGGGTGCTGCGGGGGAAGAGGATGGACTTGACTTCCTCTGAGGAGTCTGAGGACTGGAGACTTCAATAAATGATGACATCATTCCGGGTACATCAACCTAAACCCACAGAAAGGGAAACTCAAAAATGAACCCTAATGCACAAAGCCCAATTCAGTTCACGACAGTCTGTCGTCATGGGGCGCCATCGATGGTACCATAGTAAGAGACCAAGAGGGACCTCTCACCTCTAGTCAGGTTTGCTGCAAACCCTAACACAGCTCTTTAAAACCTTACTCAGTTTTTAGGAACCTGGATTCTTAAGGAAATGGAAAGACTTTTTTTTTTTTAATTTCTTTTTGAGACAGGATCTCATTGCATAGCTCTGGCTGGCCTGGAATTCACTATATACATCTGGCTGGCCTCACAGGGATGGGTCTGCTTCTACCTCCAGACTGCTGGGATCAAAGGTGTGTGTCAACCACTGCTGGTCCATGGAAAGACTTCTTAAGGATGAAGTGTTGTGTACGCTAGGTGTTCATCTACAGGTCCCTAGCATGAGGACATTACACATCCAACACATTTCTCCCTCTAGAGCTGCATCGGAAACTTTGTGACCTTCCCTGCATGGTGCTCTTCAGAAACAAGGATTTTATGAATGACAATAGTCCATGAGGAGTATCCCAGAACTGAACGCCAGGGGTAGACTTTGAGAACAAGGTCAGCCCACATGGGTGCCCTCTGCCTTTTCCAAGGCAACAGAGGGCATTTCAGAGGTCTTTCCCTGAGAGACTAGCGAGGTGGTCTATACAGATGACAGTCCGTGGTGTGGCCTGGTGCCCACGGCATGGTTAACACGGATGATGCTGACGCACACGAGGGGCTGAGGAGGGCTCAAGATAGTAGTCTGTCTTCCTTTCTCCATAGCCTGGCTTGTCTAGAACTTGTGTATCTGGCAACAGCAACCTAAGGAAGGGAGGGATTATTCTGCCTCACAGTTTGAAGGAACAGTCCACTATGCATCTATGCATTGAAGAAGTGAGGCGGCAGGGGCATGAAGCAATGGTCACATTGTGTCTACCATCAGGACAAGAGAGACTGCTGCTGTTGGCCTTGCTATGGTCTTCTTCAGTCCTGGACGCTAGCCCACGGGAGGGATGGTGCTGTCCACATTCAAGGTAGATGATAGTCCCAACTCATTCACTTTCTAGAAATCCCCTCCTGGATACAGCAGAGGTATGTTTCCATGGTGATTCTAAGTTCCTTCAATGTCCCATCCCACGACCGTGAAAACTAGGCATCTCGATGGCCCCATGGGTCCTTGAAAGAGGCAACTCTAGTGGGCTGCTGCAGAATTGTAGGGACTGCTGCATGAGGTGGGAGCAGGGGCTTCTTGAACAAGCCTCTCACGTGATCCTAGGCCTGTATGTCAGGAGCATGAACGAAAGGCATGTGTTCCCACCTCACAGAAGCTCCTCAGAGGTGTGCAAAGCCCATCAGAACCCCCTGCTCTGCCTGACGCTGTCTGGCTCAGGGCTGAGCCGAGCCACATGAAAGCCGGAAAAGAAACAGCTACTGGGAGAAGCTCTAGCCAGGGAGAGAGGGAGACACACAGGTGGGCTAGAACTACAGAGTAAGGAGATGTAACCAGTAGGAATCAGAGTCCTGGGAGAAACTGGGGCAGGGCCCTGCAAATAGGCAGCAAGCCCCACAGCCTCCTTGTCAAGAGGGGCCTTCAGAGGGGACATCCTAAGAAGCAAAAAGTCACAGGTCACGGAACTATCCAGATTAGAGACTGCACCAGCGTGGTGAGTGCTTGTGCAGGGGGAGGGCATTCGTAAGTGGCCCCACTGTTAAAGGGACTGGAATGTGAATGTAATACCCAGACCATATATAGCTGTTGTCACATAACGTCCCTCATTTGAGCAGCACTCTTAAGTATTAAGACACAATTTTTATTCACTACAGGATTTAAGGATTTTACTCACTACAGAAACTACTTCTCTCTCTCTCTCTCTCTCTCTCTCTCTCTCTCTGTCTCTCTCTCTCTCTGTGTGTGTGTGTGTGTGTGTGTGTGTAACTGTGGACATATCTTTGTCCTCACTTTGTTCAGGGCTAGGTGTCTGCCGCTCACTACTGTAAACTCCAGGCTAGCCAACCTATCAGCTTCAGAGATTCTCCTAGCCCCCCCCCTCCATCTCAGAAGAGCAATGGAGCAAAGATACACACACTACCATGTCCCGGTTCTGCGTGGGTTCTGGGGATTTGAACTCGGGCTCTCACGGTTGCATAGCAAGCATTTTTATCCATAGAGCCATCTCCCTAGCCCATGAGTTATGCTTCCTATGTTAACAAGTCACTGTGAGTTAAGAATTGAGACCTCTACTCTTTACTTGAGGCTGAGTTGAGCTTATGAGGACTGCTGGTCTAGGCTTCAGAGTCAAATGTCAAACTGGTCTTTTGCTGAGAATGCCCCTTACAATAGTAAATCAGCCTGACATCTGAAGTCATATGTAGCCACTGGCTTGTTTTAAAGTGTGTTATTTTCCTGTAATTAGGATAAAGTCTGAACTAGACTTAAGAACATTCTCCTGAAATAGCAGGAGAACTGGGATAGAGCCAATGGCGCTTGGCTTAGACACACTGCCAGGCGCAGGGAGACAGACACTCGTTATTCAACTGAGGTCCCAGGTCTGCAGACCACCAGGTAAGCTGGACTTGGGAATGGGGATTCTGGGACCACAAGCATGAAACTGGAGAAGAGGGGGCAACCTTGGATATGTTTAGTATCCAAAGTCAGGAAATACTAGGGCTTAGGACATGCCTCCAAGGAAGGTGACTTTCAAAGTACCAAGAACTAGCTTACTTTTGAATCATTCAAAAGCATAAGGCACTTTCTCGAAGCAGTGTGACTCACACATCCATGCCCCTCAAGGTTGGCCGAGGACAACAGAATGAAGATGGGGCTCTAATGCTGAGGGAGCCTCACTGCTGCCCACCCCTAACCATTCGTGGTCTGGGGGTATATGTCCTGATTATAATGAACACAAGCCACCGCTAAGTTAACACAGCGGAAACAAAGCCAAGCCCATGTATAAAATGTCAGGCATGCATGATCCCCTGGGCATCGTCCCAACTGTACCTGCATGAGCCTACAGGAAAGGGAGGCGTCACCCTTTCTTAAGCTTTTGTTCCTGACACACACCTTCCTCACCACCAACTGAAGGCACACAGAAGGGTGGCAAATCCCTTAACCACCCAGGACACCCACCTGCCTTGCAGCAGCAGAAGCCGCAGGCTGCCAGCACTGACATGTGCTCTGAGGACAGAAGGCAGGGAAGGAGCATGGGACAGCCAGTCATGTTCCTGTGGAAGGACCAACAATAGATTCCCCTGATATCACACTAGAGCAGGATGAACTCAGCCTCCTTTGTCAATCACTGTCCTGCCTTCTACACCTACAGGACAGACCAACTGACCCAGGAAGGCTATGTCTCTGCCAAGAAAACAGACCCACAAAGGAGCCACTTAGCAGTACAGACCAGTGGCTCCTAGAACACGCAGAGAACCAAGGGATTATTTACTGTAGTAAGTTCACCATTTTGCTTTGGGGTCTTCATTTTGCTGAACTTCCAGAGAAATGATTACAAAGGTTAGCAAGAGGCTGTCAAAATCAGTAGGAAGAACAAAGTCATGGCCACAGGGATACGATCAAAGACAGTTCTCTGTCCACCTATGGCAGCCACCAGAGACTGGAGTTGACAACTTGAGGGAATGCTGATCATAGCACAAAAGAGTTCAATTAGGCATGATGGTGAGTGAGTATAGTTAAGAACAATGTATAATTAAGAATTGCTAACAAACAGATTTTACCTGTTCGTGTTACACACACACACACACACACACACACACACACACACACACACACGAAAAGGTAATTATGTGAGATAATGCATATACTAATTGGCCTGATTAGGTCATTCTACAACATGTAAATATATCAAGATATCATGCTGTAGTCTGCAAACAAATGTAAGGTTTTGGTGCTGGAGTCTGACCCCAGTGTGTTTTGTATGCTAACACTTCTACTGTCGAGCCACACTCCTAGACAATACACACATATTTTAGTGTTTATTCTATTTAATCATGATTTTGTGTGGTGTAGTATTTGGAATCGAAACTAAGGTCTGAGAATGCTAGGCAAGGACTCTGGTTGTTTTGTTTGTTTGTTTGTTTGTTTTTTAGTAAAGTCTCACAATGTTGCCCAGGCTAGCCCTAAACTCTTTCTAAAACTCAGGCTAGCCTTGAACTCTCCCCCTGCCTCAGATTCGCACATAACAGATATTACAAACCTGTATCAAGAGGCCTGCTGTACAAGTTTTCATTTGGCAATTTAAGAAAGAATTAACTACAGTCAAGGTCAGATTGACCCAGTACTAAGTTAAGAGAATAACTAACTCACCCTAATATTCTAAATCTGTGACGTCATCAGGAAATCTCTTCTGGAGCAGAATGTTATCATTGTGAAAGCTACAGTCACTTTTGTATCTGAAAACTGTGACTACAGAGACGCAGGCCTCTGTTGCTAGCTGTAAACACGATACACAGTAAACACTGCAGGTATCCACACCGAAGTGTTTCTGGATAGGTGTGAAGCTCTCTGCAACACACTGTGAAGTAAGAAATAAATAGGATGGATGGATGGATGGATGGATGGATGGATGGATGATGGATGGATGGATGGAGGGATGATGGATGGATGGATGGATGGATGGATGGATGGATGGATGGATGGATGGATGGATGGATGTAGAAAGATACAATAAGGCCAGAAGACTTGTGAGGGCTTGGTTGTGGCTGGTGGTGCCTGGATGCTTGCTCTAAAACTCCCCCCAACACTTCTTGTTTGAAATATTTCATCATAAAACATTGGGGATACTTTAGAGCATGGCAGGAGTGGTTCTACAAGGAAAACTCACTCCTCACCCACTTTTCTTTGAATTCACTATTAGTGCAATCTAAACAGAGATTAATAAGAGTAGTTCAAGGAAACTGGGATATTCCATAAAAACACACAACATGAAAAGCTCAGGAATTCTTCATAAACGAGGAAAATATTTATTGCCTCCTAGGGGTTGGTTAAATGGCTCAGTGAGTAGAGAGACTGCCCAAGTCTGACTGAGTTCTAATCCCTAGGACCCCCATGATGGAAGAAGGGAACTAACTCCTCCAAGTGATACTGTGACCTCAACACGTTCATCACTTGGTGGGTCCTAAGGCCACGTGGAAATGGGAACAAGCAAATAAGTTCTGCTCTTGCTCTGAGATCTGAAAGGGCCTTATCGGAAAGGATAATTGTCACTCACACAATGGAAGGAGTAACTCTCCAGGCAGAGAAAAACCTAGACAGCCACAGTGTAGAGACATTCCCAAGTGGCTGAGTTGCAGAGTGGTGGTTTACAGAGAGATGAAAGGCCCAAATTCAAGGCCAGAATCCATCAAGAGCTCCCTAAAGACCCATGAGCCTCAGGCTCCTCCTTAAGGCAGATGTGAGAACCTGCTGCAGAGGGGGTCCTAAGGCTTAGGGCACACCTATAAACTGCAGGCACAGGGGCCAGCGACACAGTCCAGGGACACAGATCAATGACAGAGCCTGTGCAAGCCCCTGGGTTCAATCTTTAACCCCAGAAAAGAAAATACAGAAACTGCAGATTGGTGGTGCTGGATTGCAAAATGAGAGCCATTTCCATGTCCACAAACACCCCACCCCACCCCCGGTGAGAATCTGGCGAGCAGGTTTAGATATTCCATTCCATTGCCCTATGCAATTACGGTAGCTGAAAGCAATTCACATCTGTTTTTATGATATTGTAAGTTTCCCAACTCCAATTAAATGCCCATTTATCTGAGCTCTGAGCCAGCTTCCAGCAAACTCAGGAGTACAGGCATGGCCATCGTAGGGTTCCTACCCTGGATTCTCACGTTAAGAGAAACGTGCAGGATGTCAGTCAAGTGCCTAGAGATGGATACTTACTGGAAATTGTGGTTTGGGCTGTGTGTCGGACCTAAAATGTCAAACAAAAAGACAAATTAGTCACATGGCCAGTGATAAACATGGGCAGTCCAGCAGCTCCTCTGTGGCCAGCTGTTCTCAGGCTTCGGACTCTCCTCCCACTCGGGGGACATGCCAGGGACATCAGACACCCCAGAAACAGAACTTTCTGTATATGAGCACATGTGGGCAGTTTTCCTGTCCCTGCTCGTCCCTCATCTAAACTTTATCCACAAAATCTGTTCTACTCCTTATAGCTGGCTCTAATGTGAGCCCAGATGAAGGCCCAAGGCATTCATTGCTGGGGACTTTCTCCTACTGGATCAAAGAGGGATCACTTACTGCTCCATTTTATCCTATTGCTCCATGTGTATATGTGCCCTATATTCCTGCCCAGGGGAGCCAGCTTTGTCCATGAAGGATGGATGTGCACTTGGGAAAGAACCACAGAAAAAGCAGCAGGTGAGCCCTGGCCAGTGCAGTGGAGGCACTGGGGTCTTAGGCTCTGGCCTCTGCAGTCTGTGACATCGTCACCAAAATCCTGCAACCTGGTGTCCTGCTGTGTGGCCTTGCTAAACTCATCCCTACTCACCTTGTGTGTCTGGGATGCTTTCCTGTGGGCTGCATTTACAGGCTGCTCCATTTGCAACTATTTTCCTTACCAACCATAGACAGGCTCAGGAGCTCTTGAGCTCCACAGGAGAGGCCCTTGGGGTGGTTTTCTGGATTTCTGCTGACCTATGCATGCTCAGCTACAACAACCAAACACATCCCTTGCTCTGCACTGACAACGCTACCTGCCAGCATCCACCTCCGCTGTCCCCACTCACCGAGCCGCACATACAGAACTCCAGTGGCCGTGATGGTCTTCAGCCCATTGGTAGCCACACACTGGTAGTAGCCTGTGTCTGTTGTGTCCAGGTCTTGGATCCGCAGCCTAGACCCATATTCTGTCTTCCGGATGATGACTCTCCGTGGCTCTTGCACAACCGGGGCATCATTCTTCAGCCACCGCACATTGGGGGGTGGGTTTCCTGCCACCTTGCAGTGCAAGATTGCTGTCTGGCCCTGGACAATGGTGATATTGTTGACTGGCTCCAGAAAATTCAGAAAGTAACCTGCAGGGGATGGGGTCACAGAGTGCAGACACGGTAAGGTCGGGAAGAAGGGCCTGGGCTCCTGCAAAAGATCACTGATGGGGAGGTGTCCATTTTCATTTGCATATAGCACTTCCTAAAACACTGCTGGGAACACCGAGTCAGTGAACTCAAGTGATGGCTTCTGGGGACACGTGGTCTGGTTTGAGGGCCATTGTCCTACTTTGCCATCCTATTAGTGCATGGCAGTCTTAGACATGGTCTGCCCTTCTGTGTTTTGCTTACGACTGTTTTTCCTGAGCTGGCCTGGAACTCAGTATGTAGCTCAGGCTGGCCTCTAACTCACAGCAATCTTCCTGCCTCAGCCTCCCAAGTGCTGGCTAAAATAAAGGTTTTGGCATGTATGGCAAGTGGTTCTGTTTTAGAAGACCTGATCGAATGCATATAGCTGAGCCAGTCATGTTTGTGTCCTGGCCACAGCCCTGGGCCTCAGCCTGGACAAAGCCTCTCTGACACACACCTTCACTCCAGAGGGCACACTGTAGCCCTTCCGTACTGTCTGAGGGCTTTTGGGTTTTATTTTATTATCATTTTTTTTTGAGACAGGGTCTCATGTAGCCCAGGCTGGGCATGAACCTTCTGTCTCAAACTCCAGAGCACTGTGATTACAGCCGTATGCTGCCATACCTGGCAGGGGACCCTTCTAAGTGTGAAAATCACTGAAAAAACCCACAACACTAACTAGGCCCATGGTGTGGCTCCTCGAAAGGTGTTCCCTGGCTGCTGTCTCTCTGTAAAAGGAGCTCTATCATGCCCTTGCACCTTCCTAGTGCCCACTGCTACAAACAGCACAGCACAGCACATCTGTTAAGTCACGATGAGGCACGCACATGTTGACCTCAAGAGTAACAGCTGCTACTTCGGTGGCATTTTCTCTTAGATTAAATCCCAAATCACCTCATTAGGTTCCTTGCAGACATCCGATCTCTGATGGAGAAAGGCCTGCCGTGTGGGTGCAGATTGGGCTAAGTTCTGGAAGGCACTGAAGCAGTGCAGTCCCCGGTCCTACTTTGGACCTCATCTGCAGAAGAGAGCTCTAACTTTCTTCACAGAGACCTTCCTGTTTTACTTTTCAGGTCGATCACCAGCCACTCTGTAATTCTCCTTAGCGACGCATGTCATTTTTATTCCGATCGTGTTTTGGCCACGTGGTGAAAGGTTTGTAAGAGAACAGCCATCTTCGGCGACACACACTCATTTTTGAGAACCACTCTTAACAGACATCTAAAACATCACGGTGTAAAACAGCACACACAGGAGGGGCACAAAGGCAAAACTCAGGGTCTTGGCAGGGCTGCTTCTGTCCTGACGGTCTGAGTGTGAATCTGTTTGTGTGTGCTCCTCACCGGGGACCACCCTTACTCCTTGGCTCAAGACTCCTTCTTCAACTTTGTTGTCCCTGCACACCAACTGTGGACTCTCGTCCTTCTGCCTCCGTTTGTAAGAGCTCTGGGTTACCCTGGGGTCACCTGTAAACCCAGGGTGATCTTCCCATCTGCAAACCTTACTCACGCCTACAAAGGCCTTGTGTTGTGCAAGCGGACACAGTGACAGGACACAGACATTAGGGCATCATGAACTCCGAGGGTGCCATTACCGTCCACGGAATGCACTTTCCCCTCGAGACTTTACTGTGCTGTCCTATTGGTCACAGGAGCTTCGGAATTGGTCTTGGATTTTTACACAGCTTCACTAACAATACTGCCTTCTGTTGTGAATTCCCACCCCTCTCCTGCCTTTTCGTCACTCACTTGGTCCATTATTTGGGTAGATTAAAAGCCAATAAAAGTTGAAATACTACAGCACACAGAAATCAAGGCTAGACATATCTCCACAAACAACATAAAAAATTGATGGCTACCTTTTGCCATACTTGACCTAGAACGTTTAAGGTTTCTGGGATACAATGGAAAGTCTCTGGACCCTTATGTTTCCCTCCAGGGAATGACCATCCATCATTCCCGTTTGTATTATTTTATAGTTTCAGGAACTTTCTCTTGACAAGCCACCTCCTCCAGTTGCCTGCTTTCACTCAAACTGGTTTATGTTGATACTGTTCCTTAATTACAGTGTAATAGTCCACTATATAAACAAATCACAGCTTTGTTACTCATTTCCCGGCGGAGGGGCAGCGAGCTGTTTCCACATTTAGGTTTTGAAGGGTCTCTGACCGTCTGCGTGCACAGCTGGCCATGTGTGTGTTCAAAAGTCCCTCCAAAGTACCTGCGGGAGGTGGAGGTCCAAGTCCTGGGAGCTATGGTTTCTCCAAGTCTCTGCAGACGGGTACCCTATGCACACCTGTTAAGGTGCCCCAGTCCTCGGACCATGACTTTGACAGCACTGGTCTTGGGGGGCTTTGGGGTGCTTGTCATTCTGCTGCATGTGACAAAGTACCACACTGCTGTGTGCAGGAAGTGGTTTTAGAAGTCCTCGCAAGCACTGGGTCTTCCAGAACATTTCTAGGGCACTGAGTGTCTTTTTGGGAATGGTCTACTTATCATCTTCGGTCCTTTTTTCACGTTTTCTACAGTTAACTCCTTCCCTATTAACAACAAGGTGTCAAACTGAAATCACCCTTCAAGTCTCTTTCTAGTCCCACAGTAAATCACTTTAATCTTCTTATATTTGGTCAGATCCAAGTGGCTTGTAATTCACTTTAAGATTTTTTTACCTATGAATTACTTAAGGTGTGCCTGCTAATTTATTTGCATGTATGTGTGCATGTGAACACATGCCACCATATGCATGTGGACATCAGAAGAAACAGAGTCATTTCTTTCCTCTTCCCTCCATGTAGATTCCAGGGACCAAATTAATGACTTCTGACTAGGCCATTTCACCAGGCCTAAAGGTTTTATGAGGTTTTTGTTGTTTGTTTGTTTGTTTTTAAGAAAAACAAGTTTTAGGGACCAGCAAGATGGATCGGGGATAAAGGTGCTTGCCACCAATCCTGATGATCTGAGTTTAATACCAAGGGCACAGCCATCACGCACACATGCACACATCAAATAAGGGGGGGTGGGGGAGAGAAAGTGAGTTGCAAGATTTTAAAGGCTGGAGAATCCTGAGCACTGGCTGCTCTTCTAGAGGACCCAGCACCAGCATGGCAGCTCACAACCATCTGTGATTCCGGTTCCAAGGCATTCAATGCCCTCTTCTAGCTTCCATGAGCACCAGCCATACACATAGCACACAGACAGACATGAAGGTAAAACACCCACAAACATTAAAGGGGGGACGACAAAAACACCATAGACAACACATGTTTTTCTTTTATGTTTTACATAATGATGATTCTTTGAGGCAAACAAGGTTCACTCTACAAGATTCAACCTGGATTGGTTCTTGTAGACAGTCCACATGTGTTAGGCGACAATGTGTTTTCTCAGCCTGTCACAGAAGTCTGTATGTGCCTGTTCAGTCAAGCTTTGCTTGAGTTTTGAACTCAGTTCAAACTCAGTTTGAAACTGAGTTTCAGTTGTTTCAGTGAGGTATTTGCTCACTGATTCTCCATCAAATAGCTGTCCACAATTCTCCTGACTTCCACTTAACTACTAGAAACCTTGTGACTGTGGGCATCAAACTTAAGAGTTTTCTGTATCATTTGGTCCTTAGGTCACTGGGGAATGCACTGTCTAGAAGAACACTTTATGATTCATCAAAGGCAACTCAAGGTTCTTCTGGCTAACACAGCTCTACTCTCATCTGCTTAATAATCTACCATTTTGGGGCTGGAGAGATGGCTCAGTGGTTAAGAGCATTGCCTGCTCTTCCAAAGGTCCTGAGTTCAATTCCCAGCAACCACATGGTGGCTCACAACCATCTGTAATGAGGTCTGGTGCCCTCTTCTGGCCTGCAGACATACACACAGACAGGATATTGTATACATAATAAATAAATATTTTTAAAAAATAATCTACCATTTTTATGATAATGCATTGTTTATGAACCTTATAAATTATATATAATTTTACACTTGAACTTACTAATGTTTTAATATATGAATTTTAAATAAGTTTTGATGCTTTCATTTTGCCTCTTAATTCTCGGTTACTTTATTTTAAAATGAATCTTTAAAAACTCTCCATTTTTCCTTCACCTAGTTTGACAGCTATAGTTTATTAATTAGTTTAACTAATTTTAATCTGCATCAGGCCTCATCTGACAATGCTTCCCAAACACAAGAACCTTTAAATGCTGAAATACAAAACCTCTCTCCTCTCCAAGGCCTGAACTTGCTAATTATTAATGTTGCTCCCCTGTCTTTATCATCCTAAGCAGCTGCTATTATAGCCACACAATTACTTTTATGTTAGCCTCTTCAGATCATAGTTGCCTTTCTTAATTCTGAAAACTCATGCATTCATCAATGCAGTAAAATTATCTCATAAAATCCCACCTTTATTCCTTCCCCTCCATTTCTCATTTGGGATAGTCAGTGTGTGTCTAGAGGAGGAGCCCTCAGAGGCTCTCTGAGATTGTTCTAGACTGTCTATGCCCGTCTATACAGTTCCTCAACTCATAGGGGCTACTTCTCAGTTCCAGAAAGTCTCTTTGGTTCCCTTTAGAATCCACCACTTATTTGTCTGTTTGGTTTTTATTCTTTGGAAAAAAAAAGTCCCCTGTCTGCACTGTGTACTGGCCACCCACTCACCCTATGCTGCTTATGAGTTAGGGTGGCTTTTCTTTGGAAATAGCTTAAGGCTCCTCAATAAGACTGTGCTGTGTTTTATTTTAACTCGCTGGTTTTGAATTTCCCACAATCTCTTGGCCACAGGATTCTGATTCCCAGTTTGCTTGGGTAGCTTCTCAGGAGCTCCCCAGCCTGAGCTGGGCTCTTCTTGGCTGCCTTGGCACTTGTTGGGAGTGCCACAGGACAGGAGCTCTTAGCTTTGCTTGAGAGACTTGCACACAACGCCTCAGGGCTGTGGACCATGTGGACTGGTTCATTTTCTGGCTTGGTAGTAAGATTCAAAACTCTTGACAAAACTGGAGCAGTGTAATTGTCTCCATAGTTGGAAGAAGATTTCTCAGGCCTGACATGGAAATGCCTTTATTTTATTAAAAGTTCACTTGATTTTTATCCTGAACCATCACATCTCCTTGAAAGTAAACTTAAGAGATCCAGATCCAAATGAATCAGAAACATTACTGCACTTATTCTCACCAGGACCTTCTAATCCTCTGTGCTCTTCCCCATCACCACAACATCTACCTTCTGGGGCTATTCCACCCCCACGGCTTTGGCTCTGATGCACATAGCTGCTCTTTGGCCACGGCACCTGTATCTTACCAGCATCTATTTTCTGAAGATCACAGACATGTCAAGTCTGCAGCACGGCCACAGGCTAGCCTATTCTTCACCATGCGCCCAATCATGTGGCAGCATTAGAATCTAATTTCCTGTCACAGGTCACTTAAATTTGAGGACCCAGGAAAATCAGGTTGTTCTCCTAGGCTGCAAATGCAGAGAGCTGCTTAGAGCTGGCAGACCTGGACGCGTGCTTTTAATCCTTTCTCTTTCTGGCGCCTGGGCACAGCTCCATCTTGCTTGTACATTTGCCAAAGCATTCACATCGTTTCCTAATATTTTACCGAGCATGTGTGTCGCTGACCTGAGAGAGCTGCCAAGTTAGCTTGGCCCACCACTCTCCCCATCATCAATTCTCCTGAGGCCAGAAGTGAAAGCAGGAGAGCAGGCTCCCTGCAGACTGAGCACAATATCTCTTCCCCTCCGGCTTGAATTTGCAGCCGGCTAACTAACCTCTCAGCTTCATTTCTCTGACGGCCAAAAATGCGAGGCTTGCACTAATTGTTCTCTAAGCTCTCCATCAGCTCGCAGAAGTTCCTGTAAGCATCCCCAAACCTCTCTAGAGGACTGATCAGGCTATAAGGAGCCAGGCAGCACTGACAGAGAATTTCCCTGACATGGACCCATCTAGCATAGTGCATCTTTAGGAATAGAACCTCATTCCCTCCCACCCCCACCCCCCACACACTTCCATTCACGCAGAAGAGTTTCCCTTCTGCGCCAAGGCAACCTTAACTGCTAATGCAAAGGGCCTCCACTCTGCAGTGGCCTGGCTAGCCCTGTGCAGGGCCTGAGACCAAGCATTAAAAGACCCCAGAGGCTAAAGGAGAATTCCATCACTAGACAGCCGCTCCCTTCTGCCCAATCGCACACAGATCAATGATTAATGGTTTTTATAACCCAACCAACTGCCCAGATAGTCACCAACGTTGTCCTATGACTTAGGAGCCTGGGGATTGGCTTCCTGACCAGGGCAATCTGGTGTAGGAAGGAAATAAAGAAAGCCCCCTGTGCCTGGGGTCACAAGGTCATGGGGCTTCTATTGGTGGCAAACAAAACAGACAATTTCCTGGAGGGGCAAGTGAAAAGGAGACCCAGAAGGTCACAGGAGGGATGGAAAGCTGCCAACCCTGGAGGAAAATATTTACAGGTCAATAAACCAGCCAGAGGCCAGAGCAGGGGCCTGGGTTCAGGCTTCTCTGATTGAGTCATCCAGCCCAGACCCACTAATGGGGGAAACAGGAGGGAAGCAGAGGCACTGGGGAAAAGCAAGAAAACAAAGGGTAGGTGGGGGGGGGGCTTAAGAGAGCTCAGCCGGGGAAGTGCTGGAGGAAAGCATGAGACAGAGGTCCACCCTCCAAACCCCAAAATGCCAGGTGTGGTGACATATGCTTGTAACCCCAGTACTGGGGAGGTGGAAGCTGGGTGATTCCTGGGGCTCACTGCCCAGCCAGCCAAACCAGTGAGACCCAGGTGAAAGGGAGAGAGACTGTGCAAAACACAAGGTAAACAAATGGAGTCCAGGGAACGAACACTGGGGTTTTCCTCTGGAATCTACATGCGCACTCATACATGTGAACGTATAACCTCCTGGGCTTTGCATGCACATACATGCATGGGCATATATAATCTCCCACAAGTGCACCTGCACACACACAAATGTGAAAACACAAACACACACGGTGCGAGGAGGGGGAACCTCCGGAGAAATAAAAACAAATGATTATACTGCTTGAACAAATAATTATACTGAGTGATTGATGTCCCTCAATGGTGTTTTGCTGTTATTATTTATTTATTCATTCATTCATGGGGGTGGGGCTGGGGAATGAGTCTCTATCAGGCTGATGGTGAATTATTTATGTAGCTAAGAATGACCTTGAATTTCTGCTCCTCTTGTTTCCACCTCCCAAGTGCTGGGATTACAGGCATGGACCTCCCTGTCCAATCTATGCAATTCTGTAGGTCAAACTCAGGACTCAGTGCATGCTGGGAACCACTCTTCATCTGAACTATAGCCTGACCCCACTCCCCAAATCTTACGTTGAGCTCTGACCCCAGGTAATGGTGGGTGTGGCCTTATCTAGTTTGAGGTCATTGCGGATGCCCTCAACTTAAGGCGAGCGGACTCTGAAGCAATGACCTGGGTCCTGCTAAGCCATGGTGGAGCTGGACACAAACACAGAGTGAAGGAGTCAGAAACTGGAACACCGCTTCCCCAAGACGAGCAGTACCAAGAATGCTAAAGGTCACCTGCAACTCCCAAAGCTCAGAGGTACAAGGAACAGGAGAGACAAGGCCCCCTGAGCCTCAGAAGGGACCATTCCTGCTGACGTCTGGGAGCCACCAGAACTGCGAGAGAATGCAGCTGTGCTGTGATGGGCTGTGAGCATGGTTACCAGACTCTGACCTTTGTTTGACTTTCCTCGTTTTTGATCCCTCAGTGTAGGGCCCGAAGATCTGGAGATGAGAAAGAAGGAATGTAGAGGAAAGACGGACCTACAAACACAGTTGACACCCACCTCCTCACAACACAGGGACAGACAGACATGAATGGCCTATCACAGCATGGTGTGAACCCCAGTGGAGGGATGAGGGAGCACCATAGTCTGTGTCTCCTGAGGTAACATCAGGAAAGCCAGGGGCTGTGGTGACTCCACCCAACTGAAGTTCCATTATTCTGGGGACAGTTCTGTCCACTAGGCAGGAACTTTCCTCAGTGTTTCTCAGTAAGAGTCACCTGCTGGTGGTCAGTGTGACTGCCCAAGACACACTCAAAGAGGTAGACAGGTGGGCTGGAGAGATGGCTCAGAGGTTAAGAGCATTGCTTGCTCTTCCAAAGATTCTGAGTTCAATTCCCAGCAACTACATGGTGGCTCACAACCACCTGTAATGAGGTCTGGTGCCCTCTTCTGGCCTGCAATCATACACGCAGACAGAATATTGTATACATAATAAATAAATATTTTTTTTTTTAAAAAAAAAAAGGTAGACAGGCATCTCTTAACTGTTGGCCTGAGCACTTGGCCTGGCCTTCTGGGAAGTGTCATACTCTAAGAGGACAGCTAGCCTGTGACAGTGTCAGAGACTAATAATCAGGGTATAAATTCTGTAGTGTAAACTGGATCTTGGTACTGGAAAGATGCTCGGTTGGAAAGTACCTGCTGGAAAGGCATGAGGACCTGAGTCCTATCTCCTAGCACCCACATGCAAAGCCAGGTAGAGCAACACACAGCCGTAACCCCTACTCTGGAGAAGTGACAAAAGCCAACCTCTGGAGCTATCTGGCCAGCCAGCCTAGCCACATTAGCTGCCTCCAGGACTCTGTGGGACACTGCTTCTCAAACATCAAGGTAGACAGTCACGAAGGAGTGGAGGGTGACTGTCAGCCTCCATGAACAACTGCACACAAAAGTTTGCACACACAGGTGGACACCATATACACACAGGTGGACACTCACACACAGAAAGAACCTCGGGCCTGGACAGTCTCAGCAACCACTTGGGTAGTTCTGTAGGTGCAGATCCCATTTCCTACCACAGAGCTGAATGTGGAGTCCATGTTCTCAGTGGCCACACACAGGCTGCCTCTGCTTGTAGTCAGAATCCCATTTTCTGATTAGAATTGGGGACCTAGGCTTCATGCAAAATCTAACAATAATATACACGGACCTGCACAAATCCTACAAGGCCCAGAAGCAATCAGAAACAGACTCAATACATTTGCACGTGGATCCATACGACCTACAAGAACCAGGAAAGAAAGACTCAACGAACAGAGAGTAGTGAGCATCGTCTCCATGGCAACCCAGTGGCTCAAGTTCTCACGCCAAAGAAATTTTGGTGCAGCCCTGGCCTGGTGTATTGCAGCAGTGGGGCTGCCCACCAAGCAGAGGGTAGATGGAGAGTGGACTTTTCTGGCTGTTTCTTAGGATTCACCTCAGGGTGAAGGAACTGAGTCAGGGGCTCCTCTAGCCTCAGCACAGAAGCAAACAACTCTACTGACAGGAGACACTTAGACCCTTGTTCATTTTATCTGAGCCAGGAACAGGAGGGCAGGACCCTTCCACCCCAGTCCTATGCCTCCACAAATACCCCAAAGGACTGCACATGAGCTATGGGATGGCATTTATAACACAGCAAGGGTAGTTCCCAGGCTAAACAGAGACTTTTATAAGTCATGGCAAAAAGAAGAAAAAAAGAAAAGAAAAGACAAACACAAACAGAAGCACTGAACATTTCTATGCATGCAGGGGCCACGCCTCACGTGACTGGGAATAGACAATTCAGACTAAACATCCATTCCAAGTTAAGCTGCGGCCATCACTGGAGCCCTCAAGCTGGCTCAGACCCGACAATGACAGCACCTGCCACGTGAAACCTAGCAAGCTTCTCATCTGAAAACCACAGTGTCCTCAAGGGTCACACTGCTGTCTACACAGGCTTCGAGCCATGTTTCACCCAGATATGCCTTGTCTTTCTAAACCCCTCACCCTGCACTAACTACCAACTCAATTTTCCATCAGCATCTTCAGAAGAAGAGCTCAGGACACACCCCCTCCCCCCACCCCTGCACACAGAGAAGCCCGGGACACTAAATCCTTTATTTATTTTTGCACATGTAAGTGTGAGTGGTAAAAAAGTATGTGTGTTCACGTGCGTGTGGTGTATAGGGACACCCAAGGTTGACTACCTTAGTTTGATCAGAAGGACACTGTGGTGGAGGGAGAGGACAGATTCCTATAAATTATCCTGACTTTCACAACTGGGGCATGCCACATAATCCCCCACCCCAAGAAAAAAATTAAAAACTAAAAAATAAGTATAGGTGCATAAATGATCAAAATGCTGAGGATACATATCTTGTTTGTGTTCTAACAAATAAAGCTTGCCTGATGATCAGAGGGAGGAGCTAGCCAGTAGTTAACCATAGAGGTCTGGAGGTCTGTACAGATAGACAGGAAGTGATATGGCTGGGCAGAGAGAGGAATATAATGCGGAGGAGACAGTAGTTTGGGCCCTTATCGGTAGAGGTGTTAGCAAGGTAAGAATTGGATGTGGCTTGCTCCTTTCTCTCTCTGATCTTTCAGTATTTGCCCTGATATCTGGCTCTGGGTTCTGATTAATAAGACCAATTAGAACTTGTGCAACAATAACCACCCATGATGTAGGAGGTCGTTCTGTATATGTGTTGCTTTTATTGGTTAATGAATAAAGAATCTGCCTTAGCCTATGGTAGGGTAGAGTAGAGTTAGGTCAGAAAAACTAAACTGAATGCTGGGAGAAAGAAGGCGGAGTCAGGAGAGAAGCCATGGAGCCCCGCCAGAGATGGATACTGCCTTGCTGGTAGGCCACAGCTATGTGGCGATACACAGATTAATAGAAATGGGTTAAAATTAATATGTAAGAGTTAGACAATAAGAAATTACAGCTAATGGGCCAAGCAGTGATTTAACCAATACATTTTCTGTGTGATTATTTCGGGGAACAAACAAGTGGCCTCCAACAACACACCCTGCCTACCAAGGCATCACAGAAGAGTGTGATAGCCAGTGGATGGGGAGAGCATAAAATGAAGTGCTGGCCTCTGGATAAAATGTGGCCATCATATTCACGATCAGAAAAGCTCTGGTTACCAACTCAAGCCCTGTTCTAGACCAAGCCAGACAGAACTCCAGGCCAGCTGAGACAAATGAACCCGAGGCCCCACCCTCAATGCAGGAGCTACTGGCAGCTGATAGTTTCTAGGGAGAATCACTCTATTTTTTAAGATGAGGCCAGTAGTTGAAGTTCCATGCTCTAGTGATGGCCCCACATTCATGTACATATGGGTGGCACTAACTGGACTTAGAGGATTATTTTAAAAAGGATGTAAAGTTGGGAAGTTGGGAGGGGGGAGACATGGGAGAAGTTGAGAGAAAGGGGTGTTTGTATATGATTATATTTCATTGTATACATGTATGAAATTTTCAATAAAGAAACCATTAGAAATGTAGAAAGAAACCAGTGTTTATAACCCAAAGAATCATAAAGCTTCTCATGTCTATCATTGTTATTGTTACTATTGCTTTTTCTAATATTATGTGGAAAGGGGTTTCTTTTTCTATGGTGGAACACTTGGTACCCAGTGGGCAGTGCTGTTTTGAGAAACCGTGGGATTCTTGGAAGGTAGGGGCTAACAGCAGAAACTGGTGGTGGGGACACTCCAAAAGCAATGCAACCAGTTGCCTCACATGCCACTTTGAAGCCACTGCCAACCCCACCAGCATGCTTCCTTGGGCTCCTCAAAGCATGATCCCAACAGAGTCTTCCTCCAGTCATATCTTGTCAGGTGTTTGACTAGGGCAATGCCAAAGTTATGAATGCAATTCTTGGAGACAGAAAGCGAGGCTCCACATGGGGTCATGCCCAGTCGGGACTGGCCC
This sequence comes from Dicrostonyx torquatus, assembly GCA_028555095.1. Classification (NCBI taxonomy): domain Eukaryota; kingdom Metazoa; phylum Chordata; class Mammalia; order Rodentia; family Cricetidae; genus Dicrostonyx; species Dicrostonyx torquatus. The sequence goes on from JAQHUG010000005.1 coordinate 2,034,595, forward strand.
ATTTCTTGCTATGCCTTACAAGGAGCTATTATGAGGAATGACAAACACATGTCCAATGCAAGGCACTGACTGGGGCTGAGTTTGTTTATTCTATGGTGATGCTGTTGGCTGGCTGATGTTTTTCAACCTTGGATACTATTGATCTCTTGGACTCAAACACTAGACTCTGTTAGACCTTAACATAGTGAGCTTGTTTCTTGTTTGTAGATTTGGATTTGATTATTTATTTATTTAATTCTTCTGTTGAAACATCTTTCAATCCTTTGTCCTGAAGTAGTCACAGCCAGATAAGACCCTATATCAGAGATCACGGTTTCTGATCAAATATACAGAACAAAATTGCTGGTACCTGCTGTATGTGGTTACAGCAACAGCATAGAAAGCATTGAAGCCAAACGATAAAGGTGTCAGTAAGCACAGAGCTGAAAGAAGCAGAGCTGGGACAAGCAGAGTGGAGAAGATCTAATACCCGCAGACAAGGAGAGTATGGGCACCTGCTATAGAGATGGATACTTTGAATCGGTATGGATCTTGCTTTATTGATACAAATTTAAGGTCAATTTTGTTATATGTATACTTCTGTTCTTGATTAAGATAATGTATTTGTGCAGCTCATTTGAAAATGTAATGCATAATATAGGTGTTGCTTTTATTGGTTAATGAATAAAGACATTTCTTTGGCCTATAGCAAGGGAGAACTTAGTTGGTGGGGGGGGTAAACTAAATGCTGGGAGAAAGAAGGTGGAATCAAAGAGTCTCCATGTAGCTGCCGTCCCAAACAGACAGGCTGGAATCTTGCCAGTAGGCCACAGCCATATGGTAATACACAGATTAACAGAAATGGGTTAAATTAATATGTAAGAATTAGCCAATACGAATCTAGAGCTAATGGGCCAAGAAGTGGTTTAAATAATATAGCTTCCGAGTGATTATTTCGGGGCTGAGCAGCCAGGAACGAACTAACAGCCTTCCTATGACAGGTACCAGTCAGAAGGTAATGTCTTTCCTGAACAGAGAAAGCATGGGGATTTTATCCTGGGAGCTTTGACGTATTTATAGATGGCTGGGTCCATTTATGAGAATGCTCAGTGGAGGAGGACATGATACTCCTGACTATGCGCAGTTTAATTTAATTTAAAGAATTATTATACGACTTAAGGAAATGCTCAATATCCTTAGTCATCAGAGAAATGCAAATCAAAACAACTCTGAGATTCCATCTTACACCTGTAAGAATGGCCAAGATCAAAAACACTGATGACAACTTATGCTGGAGAGGGTGTGGGGAAAAGGGAACACTTCTGCATTGCTGGTGGGAATGCAAGCTGGTACAACTCCTTTGGATGTCAGTGTGGAGATTTCTTAGAAAATCAGGAAACAACTTTCCTCAAGACCCAATAATACCACTTTTAGGTATATATCCAAAGGATGCTCAATCGTGCCACAAGGACATGTGCTCAACTATGTTCATAGCAGCTTTGTTTGTCATAGCCAGAACCTAGAAACAACCTAAATGTCCCTCGATTGAAGAATGGATAAAGAAATTGAAGTACATTTACACAATGAAGTACTACACAGCAAAAAAAATGACAGCTTGAATTTTGCAGGAAAATGGATAGAACTAGAAAACATTATTTTGAGTGAGGTAACCCAGACGCAGAAAGACAACTGTCACATGTACTCACTCATAGGTGGTTTTTAAACATAAAACAAAGAAAGCCAGCCTACAAACCATAATCGCAGAGAACTTAGACAACAATGAGGACACTAAGAGAGACTTACATAGACCTAATATACATGGGAAAGTATAAAAAGACAAGATCTCCTGAGTAAATTGGGAGCATAGGGACGTTGGGGGAGGGCTGAACTGGGGAGGGGAGAGGCAGGGAGGGGAGCAGGAAAAAAATGTAGAGCTCAATAAATATCAATAAGGAAAGAAAAAGAATTATGATACAGCTCTAATACCAATCTGCATGCTCAGTTTTGTCCCATCCATGCGCCCCCAACCCCACCCAGCCACCAGAGAAAAGGGCTTGGCATCAAGGAGTGGTCGCTAGTTCATGGCAGCGCCCTCGCCCTCTTTGGCGGACCAGCTTCACGGCTGAAGTGAGATGGCGAACAACTATTCTCATGATGGAACTCTTCCTCGGCCTGAACCACTGTGGCTGCAGAGGACAGATGGAGGACAGGAGGCACCGCCTGTCCTGCCCGCTCTCCAGGCTTCTTTCTGGTGTTCCGGGACATGCTGTGTTAATACATGTGCTGTCTGGCAGGTTCAAGCTTCTGCCTGGCTACTGGATGTGGACTAGATGGAAAACAGTATCAGCAGAAACGCTAAGTACTACATTCCTGAGAAAGGTCACAGCTCATCCCTCAAGCTTTCTTCCAGTGAGACCTCGCGTAGGCTGAGTAAAACTTTTGTCCACTTGCCCAGTCATAAAACACTTAGTCCTAAAGAATGAAGAATTCCACATGGATGTGCAGAGCGTCCAGGTCGACTTTGGGTCTCTACAAGTCATTCTGTGAGGCATGGTGTCCTCTCTTTCTAAATCGCTGCTGCACTCACACTTGGTGACACCTATTCTCTCTTACCCATCCCAGTGTTCCCTGCTATTGTATCCCTTCCACATCCCCACATGGAACAGTTACAGCTCGGGTCATGGAGCACATGAACCTTCTGTGGTACTTTGAATGTATTTGGTCCCCATACGCTCCGCTCCGAAGGAGGGGTACATTAGGAGGTGTGGCCATCTTGTTGGAGGAGGCTGGTTGACACAGGCCTTTAATTCAGACCTTGAGGCTAAAGGCCCTTTAATCTGGGCCACACCTTCGGTTGAAAGTGTGTCACTGTGGGGGTGGGCTTTAAGCCCTTTTTCTCAAGCTTCACTCATTGTGACAGTCACTCGACTGTTGCTTGCAAGATGTCGGACACTTGGTTATTTCTCCACCCCCATGCCTGCCTGCATGTCGCCATGCTCTGCACTGGTGCAGGAGACTTGTCTGTAGTCTGTCAATCATGTTTTAAATAAATGCTGATTGACCAGGTAGGAAGTATAGGCGGGGTCAACCAGACAGGAAGTAGAGGCAGGGTGAGAAGAATGTCTGGGAAGCAGGAAGCTCCCTTGGCATTCCTGCGCAGACCACCAAGGAAGCAGCATGTGTCCCTGTCCCAGCTGAGAAAAGGTACCGGCCATGTGCCTGGCATGGATGGGAACAATGGGTTAATATAAGTTACGGGAGCTGGTAGGAAGACTGAGATAATGGGCCAATCAGTGTATAACCTAATGTAGACTCTCTGTGTGATTTTCTTTGGGGCTTGTCGGCTGCGGGGTACTGGACGGGACAGTAGCCCTAACAAGCAGGACCCTCATGTTACACCGCACCATGATGGACTGAACCTTTGAACTGTAAATGAGCCACCACAATTAAATGTTTCCTATATAAGAGTTGCTGTGGTCATGGTATCTCTTTACAACAATAAAATCCTAACTAAGACCCCTTTCTTATGAAAATGAGAGGCATCAATTGATTCAACAAACCAGAATGGATGGATGAGTGCAACATGCCAGGTGGTGTGGGGGCCTGGTTAAGCTACAGTAACCAAGATGCTATCTTATTCAGAAAACAGACAAGGCTGAGGGTGCATTTTGGTGGTAAAACACACAGTAAACATGCATGGGGCTCTAACTCAGTTCTCTGAGCACATGTGGACATTAGTTAGCATGTGCACACACACACACACACAGTGGTAGGCAGGCCTTTCCAGTGATGTCAGGGTGATTCTCAAGAGCCTTTGGTGAAAGGAGCTGTTGCAGAGTCTGGGACCAGTTCTCGCGAGAAATAACTTTGTTACTTCAATCTGGAGCAGGGTTGGACTCAGCACAGAAAACAAGTATCAGGCTGAGGAGATTCACAGAATCTTCAGAGCTGAGAAGAGTGCACAGGTACAGCGGGAGAGAAAAACAGCACACACACACACACACACACACACACACACACACACACACACACAATCCCTGATGTATGCAGAGTCTGCAGAACTGTGGGCTGGGGATGGAGGATGAGGAGCTGCACTGTCCTGAGAGAAAAGTCGAAGGAGGAGGGTTAAGACTTACCACGTGATTGGTTTGTCATTTTTTTTTTTTTTTTGCTTTGGTGCTGGTGACCAAACACAAGACTTTGCATATGCCAAGCACACACTCTAGCAGTGAATTACACCCTCTTCAAGTTTTAAGGTTGTTTGGAAACACGCTGCTTAGACTTGCCTCAAACCCCTGGCTCAAGTAATCCTCCCACCTCATCCTCCAAACTGAGACCACAGCCACATGCTACTTCACCCACAAAAGTCCTCTTATGGTTGCTTTTTAAATTTATATGTGTGGGAGTTCTACTGCACGTAATCTGTGCACTCCTTGCATGCAGTGCACACCGAGGCCAGAAGAGGGCGTTAGAACCCCCTGAAACTGGAGTCCTCAGTTAGAGCAGCCAGTGTTCTCAGCCACTAAGCCACCTCTCCAGCCACAACTCTTCTTTTAATAGAAAGTTTATATCGGGCCTCATTCCTTGAAATGCTTAATCTTTTAATTTCCCCTACCGAATCTTCTTTTCTTTTATTAGTGCTGGTAATCAAACTCAGGCCTAAGAGTCTAGACACATGCTTTACCACAAACCTACATACCCAGCTTGAACCTTCCCTTCCCGGCACTCAGAACTATGAGCAAATGAATGCCTAGCATCGTACCTGCCCTGGCTGTGGGATTCTGGCACAGTAGCCACAGTGACAAAAACACTTATGAATACATGGTGAGAATATATCAATTAAAAAAGCCATAATTCCCCTAAACCTCTCTTCCGAACTGCCCTTCCAAAGGATACCTAATCTGAAGAATGTTTGGAAAAGGGATATGGAAACCCACTAATCTCTAACATACACAAAACATACCCTTTTTTTTTCAATTAGAAGAGCTTAATTGGAATTGACTTACATAGAAGATTATGCTCACCCCGGAAGTCACAGGCTGTTTGTCAAACAAAAGGGCCAGTGCCAGGTTTGGGACATCTCCCTTTAAGTTGTTGATAAGAAATCCTAGAGATTCCCCCAAACAATACAAGCAGCTGCCATTGCTCTTTGTTGTCCACCAGAACTTGATAGCAAGACCATCTTGCTTAAGATTCCACACACACTGGGAACACTCAGAACATGAGAAATTAAGTGGGCACTGTCCGGAAAGCCTCTTCCCTGCTGGCCAGCTCTCTCAGTACCGAAAGGCGCTATGCTGGCTGGTGAGGGGAAAGGGAGTCAGTCTTCAACAGGCTTACCCAGCTGTGAACTCCGTGAACTGCAGTAACATCTGTGTGGCAAGATATACCCATGGGCGCAATAGCGGCACAAAGGTTACAGGTGCAGCCAACCGCTTTGTGCTTGGATTTAAGACCTGCTGCACAGGAGGAAACACATGCCTTGTACTGCAAGTTTGGCCAAGAATCCATGGCTGGGGAGCTCACGGGCCTCTACTACAATTTGCTAATCGGACATAGTATCAAACTGCCCTCTAAACTCCTGCCTCTATACCCTAATTGACACAGCTCTCAGAGTCCAGCAGAAAGAAGTCTTTGTGCAGTCGGTGGTGGTCACAGTGCAGAGAACAGGTGACGTGGGACACTAATGAAACAGCCACACGTACCTGGATGGCTATTCTTGGTTATCAACTCGACTATGTCTAAAATGAACTAACATCCAAGTCGATGGATAGACCTGGAGGATTGCTCTTGAACTGGACCATTGAAGTAGGAAGCCCCAATCTGAGTCTGGATCTTTTGAGGTGGGAAGACCCACTTTTAATCTGGGCCATACTTTCTCATGACAGCCTATATAAAGGACATAGAAGAAGAAAACTCTTACTTATTATTAGAATTGTCAGACCATAAATAAATCAGTGTTATTTCTCGGGGGAACCCCAGCTAACATAACACTCCTCTATAAGGCTCAGGGACCATGGCAGAAGAGGGAGATGGAAAGGCTCTAAGAGCCAGGAGTCAGCACAGCTAGAGTAAAGCTGTGCCTTCTGGATACCGCAGGGCTGCTGTCCTGGGGCAGCTGTGGTGACCTGCACAGGATCAGGCTGGTCAACATCCTGGTACAGAGTGGGGAGGGGTCCGTGAGCCTCTGCTCCTGAGGAGCTGTGACACAGTTGATGACTGCTGGGAGAGAAGAGCCAGTTTTCTTTTTTTTTTTGTTTTTTGTTTTGTTTTTTTTTTTGTTTGTTTGTTTTTCGAGACAGGATTTCTCTGTGGCTTTGGAGTCTGCACTGGAACTAGCTCTTGTAGACCAGGCTGGTCTCGAACTCACAGAGATCCGCCTGCCTCTGCCTTCTGAGTGCTGGGATTAAAGAGAAGAGCCAGTTTTCTTGAAGGATGTGGCTCCTATTTGGTCAACCATGTCCCACTGGTTAGGCCACATCCAGAAGCGTGTGGATGGCACACATTAGAGTTGATGGATTATTTAAGAAAAGAAAAGCTATTGTTTCTTCAAGAAGTAGGCCATGTTGGTCTCCTTGCTCTGCCAATAAGACCATGGTGCCTGCAGCAAACTTCCAGGAAGGATGGAAGCCACCACAAGGGAACATAGAATCCCCTTTCAGAAGGCAGCATAGAAGAGTGTCACCCTCTGAGATACCACCACATGGCTGTTTCATTGAGAAAAGCAAATGGGGCGGAGAGACGGTTGTTTGCAACTACTTAACAAATGGCCAAAATGGAAGACCAGTCTCTAAGTGCCTGCTCAGAACTTCTGAGCACCCTAAGGCCCCTTCCTCCCTAGCCAGCTGTATTTCCTGTAGCTTCACATGCTGGCCTCCCCTAGCCTGATCAGCTCCCAAAGCCTTTCCTGGGTGGGGAAAAAGACTTCAGGTAGGGATCTCACCTGACCAGCAATGGAGCAACCCCAGGTCAGGGGACCACATCATCTGCTTAATCAGGAAGGTCTAGCCCCCAGTGACAAGGGCAGAGCAGCCACCCTGTGATATTCTATAATGACAGCAAGGGCAGCTGCCCTTCTATCTTACCTTTTAGAGTGGGAAGTGGGCTGTCCGGTCCGTCAAGTTGTCCCAAGGTGTCAATCACATCTGAATCCTCCACTTCACCTGGGAGAAGAGCACACACACACATGAGACGTGGCTTCCCACCAGGGCAGACACTGTGAGCGCCAGTCTGCCCAGCAGTAGCAAATGCAGGCAAAGAAGATGCCATGGCACTTGCTATTGGCCTTCATATAATCATATTTCATGCCATTATAGAAGTGGTTTATACCAGGCAGTGGTGGTGCACGTCTTTAATCCCAGTACTTAGGAGGCAAAGGCAGGCAGATCTCTGTGAGTTCAAGGCCAGTCTGGTCTACAGAGTGAGTTCCAGAACAGCCAGGAATACACAGAGAAACCTTGTCTCAAAAACCAAAAGAAAAAAGGAGAAGGGAGGGGGGAGTGGTTTTTAATTTAATCCCAACAACAACCACAGAGCAATAGAACTTGGAGAGAAGCCCCTGTGCCACCAGGGAGGAGAAAGAACAAGGAAGAAGACAAAGGCAGGGGCCGGTTATTAAAATAAAGGATTCTGAATTAGTCTGCATGGAGGTTCTAAGTAATTAAGAGAAAAATTCAGAGGCGTCTCTTCTTTTTGTCACCCTGGGCTTCAAACTCACTAGAAAGCTAAAGACAGTCTGGAACTCTTGAATTTTCCTGCCTCCACCTCCCAAATGCTAGGATGACAGGTGTATGTCCCCCCACCAGGCTCTGAGAATTAGAAAGTTTTAAGCAACTCATCCCTTCAACATCCCCAGATCAAATGTGACGTTCTTAAAACTATAAATGACAGGTACGTGCCTGTCTTTATAATGGCGGTGGAACACCACCTCCGACAGGACAACTATCTACCCCAGGAAGCACAGAACAAGCTTGTTGGCAGAGCTGCCCAATGCGCTTGAGCACTAAGGACAGCGTGGATTTGGTTTGTTTGGACTGACTCCTCATCTCCAAACACAAACAGGAAGACCTCAGTGCCACTCAGCCAGGGGGAGGGGCAGGTGCGCTACCAAACCAGGAAGTCACAAGAAGCTCTCAATAGCGCCCCACTTCCCAACTGCCCCACTAACCCATCATGTTCACTTCCAGCCTTTACCCAGGATCCAGGACTCAACAGTGTCCTGATGGCTAAGGGTCAAAAATGGTGAGGCTTGGGGTGACTCGCACTTTCTATTCAGACCTGGATTTAAAGCATCAAGGACGACAACAGATGGGCCATCATATCTGTCTAAAGGGGGACTGTGACCCATGGTGCTGTAGGGGGACCTTTGAGGACAGTGTTGTTAATTTGAACAGGCCAGGCACAAAAGGAGGAATCCGGTGTGATTACACTCAGGTAAGCCCCTAGCATTGCTAGAGTCATGGAAGCCAGAAAGAATGGCGGGTGCCAGGTTCTGGGGACACAGAAATGGGGATCCAGTGTTTTGTTGGGGCATAATTTCAGTGTAGGGAGAAGAAAATCATTCTGGAGAGAGATGGAGATGTCTGCAGGACACCAAACATGGTCAACACTATGAACGGCAGTAAGAATGATAAAAATGGTTCCCTTTGCTTTATGCATACTGACCATAACTCAAGAGAGCTTCTCTGCCAGGCTTTGAGTGAGAAATGTCCCCCACAGGCTCAGCAGCAAAATGCTTGGTCTCCAGCAGGCGGTGCTCTTTGGGAAGGTTATGGAAACCTGGGGCGGGCAGTGGGGGAGGAGAGGAAAGCCTTGCTGAAGGAAACAGTTCATAGCCTTGTTCCACTTCCAGTTTGCTTTACATGCTTCACACTTGTGCTTAAAGGTGATTGTGCAGTTTCCTGCTCTAGCCACCTGCCGCCACGCCTTCCTCCCCCACCCCCCCTCCTTGCCGTTATGGACTCTCCTTCTGGAACCATGAGCCAAAATCAACTCTTTCCTCCACACAGCAATAAAAAGTAACTATTGCAATGTCAAAGCTTATAATTTGGTGTTGGGTGACTGACTTCTGGTTAGCCAAGAACTGTATAAGCAACTTCACTTCCAAGACCTTGTAGGAGGAAGCTTTGCCTGGTGGAATAAAGGTCTGGCTGTGATCGAGGCAGAGTCGAGGGACCAAGTTCTTCAGTTTGTTGTACTCAGGAGATGCTGGCTCACTTATTCTTAAATGCACACGTCTCTAAGCTGGTTCTTCTATCTCTCCATTGGGATAATGGCCTCCACACCACAGGGCTTCCAAAATCCATGGCAAACTGTGGTGCCCTTGGCCTCTGTCTCTTTCCCACCCGCATGGCAGATTTGTGTCTGACCAGCCTCACCTTCTAATCGTCTTTCCATCATCCCTGGTTAAACTCATCCACACCATTTTCCATAAAATATCTCCAGCCTACTGTTGGGAACTAATATCTTTATTCTTTAAATCTGCCCCCCAAACCCTACACATCCCTTGGGGACACTCAGGCCTCCCTGGACCAACAGCAGGCACTCTGATCTCACAACAGCTAGAGCCCAGCGGCTGCTGAGACCATTAAAACCAAGATGGGGTGGCTAGACAGATGTACCCTTAATTGAGCTGAATTTGATCCCCAGAATCCACACTTAATACTTAAAAAATTCTCAGAAGCCCATGATCCCTGTCTACTGCACCTATGTAACAAGTAATTGATATACTTATTTAAAAAAAAAAAAAAGGCTTGGTAGAGCACTTGTAACCCCAGTGCTGGAGCAATGGAGACAGGCAGGTCCCTGGGGCTTGCTCGTCTGCTACCTTCACTTATTTACTGAGTTCCAGGATAGTGGGAGAGCCTGTCATAAGCATCAAGGTCGGGGGCACCTGAGGAACAAGTGATGGTCAAGGTTTGTTCACCGGCTTCCACACGCATGCACCCCACAAACACGCAAGCACTAACACAGACGTAATTCTTAGAAAAGGCAAAAGTGGAAACTGCAGAGGGCTGTCGACAGACGCCCGCCTAAGAACGGCACTTCAGCTCAAAGTTTCAAAGTGGCACACTCTGCAAGCTGTCACTCAGCACGGCTTAAAGGTCAAGAGACTGCGTGAAATCAAACATACCAGCACCGTGTACACACACAACGCAAGAGGCACAGAAGGTATCAGCTTCTCAGAAACTCACAAATGGTATGAAACGGTCAAATAGATATCCACCCCGGCACAAAAATAAGGGCTGGCACCCGTTCCACTGGTGGGGGTGGGGTGTCCCGGCTCCTGCTTGGTCAGCTTTGGATGGGGACACAGAGGTGTACTCCTGAGTGGGTGCCACCTGCAGAGTAGTGGCACAGAGTGCAAAGTCACAGCAAATACTCAAGGCTGGCATCTCTGGGACTGCTTTCCCTTAGCTTGTACAAGTAGTACTCACATAATTAGAAAACTAGGTGCTGGATCTGGCATGCCGAATACACACCCCCTCCCCCAAACACACAAAGCTCTGGGACTCAGATGTGAGAGGATCCAGAGGTTCGGTTTCCTCTGAAGCTATCAGTAGCTAGTATTTCAGGATGTCCAGGCCCTAGGATCCTCATACCATCCATTTCAGCAGAAATGGAGTCTTCTATTATTTTCTAATGGAATAAAAAGGGGGGCTCCATACTTCAGGAACTATGGCCTCCTGAAAATGATAAGCAAGCTGGGACAGGGAAGGAGATAAACAGGAAGATGGGGAGAAGTGTGGTCAAGGCCCAAGAAGGTCTATCCTGGCCTTGAAAGGGCCACGAAGGAAACACCAAAAGAACAGCTAAAAACAGCATCTGTACCCTACCCCATGCCCACAGCAGTACTGAGCTGGCTGGTACTGTTGCCAGTTCAAATTATCATTATCAAATTCCAGAGCTTTCATCACCTGCTCACACCACCACCAAGAGACCTTGTTGCCGTCAGCAGTCACCCTCATCCCACCCCCTCCTGACTCTGGTAAGCACCATCACTGAGCCCTCTACACTTTCCCTACACTGGACACTCTGATTTTAAACCAGGTGTCTCTTCAAGCCTGTAGAAGCAAAACGGAAAAAAGAAGGGGGGGTATCTAAATGAGGCCCACCGTCCTGCATGGTTGAGAAATGGCTCAACTGGTAGGTCAGAAATGTCCATACACAAAAGGCACGGTAGGGGTGGGTGACACTTCAGATGGCCCCAGGATGGAAAGCACAAGGTGACTAGGTGTCAGCGTGACCAAGATCACTGGTGAACGGTGGGTGAGGCTAGGAACAGACTGGCTCCTGTGGTGGACAAGCCCAAACACAGCCACACTCCTGCTGCAGAAGAGGTGGGAAACCGGTGGACAGGAGGCTGGATTTCCTAACAGCAGGATGGGGGTCACCCAGCTCCTGTCACTTGAAAAACACACGTCAGCTGTACCTCTTCCTCCCCAGTCCCTCCACCTCATGACCACACAACAGACAGTCTCTGCTCATGGCCTAATGGCTTTCTATCAACTCCACACATTGACCCACATTAGCCACTATTGCTGGCCCAGTTTAGCTGGTGGGTGGTCCTTGTGCCCAGAAAAGTGTTCCCAAGTGCCCATCCTGAGTACAACAGTCTCCCTCTTTTTTCAGTTTTGAGCTCTTCATTTTCTGAGTCACCTATAGTCAACCAGTACAAAAATACTACACAAACATTCCACACATAAATATTTCTTACGTTTTGAATTGTGTGCACCTGTGGCCAGTGTGATACCATCTTGAGCTATCACAAAGAAATCGTCCGTGTGTCCACACAGTATGACCTCCTTGCCATCAGTTAGCCCTGGAGGAATTAGTTACCACACTGTCTGCCTTTGTGTGCCTACATCACAATGCCTTCCTGGTGCCCCTCATTGCATCTCACCATGGAGACATACCACCTCATATCAACACCAACACGGTGACTACGGTACAAAGAGATACGCGTGAGAAGAGAGACCCTTCACACAGTTCTACTACGCTACAGTAATCCTTATAGCTGCCCATCTTATTACCAGTTGCCAGTATTCATCTCTCACTGTACCTAGCTTATAAAGTGAATGTTTTCACAAGTATATGTACATGGGAGCAAACACGTTCTACAGAAGAATCTGGTACCCATTTGTAGTTTCAGGCATCTCTTGGGGTCTTGAAAGATATCTTTCTCAGATAAGGGAAATGTGTGCAAGAGAAACTGGTCTTTACATCAAAAGCCGAGTGGGTTTATGCTGTGCAAGACTCAGTCCCCAGCCATCTAGCAAGGCTGTGAAGCATGGCCTTTGCCCCTATTACTCGGGTGGACATAACTGGTGGGGTGATGGATTGGTTCAGTCACTCATTGTTGAAACAAAATGCTAACTTAAAACAACTTAAGGAAAAAAGGTTTACTTTTAGTTCAGTTTGAAAGTGCAGTCCACCATGGAAGAGGAAGGAAGAATCTTGGTCCAGCTGGCCTCACGGCAGCAGTTTTCAAGACAGTAAGAGGTGAACGTTGGTGTTCATCTTTTTATTCAGGACAGAAACACAGGCCATGGGATGGTGCCACCCACATGCAGGATGAGTCTTAACACCTCAGTTAACGGAGTCTGAAAACTCTCACACATTGGAACCAGAGAGATAAGAGTACTTGTTCCTCTTACTGAAAACCCAGGTTCAATTTCCAGCACCCACACGGTGACTCACAACTGCCTGTAATCCAGTTCCAGGATATCCAACCCTCTTCTAACCTCAGGCATCAGGTACACATTTGGCGCATATGCACATATGCAGAGGATCCACCATGCTCTTCTGGTTTCTGTGGGAACCTGCACTCATGTTTACATAACCCCACATGGGAACACACACACAAAGACACACAATTTAAGACCTTTTCTTTCTTCTTTCTAGCTATCTTTTTTTTTTTTAAGAGTAATAAATCAGACAGGCACTGTGACTTGGTAATTCCAGCACTTTGGTGGCTGAGGCAAGGCTGCTGTAGGCGGTCTAGGCCAGATGAGGTTGCATAATGAGACCCCATCTCAAAAGAAGCCCTAAACCCAACCGACCAGATAGAACAACATATCCATATTGGGTGACAAGTGACCCATGCTAATATAAATGCCAACCAATAGGGGACAGGGAGGGACAGGTGTGCGGAATGCTGGTGTACTGTCTGGCTAGTTACAATCTCCCTCGTCGTTCCGTCCTTGCAGGCCACAAAGAGCTGTCTAAAACATTCTGCCTCCCAACATCTTAAATGCTCCATGACAGCATCCCTGGAAAATGATCCAAGCATAACCCTAACAAGCAGAACATGACCCAGACATGTGGGTTTCTTGTGTTACTGGCTGATTCACAGGGTATTTCAACAAAAACGCTGACACCAAATACCCAAGGGACTGCTGAGGGTTTTAGTTGAAGCCCACCCTACCTGCCCTTGGCTAAGTGGCACCAATTTTCCAGCACCAACCTGTGGCATATTCTGGAAACACATTAGCAGTGGATGTCCTTTGTATTCAGGGCTGGGCAAGTCACTATCTCTGCAACAACCATAGGGAGGAGGCTCTGTGTCACCACAGAGGACTCGTGTAGCAGGCATGTCACACAGGGGCATGCAGTTGCCGGGAGCCCTACTCAGATGCGTGTGACTGCTGAATGAATGAACCGCCTTCTAGTCAAGCAGCACTCGCCTGCAAGCCTTCCTTTAGCGTGGCCTCTCATGTGACACTTTGAGCGACAGCATCAATGAGAGATTCTCAGGCTCCTTTTATCATAGCCTCTAGCTCTCATTAAGGGCAGAGACAGAATTAGGCAAGAATTCGCTAATGAAGTTCAGCCTATACTCTTGGACTCGAATCCATGGTGCCAGGCTAGCTCTGATCGGTGCTTCTTTTCAGCACACTTTGTCATCAGCCTTTTCATCTGTGACTCTTCACCTGGTGATCTGAGTCAGCGTGTTCCCTGTGATGTGATTTGAGGCCGTGTTCAGAGGGCCGCGCACACTTCAAAGTTTCCTCCTTTTAATTAGTGAGGGGTTTGTTCTCCAAGGCTTGACACTCTTGGAACTGGTCCCCATGAAAAGATAATTTACAAGACGTGAGGAAAGAGTTGGTGCAGACACTGGAGTGTGTTATGCCAGCAAGCCTTTTGGAGAGCAAGGATAAGTCTTATGATGAGTTGGCCGTGTGGAAATTTAGACAATGTAGCCACCTGCCAACCTATGACAGAAACACTAGTCGCGTGTGGCAAGATGACACTATCTCAATAACAAACAAAATCAACAATCCAAGAATATGCACAGAGCCAGAAACGTAAGAGTTAAGAGGAGAGAACTTACTACCTAGAATGAGCAAGGTCCAAAGTCTTGAAACGGTGAGTGGCTAGGGACCGTGTTTCCAGGAACACTTATTAAGTGTGACACCGAGAGTTTTCCCTGCCAGCTGGAAGCCCATACAGCACTGGTGGTGAGCTGTCAGTATCCAATCGGTAATGGTCTTAACGGTTTGTAAGGCTTTATTTTCATTATGTCTAACTTTAAGTTGGGTAAATATTAGCCCCTGGTTCTATATTCCTTGAAGGGTTGCTTAACTCTGCTTTAGAAATACGATTTAAAATTCAGCCTGACCTTGGCTTTGATCCCACTCCTACAGCAAAAATACTAAACTCCCAACAAGTCCACACACCGGCTCGAATCCCTTGAACATGCTTTCATAAAGCTTTTTCTACCTTCTGCCTCTCATAGCCCTGAGCCCCCCAACAAAAGCCTACTGTCAGGGGCCCAGCGAATATTTGGCTGAAGGGGGAGAGGCCCCCAGAGCTGCTGAATTGGGGCCTTTCATGAACTTTCTCTCTTTCTGACACTATGGTTTCTGGCATGCCCTACCATATACTTGGAGAAGGTGGGACTCCACCTTTCACAGGGACACGGGCCCCTGGGCCTGCTTTCTAGATGCTAGTGTTCTACACCAGACAGGAATAGGGCAAACAGGAATGACGGCAGAACATTCCCAGCTCCTGTGTTTTCTCACTTGGTTTTCACAGAAGAGTCTTTTGAAAGTGAGTCACTGGCATCAGCTGCCCACTTTGAATCTCTGGGAATTTTAATTAGAGGTGGAGAAAGGTATTTGAAAACAAAAGTCTGAAAAGCAAGTCCCAAAACTGCATTTTCGCATGGAAAAAACACTCCTTTGTTTGTTTAGGATCAGGTGACAGGTGGACGTCTGCACGGGTCATCTGAGGGCATCAGGCTAGGCATGGTTCCACTAGGAATCTGTGGACTGCCTTGTAGATGGCACCTCTGTCCCCAAAGTCTTCAGCTTATTTGGGATGAAAGGTCTCTGACAGCTATGACCGGATTCTAGAAACATTCAGGGGGTAAACATCTGACACTATCAAAGGCAGAAGTTTGATTTTTAAAATTATTTGTAAAATTTAAATATAATTTAAAATAATTTTTAAATTATTTTATTGTTGCTATTTATTATTATTACTATTATTATTAATATTAATATTATTTCTGAGTCAAAGTTACACTATATAGCCCAGATGGGTCTGGAACTTGGTAAATAGACCAGTAGACCAGAATGGCCTTCAACTCAGAGATCACCCTACCTGTGCCTCCCAAGAGTTAGGAACAAAGACATGTTCTATACATTCAACAGCAATGACTTTTAAAAAGTAGTTCTTGTTGGGGCTGGAGAGATGGTTCAGCATATTAAGAGCATATGTTGCTCTTCTGGAGAATCCAAGCTTGGTTCTCACCACCCACACAGGGTGACTTACAACGGCCTGTACCTCCAGCTCCATAGGGTGTGATGCCCTCTCCTGGCCACTCTGGGCACCTGCACTCACATGCACAGAAACACAAATGATGTGGAATTCCCCTCTGTATGCTATGAATATGTTATTACCACTGGCTAATAAAGAAGCTTCTTTGGCCTGTGGCAGGGCAGAATATAGGTAGGCAGGAAAACTAAATTAATTGCAGGGAGAAAGAAGGCGGAGTCAGGCAGACATCATGTAGCCACCCAAGAAGCAAGAGGTAACAAACCACGAGTCTTGTAGTAAAATATAAAGTAATGGAAGTGTGAGACGTAAGAGTTAGTAAATAAGAAGCCTGAGCTAATAGACCAAAGAGTATGTAATTAATATTAAACCTCAGAATGGTTATTTCATAAGTGGCTATAGGAACTAGTGAGTGGAACCTGGTGGGTGGAGAGAAACTGGTCCAGGGAAACCAGCAGAACAGAGAATATCTGTAGCTATACACAAATACATAATTAAAGATAAAATAATTTTTCTAAAAGTGGCTTCTATATTACCTTCCCATGAAGTCACAGCAAAGGCCATGTTCTGGTGACTCTCTTGCTTTTTGTTTGTTTCTAAGGCAAGATGTCACTAAGTAACTCAGGCTAGCCTAGGATTCCCAACCCTCCTGTTTCTGCCTCCCAGATGCTGGGATTACAGCATGTACCCCCATACCTGGCTAAGACTAATAATGGCTTAAAGCACAGAGACTGATTTTTCTCACGGCTCTGCAGGCCCCGATTTCAAGATCAAGGTTTGGGTGGGTTTGAAGGTCCTGGGTAGCCTGCTCCAGGATGCTCTCCTTGGCTTGCAGGTGTCTCTCTTTACCTTTAGATTAACCACATCATCTTTCCTCTATCTCAGTACATCTCTGTGCCCACATTTGTCCTTCTTAAAGGACACTAGTGATAGGGGAAGGGTGTCCCCAAGGACCTCATTTTAGCTTAGTCACATATGCAGAGATTCTATCTCCAAATCTGAGGTCAAGTTCAGAGTCCCAGAGGTGAGGATCCACCAACACTGACATTGCGAGCTGACGCTATTCAGACTGTAATGGGCTCTGTTATTTATCCCCACATGTGACTGGAACTGAGTTCTTGGACCCAGAAATGACAGGACCAAGACAAGACCAAAAGGCTTTACTTAGGGCAGTCCACTCAAACTACATGTCTACGAAGCTCTGATCAAACAAAGCCAGCCAGGAAGGCAACTCTCTGCACAGGAACGAGGGCACCTTATATGGGAAGAATTCCCACTCCATGTTATCTCAAGCAAACTAGGCATTCAACCATGCAGAGATCAGGTCCTTAACGCTTCAGCCTGAGCTCAGCTTACGATTCTCAGGGTCTGGCAGAATTTCTGGAGCTGGCCCCAACTTGACCCTGACTGGCATCCACGTGAGGAGGGCCACTGAAGTTCTAATTCTGGCTAGCATGTGAGCCATCAGTTCCCACGTAGGTCCTTGTGTTTGGAGCTGCCATGGGGGAAGGAAACAGGTGTGACTCCCATGGGGCCCCTTTCAACGCCATCATTTTATTCCCCTTTGAGGTGGTACCAACTGTCTTAAAAGGAGGTCTTTATATTAATGTTGGCTTCAAGTGACTTAATGACAAACAGGCTTGGGCCGACAGAGCAGCCTCCATGTCCCCGGAGGCAGAACAATTCTGGCAAATGATTGTCTCACTCACCGCCAGAACCTGCTGGGGACAGAAACACCTTCATCCCAGCTTTGCATGTCAGCTTCTTATGGAAGTATGTCACTCCCAGAAAGCCCAGCCCCACCAGCCAGCAGTTGAAGCAGGTGTGACCCCAAGCTCCTCCCTTGGCATTTCCAGCAGTAGCTGGGCATTGCCACTTGCCCCAGTTTTGTGCCCAGATGAATTTCTCATTCCTTTTTCTCATAATATTTATATGACTGCCATTTCACTCTGAGGAGCAGTATGTCAGACCCATGGGCACTGTGTGGGGCCCAGCGTGGCATGGCCACCATGGCCATGTTTGGTAATGGCCTTGTTGGACACTCGTACAGTAGATGCTTCTCCATTTATGTACAAGCCTTCTTCACAGCCTCCTGCACAGACCTGCCTCAGTCTCCCTTCCCGTTCTCCTCCTCCCCAGTCCTCTACATTAGAAAAGATTCCCTTCTCTAGCCTTGACCCTTGGATGACTCACTTTAAGTGACATTAAGATGCTGCAATCCCCAAAGTTAACTTTACAGGCTGACCTGTTCCCCCAAAAGGCAGCCGATTACCATAGCCAGCTCCCTCCTCCACGTGCATGTCTGAGAGATAAGTCACACTTGGCATGTCCACACACGAATCTGGCCTCCTCTCCAAGTCTGCTCCTCAGCAGCTCTTTGGCTTCCTAGACCTGATCCCCGCTCTGTTCCCCGCTAAATCCTCAGACACTGAAGTTATCTCCGATTCCTTTTCCCTCAGCTGCACCAAAGGCAGCACCTTGTGTCCTTTGCTCTGCTTCCCAGACACCCCCAGAGCCCACCCATTTACTCTGATAGCACCAGGCTCCAGCTACTCTTTGCATGACTTCACAAAAACTGCCTCCAACAAGGCCTCTGGACTGAACCTCTAAACCAACCCACAGCAGTGGTCCTTCAAACATGCAAGGCATCAAATGCCAAGGCCAAAGTTTCAAAGCCAGAGAAAGAGAGCGCATCCCCTTACCCAGTAGGGCTACAATCCACTCACACTCAGGCCCAGGCGGGGGAAGTCTCTCAAGAGGTCTCTGGAGCGTGTCCCCCAGGGGCTCTTGTCTGGGTAGAATCCAGAGGAAACTTCCCTTCTTTATGAGCTGCTGGGGTGGCTGGTAACTAGGTGAGAGTGCACACTATTGCTAACACCCCACAATACTGGCGCTTAGGAACCTTTGAATATATAAACAATACTATGTACAATGTATAACTAATTTTAAAACAGCTCACAAAGCCAACTCCTTGAGCAAGGCCTTCCCTGGTCCTATCTAAAACACCCAACACTCTTCTCATGGACACATCCTAACAACTCTAGGGACCTCCCTGCTTTATCCCATTCCTTGATACTTTCTTTTCTTTGTTCTGGACAGACCATTTGTCACGGTAGCCTCAAAATCACTAAGGAGCCAAAGATGATGACCTTGAACTTCTGGTTCCCTCCTTACCTCCCCAGCACTGGAATTATAGGTATGGATCAACACACCCAGTCGGTGTGGTTCATTTGACCACCTGAGTTACAGCCCTAGCCCTTCCTTGACACTTTGGAAAGTGGCTATTTATCCACTTAGCTACCATCTCCCCTTTGAAACAATAAGAGCATATGTGTGTTTGCTCATCGCCTGGCCCAGAACCTGGGGCATCGCTCTGTGGGTGACCCTTAGATGAATGAATGGCTGAATGAAAAACATGGACTCAAAACCTTCCAGCATCTTCTCATCTATATGAGACTTAAAGCCAGAGCCCTGAACATGCACACACACGCACGCACGCACGCACACACACACACACACACACACACACAGAGAGAGAGAGAGAGAGAGAGAGAGAGAGAGAGAGAGAGAGAGCCTTGCACAAGCGCAAACATACATACACAGAGAGAAAGACAGTGACAGAGAGACAGAAACAGACTAGTTACCTCTGCCCTGGCCCTGGCTATATACTCCTCAGACTCTCAGCTCCAGCCTGCCTCCTCCTCTTGAACTCTGCAGCCACTTTTCATTCTGCCTAAGAAGAGACTTCAGATATCCAGGAGGACGCCAAGCATCCGTAGTCTCCCTCCTTCCTTCTTCATGGTCTTAGCTCATTCTGGTCATGTCATTTCTTATGATATGGCCCAGTCACAGCTTTACTGACACTGTGTATGTGTCTGTGTACAGGAGTGCACAGCACATGCACCTGTTTGCCTCTGTCTTGCATTAGATAAAGCTAAACTTTAAAGGACAGTGTCTGGTCACTATGTAGTGTGAGAACTGGGAACTGACCCCAGTCACTGGGGCAACAGCTAGCTTACAGACAAGCTTGCCTTGGTGATGATGGGTCCCATCACAGCAATTTCAGAAGTCTCTGAGTTGGGGCCAGAGAGATGCTTTAGCAGATAAAAGCACTGTGTGAGACATGAGTTCAGTCCCCAGAACCCATGTGGAAGCTGGATGTGGAGGCCCACATCGGACGCAGTGGTTTGTACCTATGATCCCAGCATGCGGACTGCAAGATGGGAGGCAGAGACAGGATCACGCTCACGAGCCAGCCCGCCCAGAGTGTGCAGTGAAGAGCTGCAGTGGAAATAACGTGAGAGACTCTGCCTCAACCAGGTGGAAGACGAGAAGTCCCAAAGTCATCCCCAGACGACCACACTTACTGCCTGGCACATAGCTGCCCTCAATACATGTATTAGATAGATGGATAAAAAGGTAGACTTAAAAAAAAAAAGCAATGGATACCAGTGAGATGGCTCAGCAGGTAAAGGGAACTGTCACCTGTAAATATTTCCTGGCTGCCCAGACCTAAATAATACCACAGAAACTATATTAATAGCAACACTGCATAGTCTATTAGCTCAGGTTTCTTATTAACTAACTCTTACATCTTAAATTAACCCATTTCTATTAATCTATGTATCACCACAAGGCTGTGGCCTACTGATAAGGTCTGGCATCTTTCTCCTTCGGCAGCTACATGGCATCTTCCTGACTCTGCCTACTCTCTTTATATCTCTGTTTGGATTTCCCGCCTGGCTTTATTCTGCCCTGCCATAGACCGAAGCAGCTTCATTATTAACCAATGGTAATGAAACATGTTCACAGCATACATCAGCCACTAAGCCTGACAACCAAAGTTTGATCCCCAGGAACTACATGGTGAAGGTGTCACTGTACAGGGCTCCCCATCCAGCTTCATTCATTTTCTCTAACAACTGAGTGATTAAAAGGAAGGAAAGCTCTCAAACACAACAGCAAGCAACAAGTAAAAAACTTTATTAAAAGAGTCAGGCATGAGTGTGAGTGTGGGCACACACAGAGACAGACAGACAAACAGAGACAAAGGAAAAGGTGCCCTACAAAGTGAAAAGGGGATCCAGAAACCAAAATCCAAACTCCCCAAGAGGGCCTAAGACTTCTGAGTGTTTTGGTAGCAGCGGGCAGGCCCCTTCCCTTAATTTTGGATCAATTAACTTGAATGAAGAAAGGGGAGCAGGTAGTAGGTAGACAGCCTCAGGTAAACACGCACAAGACCAACCTTGAATATCTGACAATCTGGACTAGTTGGTTGAAAGAAGTCTCCACTGGTGAGGGAAAAACTCACCAGGCCTTTGTCCCTGGTCAGGAAGGTGAAGAAGTTGCAGATTTGACATCGTTTTTATTTATCACTGGCCCCTTTGCCTGTGGGTGTATGCGTGCCAGGGATCTGTCTAGTTCCTGGTCCCTCAGAAACAGAACCAACTGCCATGAGTCCACTGACTTCAACAACCACACACTCTCTCTCAACCTCACCTACACACTAAGAAAGTAAATGGTGTTTTTTTTTTTTTTGGTTTGTTTTCAGTTTGTTTGTTTTTTAATTAAACCACTACTCCCACCAACAAAAAGTATCTGAGGCTCTACCCGGAGTGCGCACCAAATGTGGAGTAGCGCCTACAGCTGTGTCCCCTCCTCCTCCGAGGAGCAAAGCAATTGTCTTTCTACCATGCATCACTCAGTCCTTGTGTCTGCTGAAGGCATTCACTTGTGCCCTGCCCTCCGGCCTGTGGTCCCCGACACCCCAACTCCTCAGCGGCCCTGGCTGCCAAGGCGCTGAGGTCTCTCTGAAGAGTCCTCCTTTACAATCTGCACCCAGACCTCCCACCACATAGAACTGCAAATGGGTAAGAAGAAACGTTACCACTTTAGACTCTGCCAGATCCCCCTCAATTGTGGAGCACGTCCAGCACCTCTGAGGCAGACACCACATGCCAGCAACAGCCTGCTGCAGATGGCTTCCAGCTCAGAGGGAGGACAGGATGACCTTATTCCCCGCTTCAGCAACAAAAACAACGAACACAAGTTTATACCTCAGAGCCCCAGAAGCAGAAAATTCCCAATCTGAGAGAACCCTCGGCATTTCAGTAGGCTGGCGGGGGTGTGTGGCTCGACATAGGCAGCTGCCACCCGTCCTGCTCACAAAGAGCCATGAGGCCTAAGGCTCATCTACCACACTCCATGGCATCCATCATTTCATGGTTTCTGGGCTCTCTCTAGATCTGACAATCTGGGGCACTTGGAAGTAGCTTGGAAGAATGGGTGGCATTTGCCAAAAAAAAAATAAATAAATAACTTCAGGGCTAACCTCAGGGCCCAATGCTGTGCCTCTAAATGCAGGAGAGACGGTAAGGGGACACTGGCTCATCCGAGTGTGTGCTCTGGCAGGCAAGCCTTTCTTTCCATTCCCTCGGCCTCGCTACAGCTAGATTACATTCCTGACGCTGGCCCCCAGAGTCTATTCCCTTATTTGGCCAATCCCTCCTCCTGAGGCTGACTACCAAGGTCCAGCTGTTAATGTATTAAAGTCCAAAAGTATCAAAAGTCCCCTTTGGTTCACCTAATTAACACGCCCAATTAAAATTAAGCATCCTAACATGGGGCTTCCCACTTTGCCTTTATAAACCGCCATTTTTTATGTGTCACGTCTGTCTCGATCCAGAGGCAGTCAGTCCTTTATCTGGGACAAATGCCTCTGCTTCATTTTCATGTTCCCTTCCCTTCGCCCTTGTCCTCTATCTCCTGTCTTTGTCCTTATCCCTGCCCTCTGTCCCTCTGGGGCACATAAATCTCCTTTGTGCTGAGAACTTGATCTTGGGGTGTCTTAAGCTGACTTCGGGTTTCCCTACATTTGAGAGATGTGAAGAACACCAAAAACTCTAACATTTGTGGGACAGGAGAGGCTGATAGCAAGTTCTGACTATTTGCCTGTGCAGCAGAGACCTAGGCGAGAAACAAAACCCTCAGCCACGGTGACCTTCATCAGGAATTGAGGCCTGAAGCTGTCCTGTAAGCTGCAGGTCTCATGCAGATCCCCCAGGACTCAAGGCCTGTGAAGAATCTGATGTGGGAGGCATGTTGTGAATATGTTTTATTGCCATTGGTTAATAAAGAAGCTGCTTTCGGCCAGTGGCTTAACAGAGTAAAGCCAGGCTGAAAAAGATGTATAGAGAGAGTGGGAAGAGTCAGGGAGAAGCCATGTAGCTGCCCGCAGGAGACAGACGCCTCCACTGGAGTCCACCAGGAGCTTGCTGGTAAGCCACAGCCACATGGCTATACACAGATTAATAGAAATAGGTTAACTTAAGATATAAGAGTTAGCCAGAAATACACTTAAGCTATTGGTCAAATAGTATTGTAAATAATATAGTTCCTGAGTGATTATTTTGGGTCTGAGCAGCTGGGAACAAATGAGCAGCCTGCAGCCTCCATCTGCAACCAATGACTGGCTACCCAGACAGTGACAAAGATTCAGATGTGGCCCTGAGGAATTAAGGCTTAAAAATAAAAAGAACTTGAAAAAGTGTATAGCAAGTATCTCAGCAGTCATGCATTAGTCAGTACAGAAACCACAAGACTAGGGAAGGAAAGATGCTAAAAATGAAATGTGGTAAGAAAAGGCAGGCCTCGCAAAGACAGAAAACAAGCAAAAGCAAAAGCAAAAGCA